>JACEVL010001321.1:0-63866 GCA_020284085.1 Aporrectodea caliginosa | reverse complement strand
TAGAAATGGAAACAATCTGAGTTGGTCGACCATTTAGGCCGACATGTCACACTCAATATTCATCGGCAAGTTGCATGCTCTGATTGTTGACTATGATCATTTGAGACTGTTGAACATGCAGCAGAGCTCCTAATAACATTCACATTCGTATTTAATTCATTTTGAATTCACTATGAATGAAGTCTAAATTTTACATCATGTAGCCTAGGTCGTCAATATCAAACACAATGGCATTAATTCACATCCTAAATAGTTTTCTGTTCAAAAACTGCCTCTCAGAAATTTCTTGGAATAAAAATATAGCCTCCTATATCCGCATGAGAACTGGATTCTAACTCTGCCCATTTGAGCTACCAGATTGACATCCCAGGCCACTAGATCTTTGCTTTCACGAGGTTTTCAAGCACAATGGTCAGCTTCGATCAAGCAAGAGTGTTCCTTAACATGGCGGAAGTTTTAAAAACAAAACATTACGAACGTGACAAAATGCGAGTTGCTCAGATACTACCTGCAGTGAGAAATCATCTGTCTATCGTGATAATGCGAACGATGGTTATATTTGTTTTTAGCACGTGACAGATATTAAGTACAATGGTAATCTTTAGAACCTGGCATTTAAAACAACTCAATGACAGAAGACAAGTTTCGAAGAAATACGCAATTGTAGCCTAGGGTTTAATAGTATGAAGGCATTGAAGGATGTCATGACCGAAAGCAGCTACAATACTTCAGTAACATCAGCATAACTAAGCGATACCTATACCCGGTCAATTTAAGAATGTTACATAATTTTATAAACGTACTAGCAGTTTTTACCCGGCGTTCGCCCGGGTTTTCCTCAGCGCCCGTGTATTTGAATTTAACGACATCTTCGTCAGCGATAGACATCATACATTTAATAAATGTATGATGTCTATGGTCAGCGCCTCGTGAATTTGAATTTAACGATGTGCAAATTTTTCGTGTGTCCCTCTGGCGAATTTACGCGCTGGCTTGAAATTGGTAAAATTAAACTCTATGCAATATATACTCCTGCATAGCTAGAATTCAATGGCATTGAAACTATGATCACATCGAAACTCAAAATGTCCAAATATCGGATTTTAAAGTAAATTTTGAGTTGAAATAAAGTTGGGTTGAGATCTATAGAAATTCAAATGAAAACGTTCGTTAAAAATTTCTGCATCTCTAAAGTGTGGCATTGAAATCTCTGCCGGGCGTGACCACTTCTGATTTGAAATCAACGGTCATCGTTATTAGTTGCGAATTAGAGCGTTGACCTAGATGCTCCGCGTGACGTAAGATTGCATATTTAGCCAGCGTGACGTGGACAAATGGCCATACTATGGCCGGTATTGAGATATAGCCTCGTTCAAAAGTTGGAAAAATTTAAAATGGCCATTATATCGGCGTTTAAATAAAATTGCGAGCTGAAAATAGTCGCGTTGATCTAGACGTGGCGTAATAATGTTTTGTAAATTTTTTCAAATCGCTAAAGCGTTCCGTTTCGGAGCCTTTAGCCGGACAGACAAACATACGGAAGGACAGAATAATCAGACTTTGCCTTATAATATAGATATCAGAACTATTTTCGTTATTCTTAAGTTTAGATTGACTTCTTAACTGCATCGCTGTGAATCGAAATTTAACTGAAATCCCAAATAACTAAATTAAGAGACGAATAGTAGGTCCATAGAACCACAAGATCGTTGCAATTGAACAAAAGTAAAGTCTAACTGCTGATCTTTGGTGTAAATGTATTGTTTCTAAAGCATCTCCTGACTCTTCTGCTTATACAGAAACTATTAAGAACATCAAGACTGTGTGCGACTCAACGACTGAAAGCAACTTATACAATTGCTCTTCAAAATCAACTACGCAACAAAGTAGGCTATTTCAAACATCAGTTTTGATAAATATTCACCAGCAACTTAATAAAGGTTTCAATAAGTAAAGTGAATGAAACGAAGTGAAGATACTCAAGTTTACAATGGCATTATACGATTACAGATAATGAAGTACACCTCGTAGGCCTAAAGGGAAATTTCAGAATAGACAATTTTGGCAAAGCTAAAATTTGTACTTGATTGATTCTAGGTGTATGTTGACAATATCTAAATAGATTATTGTACCACGAGGTAACAGCTCAGTAACACATGATTTGATTGTCATATTTGTGGCGTGATCGAAGGTTTAGAAGTATGTTATATGTGATTGCTTCCCATATAAAAATAGAAAAGCTTAATGATGGCCTTTGAAAATGTATTGGTCAAGAGACTGGTTTCACTAGCTAGTAATAGTGATTAGGCTACTGTTACTACGATTTGTGTGATTGCTGTTCTGGTGCGTAATGTTATTATGACTATATGTTTCGTATTGTTGAGTGACCGGCGAGATGAGTCCTAGGAGACTTTACCGGTTGCCCGCCAGTTAATTAGTGTAAGTGTTTATGTTGTGATATTGCGTTATTTTGTGGCGAATAAACTACTTGCTACTTACTTGTTTACTTACTTGCTATTGTCTGCGTACTCGCAAATTAAGACTCTAATCAAATTCACAACGGTAGCTCACCAATCCAAAACGTGTTCCTAGTTCAAATTCTTGCATAAAAATAGTCCATGTGTCATGTTAGTCTTGTAACTAACATCAGTAACAATCCTTTAATGACAGAATAGAAAAGGTGTTATAGAAAAGTAAGATGCTGCAAAGAAACAGAAGGAGTTATAAATTCAGTTATGATGGAAGAATTTGAGTAATGGAGAATCGAAGACGGGAGGTACAACACAGAGGCCAAGGCAATGAACAGAAACATTTTGCATCAGTCTGGGTAGCAGACAAGATTGGATCAGATACCAGTAGCACAGGTCAGAGGCGATGCACAGTCAGTGCACCATTATATATATATACTTTATTTCGCACAAAGCAGAACAGAGAAACTAAGCAAACTAAGCAGACTAGAACAGAAATACAAAAATACAAAAACTCCTTCCCAAACAGACTGGGAGACAACTCAAACTATTGCTCCTCTCGAAGCATAAACGTAGTGAACCTGCGATCTTACATAATACATGTTGTCTTTTACAGACAAACCATAACCAGAAACTAAATTAATATGCTCATGGCCATAACTGAATGTCAATGACAGCATATTTAGAGTACTATTATCCACCGTTAGCATGTCTTTAAGAAATTTAAACATAGCAATAACTCTCATAGATTTAAAGTCCAAACTGCCTAAACCTGCAATAAATTCTCTTACTGATTCCCATTTGTGAAAACCAAATATTTTACGATAAACATTATTCCAACAAGCATTTAGTTTACTCAGCTGAGATTGAGAAAATCTCACAGCAACTGAGCCATATCTTAAAACTGGTAAGCTATAAGTCTGCTGTAAGTAAAGCTGCATTAACTCCGACAAACTTGAAGAGTTATTGAAAATATTATTGGAAGCTGCATAAAAATTGCGCATTATGCAGTCTACATCACAACTCAGTTTACTACCAGCACAAAAGATGATTCCCAAGTATTTAATCTGCTCTGACCACTCAACCTTTTTGTGACCTAGGAACATATCTGGTAGGGAAGCCTTGAATCGAGGTCCGAATGCTAAGCACCAAGATTTAGTACAATTAAACGTCAGGCCTAACTGACTACTAACGACATCACAATTATCTAGTAAGGCCTGAAGCCCTAGTACCGAAGCCGATAACAAAATGATATCATCTGCATACATGATGCAACCAAGCCAGGACTTGTTAATACAACAACCTAGGCCTGCTGCTTTTGTATCCACGATGAACTTATTAACAAAAACATTAAACAACGAAGGCGACAAAGAACTTCCCTGCCGTACACCACTCTTAACTGCGAATGACTTAGACATACTGCTGTTCCAACGCACTGCAACCGATAGTTTACTATACCAATCCACCAGAATATCAACCACCCACTCTGGACACCCAGACCTTAAGAGGCTAGAATACAGCTTATAATGATTAACACTATCATATGCCTTACTAATATCCAGAGCTGCTGTGAAAACAGTGCTGCCCCTGTCAACAAAAAAATCAATCGAGGAGCGCATTGCAAATAATGCATTAGCACAACCCACACCCTGCTTAAACCCAAACTGCAAATCATCAGACTTAAAATAATCTGCACATATCTTTAATAAAATGCATTCAAATAGTTTTGAAATAACCGGGATAAGAGTGATTCCTCTATAATTATCTACAGAACTCAAATCAGCCAGTTTGTTTTTCACCAATGGAATTATAATGCCATTACCAAAAGCCTCAGGCACAAAACTGTGACAAACCATACCTCTAAACATAGCAGTCAGTAAAACCACAAGAAGTGGATGTGTATAAAGCAAATGCTCTGCACTAAGACCATCAGGACCATTCGCTTTGCCAAGTTTCAATTCATGTATACATTTATCAACCAACTCGACATGTATTAAACTTTCAACATTAATATTATGTATAGACTCAAGCTTACGTTTACATCGTAAAACATTGAAATCACTGACAGCAGCACTATCCATGTCAGAAGTGTGATACACAGAAGCAAAATATTTAGCAAACTCATTTGCAATCCCAACATCATCATGCACACCGTTTACTGTGCCTGAGAGATTCGAAGCCATGGATCGATGGAACTTACGATTCCAGCACTTCCAAAACTGACTGGGTTCCTTACTTAGAAAATGCTCATACAACTTATCATCAAATTTGTGTTCGAATTCATATATTGCTTGCTTAATACCCATTTTATATTTAAGAGAACATGAAGTTTTTATACGAAATACTTCACCTGATTTTGGGCGACCAGCATCCTTCCACATCATACCCCAGAACATGGACTTTTGTTTAAGATCATCCAGATGCTCATTCCAAAAAGGCTTTAAAGAATTATGCTGTATTCTAGGAACAGATGAAGCCTCTGCCCTCTGCAGAGCATATACAATATCATTATACATGCAATTGATGGCTTGTCGATGGTTGTGGTTGCTACATCCCACTGAGCACTGAGCAAACGACTGAGCTAACCTGCACTCACTCAGTAAATCACGAGATACCCCATAATAATCAGACAAATTCGCCTTATCCCAACGTAAATAATGCTGCCGAGGACTATTTTTCACAGCTAAATTCCTACCACTTCTATCTAGGAGAGACCTCAAGCTGAAGCTTAATGGTTTATGATCACTGTGATTGAAAACACTTTCAATCACTTTCCCTTCTGTCACTGAGTTATGCAGTGGAACAGAGACAAACATATGGTCAATGCATGAGGACTGATTCAAAGCCACATTCCTATAAGTATTAATACCACCAGTAAAATCATCACAGCTTAACAAGTTATAAGTTTCCATCAGCTTAATAAAACTACTATAACCACTGTTATCCAGTGAACATTGAAAATTAGTATCACCCAAGATTAATATATCTGTGTGGACATTAGACCCCAAAACATGCTCAATAAAACCAAAACATTGATTCAACTGTGCTTTGTACTGAATGGAATTAGAATAACACGGAAAGTATACATTAACTATTATAAGACAACGATTACCACAGTGCAACTGAAGAGCAACACAGCGACCTTCAATGTCTGACCCAATAACTTTAATTTGATTAGATAAACTCTTGTGCCACATAAATGCCACACCACCAAAAGGTCTGCCATGCAGAATACCCCTCCCTAATGCCTCTGACATACCAGAAACACCATAAACCACGAACTGATCGTTAATTATATTTAATTTGTTCATTCCATCTGAAGCCAGCCAGTGCTCTTGTAGGGCAACAATGTGGTGGGATATACACAAATCTTGTAACATGGCAACACCTGACGTGAATCCATGCATATTAAACGAACAGATATTTAATGACTCAACTGCCATTTTTGCTGTCCAATATTTTCATTTCTTCAGATGCTATGTCGCTGACCTTCTTTTTGAAATACCAGTCACGTACCTCTGCACCTTCTGGCCATGTAGATTCTTGGTAGAATAAATCTTTGTACATGATTGGACATGAGACTCTGAAGGCAGCCGACTTAAAGTTTCGACCCGCCGGAACACTCATCTTGGAACACTGGACGTCTTTGAGGCCTGAATTCTCCAAGAACGTCGTCATCTCCACTTCAGTTGTATCTCCATGCATACGACCGACAAAAGCTGTGATTCTTCTAGGCATTGCCTTTATGCTTGCGGCACTCGTGGTCATGTTTTTGGATCCAAAAATGCGTCGACGTGTTCCTCCAGGATGAGACCTCGCACCTTGGGTAACGTATGGCCGAATTGGTGACTGTGTTACCACAGGCGCCATCGGGGCAGGACTTGAAAGCACATCAGCGTATGACGATCGAACGGATTCCTCTGGAACCACTGTCACTGAAGGCTTTCCCGTCGTCGCCACGAGACAGTCCGTGAGCAGTACCTGATTTGACAGGACACGGGACGGATCATGCGAGACACCACCCGGCGACCCGAGGACCTTCAAAGCCTTTAAGACATCACCCATTTGTTTCTGCAAAAGCTCCACATTCATGGCCATGGCGCAGAAATCCGTGGCATCCGTGCTGAACTGCGGAACTCTCGCCAGATTAGCGGCAGTAAAAACCGGTACCTTAATCTTTTTCGTATCCAGATAGGAGAATAAATCCAACAAATCTTGGGCGTCCAGTTTGCGTTTACCTTCGCCTGAACGACGTACAACCATACGTGGCATGTCCGACACATCTGTGTTTACGTTAGCGGAACTTACATTTTTCGCCGCCTCAAACAAACTCTCCTTTGCACAAAAAATTTCATCAACTGAATAGAAACCACACAGCACGTTTAATAAACCACTTCGCGTTGAATTTGAAAAATTGTTTTGCACATAACATAAAACTTCATTTATTATCACAAAATTGGCCGAGCTCGAAATGTCCGCCATGATCACGTGATCATAAATGATTCAAAATGATCATAAATGAGAAGCGAGTAAAAGAAACACATTGGGCGAAATAGCAACTACATACTCCAACTAGGAAGAGCCCGTATGAATAGCCTGAGCTGATTGTCGACTGACCGATAAAATAAGGATAGATCAGCTGCCAAGCAAGCTAGCCAGGTGATGCCAGGTAGTCAAACGAAGGATAGAGAATCTGGGAGGAAATTGGAGGAGGGAAGTATCCCGCAGCTTTGGAGAAAGCCAGAGGAATAAAGTTATTATAATGAGATGAGTACGATGGATTAATGAGTTGGAGAGCTGCAGCAGTCGGAACAGAAGCTTGGAGAAGGAACAGTCGTAGGAAGGCCACCGGAGGTTGTCCGCGGAGGAAGAATGAATTATGGATTCAGACATACGAGCAGGAGAAGGAAGAGAAGAAAATATCTGACACACGAATAGTAAGCTGAATAAAAAAAATTTATCCGTCAAGATTGCAAAAATTATGGGGAAAAGTTGCATTGTTCTGGAATGGCTAGTCTTCACATATGATTATTATTATTATTATTTTTATTATTATTATTATTATTATTATTATTATTATTATTATTATTATTATTATTATTATTATTATTATTATTATTATTATTATTATTATTATTATTATTATTATTATTATTATTATTATTATTATTTAGTGTCATTTCAGCTGAGCTCAAAGATTGGTGGCAGTGTCCCGGAGAGGCAGATGGCGTTCCCCGTTGAAGAGCCAATGATATCCGCTGGAAGTGGTATGATGACTCCATTGGAGTTATTATTATTGGAGTTATTGGATAATTGGAGTTATTATTATTATTATTATTATTATTATTATTATTATTATTATTATTATTATTATTATTATTATTATTATTATTATTATTAATATTATTATACGGAACCGGGCTTTCCCTTGGCCTTTCGGAGAGCCCATTAATTAATTTTTCTATCAACATTGGCTTACCTAACACTTTTCGTAATGGCTATCGAAACCAACCTGGTAACGAACATATTAAAACAACGCAGCCATTTGGCTTCACGCTCTTAGCCTTGGGATTTGTAGAAAGCTGTCTTTCGAATGGAATAGCACTTTAACATAGTGCTGCCAGATGAACCAAAGGTGATAGGTAAGATGATAATCAATGCACACACGCTTTTATACATGAGTATGCCGGAATCAAGTTCATATGCTGCAATTTGGTCTCGGTGAGAGGGTCTCATGGCTCTTGTTAGTTGAAGCAAAGTGCTGTCAGACATGGTAAAAAGTATTTTAAAAAACACGGGTCAAGTCTAGCCAGAATAAGACTGTACATGTCTCCAATGTTCCGAATGACGACGAATCAAAAATAAATAAGAAACAGTGTGGTTAAACAGTAACGTAGGTTTATAAGAATCAAGATTATTATGTGATACAGTTCTTTCTTAAGCAGACACAGACGAATGTTGCTTCAGAGAGGTAGCAAAAGACGTCATCGATTTAATAAATTATCGAAATATTACCAACGAAACAAAGTGTACAGAATTATGTCGTTACAATGCAACTTGCGTCGGGCTATACTGGAGAGCTCATGAGAACACGTGCAAACTGGTCACTACCGTGCGCAACGTCAAACAGTGGAGTCTGGTTAACTGTGCAGGTAGGCCTAATCTTCATATTACCAAAGTGTTTCTTGAAAATTGAACTATTTTAAACCTGAGAACTAACATTTTTATCTTGAATAAGCTTGTTACGTAGCTTAGCTTTTCAACGCCGGCTGGACAGATTGTATCCAGATATGACGCAAAAATAATACCGATATTAAGGGCAAACAGAAATAGGTTGTTGGGTTTCATTCGTGTGCATTTCATTCGTGTGCAATGACATTTCACATCCATTTGTATGTTTTCATGTGCATGCATTTATGTACGCGTGTGTGTATGGAGATTGCTCATTGGGTACTTTGGTTTTTGCTGCACCCGAGCCATAGCAGTACTGTGATCCCAGACTATCTAGATTTAAGATCGTTAGGCTAGTATATGGTTACCATGGAGCGTCTTTGAATACTTACTATCTCAGCAGCGCTGAATAAATTTGTAATTACTTTTGCGCTCTTGCAGGATACAATGGAAGCTGGAATGTTTAAGCGCCAGTTTAAGACATTATTATTATATTCGTTTATTGGCACACAAGAAACATATGACACACCGCAACTGATTACAGCTAGTTCAGAAGAATAATAAAGATGGAATCAAAATATAAAACTGATGTTAACAGGACGGTTCAAAAGATGAAATTTAGTGTTAAATGGTACATTTTGACAAAGACTCTCATATTATTGGTGACATTTACTGCACTGGCTTGAGTAGGCTACACTTGCAGCATTATGAGGTGTTGGTTACTATTATATATGTAAGAGGCGAATTAGAAATACACGTATACACATAGTATCTGGCCATTTATTCGACTCCTCGAAAATCATTTAAATGCTTTAGTAGCAATTCATAAATATATATGTCTGTCCGACAGAAACATCTGCCTTTATGCTGTGGGTTAAGATTTTGCATCCATTGCATCGTTGTCTTAGAGACGCTATTCTTAGCGCAGATTGAGAAAGGAATGTCTAGTGGTATACTTTGTTATGGCCTGTTTTGCATGTACGTTTGCTACAGGCGGAAATCTTCCCTATTGCTGGAAGTTGAAGGCTAACGTGTATGAGGTTGGTGGAACTCAACAAAGAGGTATAAGCAATGAAGCCGAATGTAAACGGCACTGCAGCGATAACTGGGAATGCAATGGGGCGAACTGGAATTTAGATAATAAGAAATGCTGGATGCTGCTTTCCAATACAAGTTCAACGAAAATCCATGCACACAGAAATAATCTCTGGATTATTGTAAGAAATATACCAAGAACTTTTTACGGTAGGTATTTACCTTAACTCTATTTGCCCTGACTGTTGGTTAATAATTACCAACTCTTTCATCTAAGGACAAAATCCGAGAAGCGAAAATCTTATGTGTTTTACTGTTTAAACGCAATATGAAGCACGCACCGTAATGGCACAAGATTTTCGATTTCCGAAACAACAATTAGACCCCCTATAAATCGATGAAAATTGTCTCAGACTTAAGAATTACTTAAATGAACTAAGAAAAGTTCCACGGGAAGATGCCCAGTAAATAATGTCATTGTTCCAATATTTTCCCAACGTCAATTTGTATGCTCGAATTGTCGGCTATAACCTTGTCATTTGAGACAACTGAACAAGCAGCATAAATCCTGCTTACAGTGCATGTTCGTATTTAAAAATATTAATGAAGTCGATATTTGATTTTTTTTAGCCATTATTAGTTGCAGGATAGCAGCACTTCAAATTCAAATTAACTTAACTAACTACTAACTTTTGTTATCTAAAGGCTGCCACTCAGAAGTTTCTTTGAATTATGATATAGCCCCGCATATCTGCGTGAAAGCTGGATTCGAGTTCTATCCCTTTGAGCTATCGTGCGGACATCGCAGGTCACGAGGTTTTCAAGAACAATGGTCAGCCTTTGTTGATATTGTATCGCCTAAAGGCGCAATCAATAAATTACCGTAGGCTTTAAAACAAAACGCCGCCTACGTTGCAAAATGCGAAAGCTCAGACTGGTATTTAGCCTATAGGCCTACATTGAGAAACCATGTGTCCGTCTGTTGAAGACCATTCGGTATCATCGTGGTCTTGTGGCTACAGATCGTGAGCAGCTACGCACTTACTGTTTTGATTATTTTACGTGGTCTTTAGAGCCGAGAACGGCTTTTAACCACTTACAATTGAATTACCTCGGATCGTGATTTCTGCGAACGACGGTCACATTTTTTCTTAACACGTGACACAAATTAGGTACGCTGGTAAGGCTTTGAACACTAGCTAGAACCTGGCAACTAAATAGCTCAATTACAGAAGAAAATCTTCGTAGAAATACGCAAACGTACACTAAGGGTTAATAGCATGAAAGGTGTCATCACGCATATTTGAATTTGAATTTATTGCACAGAACAGGTTTTAGGTTACAAACATGAGACACAAGTACAGTGCAACAGGAGCCAAGAAAAGCTAATAGCTTAAACTGAGCTTGATCCCTCTTTTTTGATTATAATTCATACATGTATTTGATACTTACATAGTACTTAAATATGACATAAATATGACTTAAATAATACTAAAAGTAGTAACAGAATAATAATAATAATAATAATAATAAATAACAGCAGTACAGCATCACAATAATACCAATATCAATAATGGCTTAATAATAAATTTAATTAGAAGATTGGTAAAGTAATGCTAACATATTAAATGCAAAGTATGATATAGTTAGACAGGTAAGCAGATAGAAGTATATTGACCAATAGCTACACATCAACATATTTAAACAATATCAGCTGAAAGACTTCAATTACTGTAAACACCAGCATAACCAACCCGGTCAATTGCAGAATGTTGCATAATTTTATAACAATATATCTGAACTATAATCAGAAAGTTCTTTCAATATTCTTTTAAATTCTAAATTGACTGCTAAATTGCAACACTGTGAATGGAAATTTAGCTGAGTTCCAAATTACTAAATTGATCGCCGAATAGTAGTAGGTCCATAGAACTACAGAATAGTAGCAACTCAACGAATATAATTAGTCTAATTGCTGATCCATCGTTGTAAAAAATGTTTTTTCTAAAACATCTCCTGAAACTTCTGCTTATACAGAAACTACTAGGAAAATCGAGACTGGGAGCGAATCAACGACTGAAAATATCAGCATAAATAATTGCTCTACAGCATCAACTACGATATGCGCGCAAAGAGGTATTTCAAACTTAACAGGTTTTATAAATATCCGCCAGAAAGAAACTTAACAATTCAACGACGAGCGTGTATTAAAAGTGACTGGGAAACCAATGCAGCTTGTCGCTAAAGTGTCAATAAAGGGATCAATATAAGTAAGCGATACCTATCTGCCAGAGTAGAAAAGGCGCTATGCGATCCAGCAGAGAAACAGGAGTGGTTATGAACGCAGTTATGATAAGAAATACAAGAAACGAGAGTTTGAATGGAAAAATAAAATGCACAAGCAGAAGATCAATCGTTAGACTAAAAAATAAATAAACACAATCCAGTCAGCTACACAGAGTTTGACCAGGCACCAAAGCTTCAGTCAAAACTGACCATTCATGGACGCTGTTCAGGCTGCCTGTTTACAGGATGGTGGTGGCTGCTGGAATGGTTGTTCTGGATAAGAGAGCCAATGCCGAGATCAGAACAGAAGAATGTAAATACAGAAATGATGATCGATATATTTTAATCGGAGAGAAGATTCGACCAAGTAATGAGATGGGATTGGAGTGGTAAGGAATTCAGAGAAAAAGCATGGAGAGTAGCCCCGCATCTTGGCAAGCTCGGGAAGTGAGAAATTATTTTAAGGTTAAGAATTCAGTAAGAGAGACAGAGCAGTCGGAATGGGAACATCGGAGAAGGACGGTCGCAGCAAGAACATCGGATGATGCTGACAAAAGGAAAATGGAAGATGGACTTAGACCGATGAAAGAAGGGACGAGAAGAAGGGACCGAAAAAACTATTTGACAGACGAATCTTAAGTTAAGTAACTTATTATAATTATTGTTATTCGTTGCTATATTGTTTTTCTGTAATGAATTATATTTTTTATAATCCTCTTAAGACTAATTAACTCAGTTTTAACCTATGTCAAGGACATCACCTGGTGGACGGGCCTTTTCAGTTGCTGACTCCAGGTTCGGCAACTCCCCTCCAGCAAAATACCCATCTATTCCTGGATTCTTTCCTTCTATATTACCCCAAAGACGATCGCAATTTATATTTGGAAATTCCTTCGGGCTTTGCGTAATAGATAGGCCTAGCATGAACAGATGCCTTGGGCATTACAAAGTGGCGCTATATAAGTTCGTGGACTATTATTATATCTTATACATTACCTTACTTATGTACGAGTGAAAACATGGCGAATGTAGTTTGCTTGTTTTTGGCGGCAGACAATCGCCTGTAAACCTCACATTCAGCATGACTGTTGTTTAACTTCGTGTTTGAAAATAAGCCATATAAAAATTATGGCACGTAACTACAAACCTATCGCATCTACATAGTGAGAGGGCGGCATTCGCGACGTAACGGTAAAGCAGGAGATCGGAGAACCAAGGACAGAGCATATGTGGTTAGACAGTTACATAGGTCTATAAAAATTAAGATTATTATATGACACAATTTTTTTTTCTTGATCAGACACAGACGAATGTTGCCTCAGAGAGGTACCAAGAGACACCATTGATTTATTATGTAATGGAAATGTTACCAACGAAACAGAGTGTACGAAACTATGTGATATCAGGGACGCTTGCGTCGGTGTTAACTGGATAAATAATTCCGGACATAATAATGGCAGCGAGTGCAAATTGTTCGCAACTGTGAACAATGTCAAACAGTGGAGTCTGGTTAACTGTGCAGGTAATCTTCATATTACTCAGGTCACGTGTCACTTGAAAACAGAACATATTTTAAACCTGAGAACGAACATTTTAATCTTGAATTAGCTTATTACATAGCTTAGCGTTTTAATACCGGCTGCACAGGTATGACACAAAACAAAAACGATATTAATAAATGCTAAGACTAAAAGCTTTTGTTGGTTTTCACCCGTGTTCAATGGCACATCACACCTATTTTTATGTTTTAATGGGTGTGTATTCAAGTATATGTATGCTTGTGTGCATGTATAATTGTATATATGTATACATGCATGCATGCACGATGCACTTATGCATATATTATGTATGTTTCTGGACTTTTGTATAGCGCATTTTTCTAAACCCACAAAAGCGTTGTGAATATCACTGCATAAGGGACCGAAACAGGCGCGACTAACATAACATATAGATATGCATGACCGGGAAATAATTAGGAAAAGTAACTTCAACAGAGTTAGAAAATGTATCTTAAATGAGAAAATGGTTCCAGAATTGCTTTTGCGGTATAATGAAACTGACATCAATGACATTTGCAATACAATACCCTCGGTATAATCGTCATTATATTAATTTTGCGGACACCTATCAATTCATGGAAATGCCTGAAAATCAACTTTGAGATATATCTGTTAGCTCAATTGATGCACAGTATTATCAAGATAAATTCATTCATTTAAGAGATTCATTATAGCTCCCCTTTAAGATTATCTACTCAGGAGCTCTCCCGACCCAACCCCAGCTAAAGAGAACAGTCTTGAGGTTAGAGAAAAACGTGGCCGCAAGGGTTCTAGGCATTAGGCGTAGAGACACAGGAAGCCTATTCCAGATTGCCGGGCCAGCAACAGAAAAGGCACGGCGCTGCATCATAGATGACCGCGACCGGGTAAGAAGAAGCTCAGCCTGCTTAGGGGAGCGGAGAGAGCCACGACGCTGGATGCTCAGGGTGGAGCAGCAGAGCTCCTAAGTAAACAGGAGTCACACCCGCGAGGCAACGCCAAACCAAGGCAGAGATCCGGTAAGTGATCCGCTGCGGAAAAGGAAGCCAATGCAAGACATCCCGCGTGTAATCTGTGACATTGCCGAATCTTGGGATGCGGCCAATTAGGCGTGCCACAGCGCGCAAGACCTGATCCAAACACCCAACCCGAGACACCGGAAGACCCACATAGAGAGCGCTGCAATAATCGACGCGGGAGACAACACAAGAGTGGATAAGCGTTAAGGCAGTATTAGTGTTTAAAGAACGGAAAACCACTCTAAGCTGACGCAGCTGGTAGTAGCAATCGCGGCACAGTAGGTTGATATGCCGCGTGAAGGTTAGATTTTGGTCCAAAGTGACACCAAGGTCCCGGTCAGATGATGAGAAGGCAAACTGCGGGAACTCCTGAACAAGGACCTCTAGGTCAATCTTGGCGAGCTGCTGGCGCGTTCCAAGCCAGATAAACTGAGTCTTAGATGAGTTAAAACGCAGGCGATCGGAAGACATCAAGGCCTGCAGAGCCTCCATTGCCGGTTTATGGCCTGGACTGCGGTAACGGCTGCTGACGCGGGACAGTGCAAAATATGCCTGCAGGTCATCCGCATAAGATTGGCTCAGCACAGAAGAAACGACCAGGAGAGGACCATGATCAGCAGTATAGATAAAATATAGAAGCGGGCCCAGTATAGAACCCTGTGTTAGTCCAAAAAGGGCAGTATACCCTTGGAGTCCGGGTAGACCCGTAGACGACAGAAAAGGAACGGTCATGGACAAGGAACCAAGCCAGTCAAGAAGGTTTCCAGAAAGACCAAAAGAGGTAGAAAGGCGCATAAGAGGGTACCGTGATCGACGGCATTAAACGCCGCGCTGACATCGAATAACGCTAGCAGGTTACCTGTGACCTATCAATAGCCCCATAGATATAAGAGTGTAGGCGAACTAGCAGGGTCTCCGTTGAGTGGCCCTTACGAAAACCAGATTGAAGAGTCGGGAGCAACTTGTTCGTATCAAGGTTTGTAGTTAACTGAAAAACAATTATCTTCTCAATTATTTTAAAAGAAACGATACGTTCGCGATTGGCCTAAAGTTGGCCAAGTCCAATCATTCGCGTTTTGGAACAGGAACAAGGATGAACTTCTTCTGTGACGGAGGAAGAACGCCCTCTCAGAGAGAGTGGTTACATATAACTGTAAGGAAAGGAAGAAAGACGTCGACGAATTCTTTCAAGAAGGAATGATGGGAGAGGATCCAGGTCACAGGATGATTCGTTGTAGTTCCTTACTGGAGGTTCCTTATCGGGTCCAGGACTGAGAGAGAGTATCCTGCAGGAGGAAACGCTGGCGGAGGAGAGCCAGCCGTAGCTTCGCGAACCGATCGGACCTTTGAAGTGAAGACGTCCAGATAGTCAGCAGCTGTGAAGAGCGGAGTGTCGGATCGGCTTCCGGGTTGAGACCGACCGAGGAGGTCATTGAAAGTCGCCCAGAGCTTCTTGGGTTCCTTGGAGTGATTGGAGATCTTATGCTCCCAATTTTCTCTCCCCTTCTCCCTGTATCGGTGCCGATCCGACACTCCGCTCTTCACAGCTGCTGACTATCTGGACGTCTTCACCTCAAAGGCCCAATCGTTTCGTGAAACCACGGCTGGCTCTCCTCCGCCAGCGTTTCCTCCTGCAGGATACTCTCTCTCAGTCCTGGACCCGATAAGGAACCTCCAGTAAGGAACTACAACGAATCATTCTGTGACCTGGATCCTCTCCCATCATTCCTTCTTGAAAGAATTCGTCGACGTCTTTCTTCCTTTCCTTACAGTTATATGTAACCACTCTCTCTGAGAGGGCGTTCTTCCTCCGTCACAGAAGAAGTTCATCCTTGTTCCTGTTCCAAAACGCGAATGATTGGACTGGCTTACCGACTTGCTATTGACTTCTTGGGTAAGCGGCATGTCTAGTAGTTAGACCTACCTATATATTAATGTAACGTATTTTACCGCCTACATTGGTGTCGGAGGCAGAAAGCAACCTCGTACTCCACGTTTATAATGCGACCGAGCCACCCGCAGTAAAGGTCCGAGAAATTAATCTCTGATAAACCGACCGACCGGGAAGCGAACCCGGGCCGCCGGCGCAGCGAGCAGGCACCAACCCACTCGGCCACTCAGGACCACTAATCATCTTCGATATGAAAAAGTGTCGTTAAGCCGAAATACAACAACCGCCTACATTATTGAAAGACCGACGTTGCGAGGAAGCTTAGCTCTCGAGTTGAAATCATTCGCTAAGCTACCGACTGCTAGAGACTTCCGGCTGGATGACAGAATGGGCTAAAAAAAATGAAAGACTACTGAATAGCACTGCTGACATTGGCCTATTACTATTTTTGAAACATGCAACGGTGTAGACCTAGTCGCAACGTCGGTCTTTCAATAATGTAGGCGGTAAAATACGTTACATTAATATATAGGTAGGTCTAAGGCTAACTACTAGACATGCCGCTTACCCAAGAAGTCAATAGCAAGTCGGTAAGCCAGTCGACATGTCTAAGCGAATTAGTCAGTCGATAAGCAGGTGAGTTAGTCGACCGGCTAAGTTGCTAAGTCAGTCGCTAACTCATTACGATAGTCGGTAATTCCTTAGCGACTCATTCAGAGGACTTATTGTAAATGCGTATGTTCATCGTGTCTGAGGCTAAGTTTCAAAACCGGGAAATCTTGTGGAACTGGTAGTCCTTGCCGTAGAAAACGGTCGCTTAATTTCGAAGTTTTCGTTGGGTGCACGCTCAGTTGGAATTTTTTCAGCTAAACAAACCTTTTTACATGTGATATAGCGTATCTTGCGATAACAGTTTTTAAACTGTTAGACCTTCTATTGCAATTCAGTCCTATAGCCGGAATGTCATTAAAGCTCAATTTTACCTCAACTACGGTTAAGAATGCTGCAATCAGACACGTTCTTCGGATAGGTGCATTCATTCACTCACTAAAGTTAAATAGCGCTCCAACCGATGTCTGTTCAGAAAAGCTCCAATCCCAGCATCCGGAAAATATAATTGATTCCAAGTGTGTATGGTTTCCCTCTGACAATGGCCAGTTGGCTATATCGCTATCGCTCATGATGCAAGCGCGGTTATCTCATTTTAAGCTATACCACTGTTTCGAAATGGACATTTGAACATACACAGCATCACTGCAGAGGCTGTCTATTTTAAATCAGAGTCGAGTTTAAAATGTGTCTAACAGGGTTATGCTTATGATGAGATTAGAATCACTGACAAAAACATCTCTAGGCCTAGTTTCTCCCAGCTGCCTGGAACTCTCTAAAGACGTATTTTTCTAATTGCATCTACATTGCTTGTTCGGCCTAACTGCGAATTCTTTCTTTATAGCATTTAACAGGATTATGCTAGTGCTATAGAACGCCTCTAACTGGTTTCACTTTTAGCGGCGCGACGTATGTTTCAGTTCTTATTAGGCTCTTGTAAAAGACAATAGGCGCTGAACTGATTTAGCGCCGTTTTAAATATGACACATTTCTTGCACTGACTTTTCTAGACACACAGTGCAATGCGTTGTTGGCCACTATGGATGCAAAGGGCGAATTTGAAATACATGCACAATGTACCACTAAAAGACTGCTTGATTCTAATATGATGTTTAGTATTCACAGCTTTATAGGCGTTTTAAAATATAATTCTAACTATTATAAATATTAGTCGTAGATATGTATGTGTCTACAATAGTTTTAAGTCTGAGCTACTGATAGAAACAAAAGCTCTTAATCTGGCATTGTTTCCCCACAACTTCGAAGGTCATTTTATCGGCGCTTTGTACATACGTAACAGTATAAATAATTAAATCTGCTATGATGTGGTCTACCCAAGAGTAACACTTGTCTATAGGCCTAATACTGCAAGGTAAAGATTTCGCTAAGTTGTCTTAACGCCACTATTCTAAGCGGAGATTGACACACTAAAGATGAGTTAGATGTATACTTTGTTATGGCCTTCTTTATGTATGCTTTTGCTGTAGTCGACCGTCTTCCCTATTGCTGGAAGGTTAGGGCTGGCGTGCATCAGGCTGGTGGAAAACATGTGCCAAATATATCGAATGAAGACGAGTGTAAGCAGATCTGCGTCGATAACAGGAATTGCACTGGTTTGGTCTGGAATATAAATAGAACAGAATGCTGGATCCTGCTTCACAACACAGATTCAAGAATTGTACGTCGTACAGATCGTGTTAACCACTGGACAATTGTAAGAGAATTACCAAGATCTTTTCAAAGTAGGTATTTGTCTTGAGTTAATATATGCCTTGATTGATTGTATCATGAATGCTCAACTTCTTCCGACTGGGGAAGTTCTTGCGTTCTTTCAGTTATTTAGAACGCAATAACAAGCACTTTAATGCCACAAGGTTTTCAATTACCGATAAAACAGCGACATTTTCTCTACCTGGTACAGGAAAACTGTCTTAGGCTTAAGAAAGACTTGATGAAGAATATGAAAACGTCCAGATTACAAGACCAACAGAAATGGAAACAATACGAGTAGGTCAACCATTTGGGCCGACATGTCAAATTGAATATTTCTGGGCAAGTTGTATCTCTGATTGTTGACTATAATCATTTGAGACTATGCAGCAGAACTCCTAATAACATTCTTATTCGTATTTTATTTATTTTGAATTCACTATGAATGAGGTCTAAATTTTACATATTTAGGTCATCATTATCACACGTCAAGACATTAATTCACACTCTAACTAGTTTTCTGTTCGAAAACTGCCTCTCAGAAGTTTCTTGGAATTAAAATATAGCCTCGTATATCCGCATGAGAACTGGATTCGAACTCTGTCCATATGAGCTATCAGATGGACATCCCAGGTCACTGGACCTTTGCTTTCACGAGGTTTTCAAGCACAATGGTCAGCTTCTTTGATTCCGAATACTGTAAGGACCACGCAAGAGTGTTCCTTAAAATGGCGGAAGTTTTAAAACAAAAACACCACGAACATGACAAAATGCGAAAGCTCAGATGACACCTGCAGTGAGAAATCATAATATGTCCTTCGTGATTTGTGCGAATGATGGTCAAATTTGTTCTTAACACGTGACACATATATTAGGTCACTGGTCATCCTTTGAACACCTGGCATTTAAAATAACTCAATTTGAAAAGAAAAGTTTCGTAGAAATACGCAATTGTAGGCTAAGAAGCTACACGACTTCAGTAACACCAGCATAACTAAATGATACCTATACCCGGTCAATTTCAGAATGTTGCATTTTTTATAAAAGTATATTAGGACTATTGGAGTTTTTTGTTATTCTTCTCAATGTTATATTGACTTCTTAACTGCATCGCTGTGAATCTAAATTTGGTTCAATTCCCAAATAACTAAATTAAGGGACGAATAGTAGGTCCATAGAACCACAGGATCGTTGCAATTAAGCAAAAGTAAAGTCTAACTGCGGATCTTTGGTGTAAATGTATTTTTTCTAAAACATCTCCTTACACTTCTGCTTATACAGAAACTACTAAGAACATCAAGACTGTGTGCGACTCAACGACTGAAGGTAACAGCTTAAACAATTGCTCTACAAAATCAACTACGCAACAAATGTATTTAAAACTAATCATTTTTGATAAATATTCACCAGAAGAAGAAGGGAACAAGACAGGGTTGTATACTATCACCGTACCTGTTCATTCTATACGCAGAAAGGATATAATGAGAGAGGAAGGATTTGACGACGAGGCAGAAGGAGTGAGGATAGCAGGGAAGGTTGTGAACAACTTAAGGTATGCGGTTGACACAACATTGTTGGCTGGAAAAAAAGAAACACTGAAAAACAACATCAGGAAACTAAGGCTTGAAAGTGAGAAAGCAGGATTGTATTTCAACATAAAAAGACTAAAGTCATGACCACAGAGAGCTGGAGAAGCTTCGAAGTAGATGGAGAAGAGATTGAGGTGGTA
Organism: Aporrectodea caliginosa; assembly: GCA_020284085.1. Lineage (NCBI taxonomy): Eukaryota > Metazoa > Annelida > Clitellata > Crassiclitellata > Lumbricidae > Aporrectodea > Aporrectodea caliginosa. Next base: position 43,410 of record JACEVL010001321.1, on the reverse strand, counting down.
TCGAGCTTCTGTTTTTGGGGAGCTACGATAGATAGGGAAGGGGGATGCGAGAGAGAGATACGCCGAAGAATTACTCTGGGAAAAGTAGCAATGCAGGGACTGGAAAAGATATGGAAGGATAAAGCGGTGAGCCTGGAAACGAAAACAAGAATTGTAAAAGCAATGATAATACCAGTGGTGCTGTACGGGTGCGAGGCATGGACAAAACCAAAGCACTAGAGAAGAAAATCGACGCATGTGAAATGTGGATCTGGAGGAGAATGCTGAGGGTCTCATGGACTGAGAAGATAACAAATGAACATATACTGGAAGAGATAGGACACCTAAGAGGAGAGATGACACTGAGGCAAAGAGCGGCGAGACAGAAAACGATGTATTTTGGCCATGTGATGCGTGCGGACGGCATGGAAAAGGAGATGATGCTGGCGTGTAGGGAGGGAAGGCGAGGAAGAGGACGACCAAGAAAGAGATGGATGGAGGAGATACACGAGACAATGAGGATGAACCTTCCGGAACTGAGAGAGGCGACGAGGGATCGGAACGCATGGAGAAGGCTGACTATGGCGGTCGCTAGGATTCAGCGAATCGACGGCACAAGGTGACAAGGTGATTCACCAGAAACTTAATAAAGGTGTCAATAAGTAAAGTGAATTAAATTAAGTGAAGATACTTAAGTTAACAATAGCATTTTACCATGACAGACAATGAAGTACACCTCGTAGGCCTAAACTGACATTTCAGAATAGACAATTTTTGGCAAGCTAAAATTGTACTTGATTGATTATAGGCAGTGGTTAAATTCAGCCGGGTCTTGCCCGGTCTGAGATCCGGCACCTCGGATTTCAGACCCGGCACCTCTGACCTGAGATCCGCCACCTGCATTGTGAGACCCGCCACCCGAATTATGAGATCCGCCACCTAAGAAAGGAGACCCTCCACCCAAAATCATATTAACCTATTCGTCAGCCTCACATTGCGTTTCAATATTCACTAGCATCATAGAAAACGTCTTTGCTTGCGTGTTTATTTAAGTCGACCGCTCTCCCTCTCCCTCACTCTATGTATGTCTGCCTGTATGTCTGAGTTCAAATTAATGTATTATAATCGCCGCCCGCTGGTATCGTGTTTCCGATTTCCATTCAGTGTATAAGGATGTCACAGTTGTTTTCTTCATTAATGACTCACTTGCGAAAGACTTACCTGGAATCGGTGTGAAAATCTCAATTAGGCTAGCACGTCCGTTGATTACTGTTAAGCACGCAAAAGGTCCTGCAAGAGGTGAGTTTTGTGTTTTACTGCTAGGGCATTGGCAAGGTAACTAAGGTAACTGGGGCTGTACCCGAATGGCCGAAACCCAATTCTGTGATGAACTGATGATGAGTTAGATCAGGCATGGACAACTTCTTTTAAAAGAGGGCCACAATAAGATTTTAAGGGCAGCTCTTAAGGAGCCAAACACGGGCACATTTTTGCAGATTCATTTGCCCCAGAAAATGAGATAATATAAAAAGGTTCCCAAGTGCCAGAGACAATGCTAATATAAGTCATGTCGAGGGCCAGTTTAAAGGTCTCCAGGGCCCCGCGGGCCGTATGTTGCCCACCTTTGAGTTAGATGAAGTGATGAACTGATGATGCAATACAAAATTTTCACAAGGAAAAGCACAGGAGAAAGCACAGTTTAAAAGCTGTCAGCATCAGCTTTTCTGCAAAATTTAGCATTGATGTATGATGCTGTAGAAGAACAAAGTGAACTATCAGAGTCATTGCAGGCAGAATCCATTCACTTGCATAAGGCTCATCGCGACTTATTACCAGACAGGTTGAGGGTCTTGTGTCATTTAAGTCTGCAGGGAGGAGAGCGGCATTTACTTGCCTATATAAGGCTGTGACTGATGGTTCATTTAGTGGTGTCCCCATTGTGCAAAGCTCTGCAAAAGCAAAGAAATAGACAAAAGTCAATTCTATCAAGCTCTGGTTGATTCTATTCTGCACGACTTATGCCAGAATCTGAGAGACCCACAATTGAACGTGTTAGCATTCTGTTGCCCACTTCTTGGCCTTCAACTGTCTCATCAGAATAAATATGGGAAAAATGAACTGAGGCTGGCATGCAGTAAGTTTTTGGTTCCATCCCATATAATTACTTAAAGCAGGAATACAGGGACTTCAAAGATGTGCAGGGAGCTTCAGCTTCAAGGAAGAAATTTAACAGACTTATCAGTGCAGTCTATATCACAGCCTCCCAGCACACCGACATCGGGCCAATGTTTGCCCAATGTCATGAAAAACACGAACGTTGGCCCAATGTTATCCCTATGTCGAATGCAATATTGGCGGAATGTAGGGTGTACGACGTATATTCCACGTGTCCTTTTTCGCAGTCATAGAATATGTATTTTAACTTAATTCCGTTTTTACCTATTTAAGCGTGCCATTGACAAATGATTCTGCATAAATTTAACACTTAGATATCATAACATTTCCGATATTTTTTAAGTTTGTTACATAAGTCGGACCAACGCTGGACCAACGTCAGATCTCTGTAATAGTTAACCCTGCGACTACCAGTGGGGTCAAAAATGACCCCAGAGGTAGTTTGCATTAGTGCTGCTCACCCCCAATAAGAGATATCTCAATGAAATACATGTCAATACATGTATTTTTTTATGACTTTATAGGTATTCCTGTTTTGTACAAAATTCAAAGTTTTATTTTACATTTTCTATCACCAGATGGCGCTGGTATACCATTTATACACTGAGTACCAGTGGGGTCATTTTTGACCCCAGTGTAAACTGAATAATTCTGACATATGCAAAAATAAAAAAGTAAATTTTTATTGAGCTAACATTGATTTTAAATGTATTTTAACAAGGATAAACTATTATATATTGTTTACTTAGTAAATTTATTGCCAAAAATATTGACTGTCTGCTAACAGGTTCAAACTAGTTGTGAGAAACCCAATTCTAAAGGAAACGGAAGTGGATAAATAAGGAAGGCAGTGCAATCTATTGTGAAACACGGAGTGATATATCTGACAAGCCAAGAAATGAAGCACTACAGCAAAAATGTAGAGTTTAGACGTTGTTTCAGCGACAGCATGACTAGAAATCGGTTCCAGAAAATATCACGTGCCTTTAGATTTGACGATGTGGTGCGCAGAATAGAAAGTCAATATCCTAAACAACTTGCACTTATTTGACAAGTGGACAAAATCATAAGAAAATGATAAGAAGTCGAATATAATCTGTGCAAAAAGTAAGCGCAATTATGTCGTTCTTGCCGAGTATACCTGCATAAACTGTAAACAGTAACTGTAATGACCGGATATTGTCAATACTAGTTTTGAACATAGAACACTCGAACACTTTGAGCACTAATCTGAAAATATTAAATTAAAAATTTATTCATTTCAACAGCCTAATCATGTTCCAAATACTTTACTAATATTTGTTTTCATGGCAATAAATAAAAATGTAAAAAACAAAGAACTTATTGTAAAAATTGTGTCAAAAATTACCCCACTGGTACTCAGTGTATCAAAACAATTCTGGTAGTCTGAGGGTTAAAGAATCTGTAGTTAACTTAATTCCGTTTTCTGCATGTCCAGGCGTGGAAGGGACAAAGAGTTCTGCATTGGTTGAGATTTCGATATAGGCTAATAGAATTCCCGATATTTCCTATATATATATATGTTACATACATCGGACCAACGTCGGGCCAACGCCTCACCTCCTACAGATTAGCAAAATTGGGCCAACGTGGATCCACAATGATCCAATTGCGCTTCTGAGTAGCTCCTTGAAGAGGCGCTATATAAATGCTCTGAATGAATGAATGAATGAATGTCCCACAACCACTAACGTTGGCCCTATGTTTTCCCAATGTCGAATGTTGCCAACGTCGGACCAATGCTGGGCCAACGTCAGATCTCTTTCATAGCAAAAGCATGTGTAGTTTAACTTAATTCCGTGTACATATCTAGGCGTGCCAGGGACAAACAATTCTGTCGGCCGTCGGTTGGATATAGGTTTGTGTAGCTACGTTGGCCCAATATTATTGGGGGAACATTGGACCGGATTTTATAAAAACATTGGGCCGATATTGAATGTATAACCTTTCGCCGACGGTAACCCTGACATCGAGCGAACATTGACCCAATGTCGTATAGAGGTCGGTAGAGGATCGGGTCTATGTCGGCCATCGGTTGGATATAGGTTTGTGTAGCTACGTTGGCCCATTGTTATTGGACGAACATTGGACCAGATTTCATAAAAACCTTTTGCCGATGTCGGCCATGCAACCATTCGCCGACGGTGATCCTGACATCGGACCAACATTGATCCGATGTCGTATAGAAGTCGGTAAACGGTTGGATTGAGGTTGGCCGTCGGTTGAAAATTGGTTGCTAGGGCGACGTTGGCCCAATGTCGTATAGAGGTCGGTAGAGGATCGGGTCTATGTCGGCCGTCGGTTGGATATAGGTTTGTGTAGCTACGTTGGCCCATTGTTATTGGACGAACATTGGACCGGATTTCATAAAAATCTTTTGCCGATGTCGGCCATACAACCGTTCGCCGACGGTGATCCTGACATCGGGCCAACATTGACCCAATGTCTGTGTGCTGGCTGGGCTGTAGCGCTGCTGAATGCAGTGCATGTTTTAACTGTATAACTACTGGGACAAATGTCCCAGTAGTTTTAGGATTTGCCCCAGTAGTTTTAGGATTTGCCCAGTAGTTTTAGGATTGGTCCCAGTAGTTTTAGGATTTGTCCCAGTAGTTTTAGGATTTGCCCCAGTAGTTTTAGGATTTGTCCCAGTAGTTTTGGTGATATGTCCCAAGTAATTTACTTTCAATGTTAGTTTCGAATAACATTGAAAGTATAGTAGCAGACTTTGTCCCAGTAGTCCAAATCCGTTAAAAATATGCACTGGCTGAATGTGAACGTGGACTTATCAAAATGAACTTAATTTGCACACCACTAAGGTCATGTATAAGTGTAGAACATTATTTCCTCTCTTCTTTTCATTTCCATTGTTGGGCCGCCTTTGCATGAGTGGAATCCACCGTCGTACACGTACATGCAGTCATGGATTGCTAAGGGTCGTCATGCTGCAGCAGATTTAGCCAGGTGCAAAGCACTGAAAAAATGCGAAGCAACAAAAGCATGCATGCAGGGCAGTATGGAAATGTTTCTAAGTTGGCATGTTGTGTCATTGACAGAATGACAATACTGAAGCTCTTGTTTAATTTTCAGCTTTTCACTAGGCTTATAATTATTTGTAATTGTAAATGGATTGATGCACAACATCTATGAAAGACGTGTATACTCTTTGCTTTGGTCAATTTTTAGGCCTATTTACTGAGCTCTCCAATGTGAAAGTATGCGTGCATTCCGCATATTAATTTTAGGTATTTGTTGTTAAGTGTTTTGTATGTTTTGCATTAATTTGACATGTCGATCAAAGCCTAGTCCTCTGTAAATGTTAAATAATGTTTATTTCTTTTAAGCTAATGTTTTTGCTGGCAATAATCGATGATGTGCCTTGTTTCACGCATTTTGTATTTTATTCGTGTCTTTTTACACTCGAAAACGGCATAAAAATGATAAGTAGCCCAGTGGCGGCGCCAGCATGAGGCTAGGTGGGCTGAAGCCCCCTATCGGCGGCAAAGTGGGAAATCACTGCCAATTCCAGAGAGGAGGGGCGAAAGCGAAGGAATTGGGGTTTTAGCCCCCAAACCTGAAATCCTGGCGCCGCTACTGGAGTAGCCTATTGATAACTACTAGCTTATACGTATACATACATATACACATAAATATATCGGTTATACATTCGCCATTTACGCTTAAGGTTTAAATTCATAAAGACTTGGAGACCCGGCACCTCTGGATGAGCAATTTAAGCACTGATTATAGGTGTATGTTAACAATATCTAGATAGGTTAATTATTGTTCCACGAAGTCGTAGCTCAGTAAAACTTGATTTGATTGCCATAACTGTGGCGTGATCGAACGAAGGCTTAGAAGTAGCCTATGTTAAATGTGACTGCTTCCCACATACAAAATGGAAAAACTCAATAATGGCTTACGAACATTTAATGGTCAAGAGACTGGTTTTACTAGCTAGTAATAGGGCCTAGTGATCACTTTGCTGCGATTTACCTGATTGCTGTTCTGATATGTTATGTTATTACGATTATATATGTCTAGTATTATTGGGTGACCGGCGAGATGAGTCCTGTGAAACTTCACCGGTAGCCCGCCACTGAATTAGTATAGGCTACCTGTAGGTGTTTATATTGTGATATTGCGTTATTTGGTGGAGAATAAACTACTTACTTACTAATTTACTAACGGTCTATCGTCTGCGTACTCGTAAATTTTAGACTCTAAACAAATTCACAAATTCACAACGGTTGTCGCTCACCAATCCCAAACGTGTCCCAGTTCAAATTTATGCATGAAAATAGTCGACGTGTCATGTTAGTCTTGTAATATCAGGAACGCTCCTTTAATGACACAGTTGAAAAGGTGCTATAAAACTGTAAGAAGCAGTAGAGAAACAGAAGTTATAAATTAAGTTTTTATGGAAGAATTTTAGTAACAGAGGATCGAAGGAGGAAGGTACAACACAGAAGCCAAAGCATTGACCGGACTGAGGAGAAACATTTTTGGAACGGTCTGAGTAGCAGCCAAGATTGGATCATATACCGGCAGTATAGCACACTCAGTGCGTCACATTATGAGAAAAGGAATAAGAAACACATACGTCGGCCGAAATAGCAACTACAGGCTTCAACTAGGAAGAGGTCATAGTATGACTAGTCTGAGCTGTTGGCCGACTGACCGACAAACTTACGATAAGATCAACTGCCAAGCAAGCTAGCCAAGACGCGCTAATAGGTAGCCAGACGGAGGATAGAGAATCTGGAAGGAAATTGGAGGAGGGAAGTATCCCTCAGCTTGGAAGAAAGCCAGAGAAATAAAGTTATAATAATGAGAGGAGTCTGACTGATTAGTGAGTAGGAGAGCAGTCGGAACAGATGTTTGGAGAAGGAAAAATCGTAGGAAGGCCATCGGTGGATGTCGACGAAAGAAGAATTGAAGATGGATTTGGACACTTCAGCAGGAGAAGGAACAGAAGAAACTATCTGACACACGAATAGTAAGTTGAGTAAATTATTGTTTTTTGATCCCTCAGGATTGAAAAAATTAGGGGGCGCGTTGTTCTGGAATGGCTAGTCTTCACAGATGGTTATTATCATTATCATTATCATTATTATTATTATTATTATTATTATTATTATTATTATTATTATTATTATTATCATTATTATTATTATTATCATCATCATTATTGTCATATTTCATTATTAACCTATTGTCATTATTATTATTATTATTATTATTATTATTATTATTATTATTTAAATTATTATTATTATTATTATTATTTAAATTATTATTATTATTATTATTATTTTTTTAATAATTTACAAAAATTGTCCGGAGACAGAAATAAATGAACATCTGTAACGGTTACGTCTCCTCCAAATCGGGCATAACAAACGTGCCCCGGAACGCGACGGCGTTGAAGCGTTGATAATAATAATAATAATAATTATTATTATTATTATTATTATTATTATTATTATTATTATTATTATTTTTATAAAATCAGACTTTTTAAACTAATACTAACTTAGTTATACATGGTGCTGAAACCGGGCTTTCCCTTAGCTTTTGCAGACCCAGAAAATTAATTTTCTATCAACAAAGGCGGTCCTAATATGTATGTATGCCACTACGATAAATCAATTCCTTGACCTTGAAAATATTATATTCGACACTTCATTTGTTATTGTAGCTTACCTCTGACCTGATATATACATATGTTTTTGTGTTTTGGCGGCCATATTGGACGCCATCTTGGATAGTAACATTCGGATACTATTGCCACTACGATAAATCGATTCCTTGACCTTGATAATGTTAAATTTGATACTTCGTTTGTTTTTGTAGCTTACCTGTATATACCTATGACCTGATATATACTGTTTTCTGTGTTGGCGCCATTATTGGCCGCCATCTTGGTTAACATGTATTTTTGAGGGGTGACCCCGTGGTCGGATCGCGTGGCTCCTACCAAAAACCATTACCATATGACCAAACCTAAGTACACAGAAAGTTTGGTGCTTTTGTCCAGCCGGTCCCCATCAGCTTAAATTTTCGGTCAAACAGCCCTCAACAAACTCAGTTCCTTTGAAGCCCCAATAATTTTTAGACAATTTTTACAACTCTTACATTCTAAGTTGGCATGTTGTGTCATTGACAGAATGGCAATTGGCAATACTGAAGCTCTTGTTTAGGCCTAATTTTCAGCTTTTCACTAGGTTTATAATTATTTGTTATTGTAAGTGGATTGATGCACAACATCTATGATCTAAGTGTATAATCAGAGTGCTTTGGTCAATTTTTAGACCTATTTACTGAGCTCTCCAATGTGAAAGTATGCGTGCATTCCGAATATTAATTTTAGGTATTTGTTGTCTATAACACTTTGCGGAATGACTATCGGACCAGCCTTGTAACCAGCATATTAAATAACGCAGACAAAACGTGCTGATATCCCAGGCCTGTATGCATCGGAACCCACCATCTTATCTATCACTGTGTTAACCGTGTTTACAGTGTTTAATAACGTAGTCCATGAAAGCATAATTTTCTTCTTTGTGATAATCTGCATTTGTTTCTTTCCGTTATTTGTAACAAGAAATGTGTTCTTAATGGCCTCATGAGCATTAGGCCCTATTTCAACTGTAGCTGATAATCAGAGTGCTTTGTACGCATTTATTAATCGCCTCTTTATCAGAGGCAATCGGCTAGATCTAATAGGCAACATTATTTGAACAAATGAGTGTTGCGTCATTATTTTAAAAAATTTAGTCTCTGTAAGTGCCTCCGATAGATCGCTTAGTCTTTTGGGTCGATCTTGTCATTGTTTCCACCATAGTGAATTCGGAGAACGATCTCACGTCTCTGTCCTTTTTAAATTAAAATTGAGTGTTTCAAAGTTATTATGGAATATCCTCCACATCCATAAGTGTGCATATTGTGGTTATCCATCTAATTCCATCCATCTAACCCCGTCCCGGCGAAGGAAACGCTCGATGAACTGACGTTTCCAGAAGAAAAGTAGTCTCGTGAGTCGGAACAAACAACCAATAAAAGAGAACGACCAAGCACGAAGTAGGTCAACAAACAAGATGGCCGGAAGGATCACCCATTGACCCAACACCATACAGAATAACGTAAGGAAATAGAGAAATTATTACATCATTTATCGTACAATTAGCATTTAGAAGAAGTATTTTCAACGGTATTGATCAATGCGAAGTTTTAACGCATTTGGCACAGGTCCGGCTTGTCTACATAGAATAGCTTTGTTGTATGAGATTGATCATTAACTAAATCATGGATGCATCAAGCAATGCTAGAAGTGGCTTTAATCCCAACAGTTTATTCAATTCATGGCTTTCAGAAGCACATAACTTTATAACACAGAAGTGGAACAACTCACAGTTCAGGATTCGGTCCCAATTGTATCGGATTATATATAGAATGAACCAACCATTATTTTCACCTAGACCTTTCATTTACGACTGAGCGAAAGCTAATCACATGTTACGAACTACATTCGACACCAAGTTAAATGAGGATAATCGGTATGGATTTGAACCAGTAGTAACAACTCAGTCTTTAATTTACAGCAGTAGCCTATGACTCATTGGCACTTCGATCCAATTATGCAGAGCGAGATGTAAATTTAGAAGTTAACCATCAGTCATTAATAACAGAGACACAGGTTCATTTTGAATACAGTGTTCTTAGTGCAAAGCACCTACACCGGAGAAGGATCAAATGAGATCCAGTCTGTCAACGGCTTTCATTTCACGTCATCAGCTAAATCGCTAAAAGAAATCAATAGCGAAGGAACGCAGAGCAAAGCAGAATTGGGAGGCTCAACGTTCTTCCGTCCGCCCCTTTTTCTGGTGAGTTGTGTTAGAACTCTTAGCTGTTACAGCATTCAAATATCCTATTCTGCATCATATTTTTCTTGCATCCGATCATACGTCATCCTACGATCATCGTTTCTATCCTTTTTCCACTTCAGATTTGCGTCCTCTCCACAGTCCAGACTCATGGGTTCTGACCTGGCATCGAAAATGACCCAACAACCTGGCTCCTGCAGAGTTTATTTGATACAGAACCGGTAAATAAGCTGTCCCGCTGAAGCAACTTTTGTTCTATTGCCATTAGATGGTCACGATTTCGGTCAAGTGCAGTCGTTCTCCAATAACGCAGCAGTCTAGATGGCAATGTGGCTTGGAAACCGCCTTATTTAAAAAAACATATTTGACTGAAGATGTTCAGTTACTTGACTCTCTGTGCTATTAATCACTTAGTTAGTCTAGTTAGACAAACATATATTTACATACATGCACACATACATGCATGCATGCACACATCATACGTATGTACACAAACATACATACATACAGATAGGCTATAAGCACGTACAAGCATGCAAATTAAGTATATTTTTACATATATTTGTTTTTAATATGTTTGTAGAGAATTGATAACGTAAGCACGTATGACGATGCTTGAGAATACACTACTAGGGAACTAGAAAACGTCAAACAAAAATTATGACGATTAAGATAACGCATAGGCCTACTATAATGTAAATCAGTAGCCTTTGTTCACCCGGACATCAAACTGGTACGTGTGTAGGTTACAAGAATAAGTAAGTATTTTCTTTTCTTTATTAACAAATTGCTAACCGCAATATGGTGTACATACATGAATAAGCACAGTTAAATGTATATAACATCCTAACAATAAATGTTTTACGCATCAGGGCGTCCGCAGGCGAATTATTCGGTCATGGGTACGGGGACGGAGGGAGTTGCAGGAGGATTTGTTTAGAGTTGGTAGCTGATGCAGAACGTGGCCCGAGTCCATCACCTCAAAGAGGCGACTGTCGGCGTTATCGCAGAGTTGTTCAAACTCTGGGGAGTCCACCGCGGAGTAATGAAGGCGTATCAGTCTACGTATCAACGTTTGGAGTCGATTCCAGCCAAGGGCATACTGCAACCTAGCCAAGGTGGTGGCACGTGTACGACATGGTGGATATGAGGGCCGGTAAGGCCATGTCCCACAAGGATACGTTGGGCATGGCATTGGCAGGATTGATGTGTCTGACATATTATCTATAATACATTTGATTTGCTGATAGCTGGTATAACGCTGGTTAACAAATGACTCGCTGTCCAGTTGGTTTTCTACGGATAAAGCCAATGCAAAGGTCTGTAATTCTTTTGAATATAGAAAGACGCTTTTAACTGTGTATTCAAGTAGACTGCAAATTAAGATTGTATTCGATGCAAAACTTATTAGAAGTGTAACGATGATGGAGAGGGCAGACTATCCCTCATCTATCGAGGGCAGAGTATTTAATCATGTGCACATAATACTCGTGACTACTTCTCGATACACACTATCAGTTAGTTACTAAGTGATCTAGGCACTTAATCTTGTAGAAATCTCATAATAAGGCGAATTAATGTATGCAGGTATGTATTTACATAGCCTAAGCATTTATGCATGTAAGTAACATGTATGACAATTTAATCGCTAAGCAGTTAAATTAGGCCTACTTAACTTCGCCAAACCATATAGGCTTGCAAGTTGGTAAAATGAGGCTTGCTTCGAGAAAACTTGAATAATTAAGTTTTAACTTATTGGGTTTCCGATAACTCTGTCCAACAGGTGAGCGCCATCGTTATTCGTCTCAATAAAATCGCTCACTACTTGTGATTGTAATATGTTCACTTTAATTTTTATATCAGAATATATAGCAGAAGATTCCTTTAAAGGGATGTTCTGCTTTGTTTCCCGGACCCGCGAATGCCCAATTTCCGACTGCAAAAACTGCGACTGGCGAAAACTGCGTTTGGGGAAACTACGACTCACAAACCTGAAGATAATACAGCAGTGAGGACAGTAAGTTTTAATTAGGCCTATATCCGCTTTTGTATTCTTTGGATCTACAAATGTAAAAAATAATACACAAGTAGCTGTTGCAATTATTGAAAATAGAGCACCAGAGGCGTAGCTAGGGGCAGAGGCGTACATGTGTCCCCGGGCGCCAGAGGAAGGGGCGCCAAAATGAGGGTTAAAATTAATAATTTTTGTCTTGATTTTGATACTGTTTTAATTGATTTATCCCAAATAAATTTCTAAGACTTAATTTTGGCGCCCCAAAAATATCCAGTTATATCCTCATTAGTTACAAACTAATTATTGTCAGACATTATTTTGGCTCCCATTGAGCACTAAGGGGCACCATTAGGGTGCTCCAAAATGTAATGTATTTCCCGAAAGTTCCAAAAAGTATTGCTCCAAGGCGATTTTCCCATTCCATTTATCACTTTGTTCAACTGTACCAATTTTCAGACCAATTGAAGAAGGTTAAACTTTGCCCCCGGCACAAAAATGTTAAAATATGTGAAAATATGGGAATATGCTTTAAAATCGGCAATATCATGGAGAAAAAACGTAATTATTTTCATGATGATTAACTTCTTTTGTGAACTATTGTGTGCAGAGTATTGGTACTTGTACTTGTACTCAAGTGCAACTTGAGTACAGTCAGTACTTGAACTTGTACTGGAGATCTAAGTACTTGAGACCTAAGTACTTAGACACAAATGACATTTCTACAGGCACTCGGATACTTTACCAGTAAGCTTTGTCTTTCCTTTAAGTCATTAATTCTTACGTTCTGGATATTGAATATTCTGGCAGTTATGTATGAACCGCATCTTGATCAGAATTTCTTCCGGTTGTCTTGCTAAAATAGAGGCCACGGACGGTGATAATGCTAACAATAAAAATACTAATATTCCTAGAGCTGTTAAGTTTGGTTATGAATTATGATAATTTCACTCTCAAGGGAAATGCTACTTCTGCTAAGTGCAAGTTTTGTAGTGAGAAAACTATAATTCAGACAACAACTGGCACAACATCAAACTTTGTTAAACACTTGCAAAAACTCCAGACGGAGAGGTGAGCAGTGAGTAACAAACCATTTGAACTCTATCGAGTAATGCAAATGTAAGTCGTCGAACTTTCTCAGCACCATACGAAAGCTGCGATAAGGAAACCAGCTTATTCACCGAAATAGTGCATTTTATGAATTGTATTATAGTAAGAAACCATTGAACCTATGGCTTATACATGGAATTCATGTGTGAATGAATTATGAAAATTGTGAGTTTTCTATGTTCCTCTGTGTTCTATGTTCCTCTCGAAAGAGTCTTCCGCTGTGTGGAAGGAAACATTGTAATCTGTATCAAAACGCGCTTAGTTAGGCCACTTAGGTAGTCATTTGCGAATCATTTTTATGTTTTACGTAAAACGCTAATTAAGGCATTTTCTTTGTGTTGCTCAAATTGTCAAAGACTGCCTACAACTAGTATGTTCTTATTTAATGTGTGCAGATATGATTATATCTTATGTGAATGAGACACATGCTTTGTTGGGGGCCCACATCAAGTTTCTTTGGCAGGGGTGGAGCAGGTGCTACACCAACGTCTCATTTTGGCACGATAATCACAGATACGGTTGCATCAACCGAAACTGCAGACCTCATGTAAGCCTAAGCTATTTGGTCACTACTGTACACGATCTTCTGTGAATCCGAGCACCTTATCATCACAAGTGACAACCTGATTCAATATCAGAGGCCATGATGACTTTGATGAAATTGATTGTTTGGACGTTTGGAATGCAGCAAAACTGTTGACAAACCAGCGTTTGGAGTTGTTGTGAGTGTGCCTGCATCTAGCGCTCCGGTTGAAAGTGTGTTTAGTTTAATATTAAAACAGTTTCGATTGAATCTGAGTGACAAGATGCTCACATCCATTATATTTCTAAAAAAAAGCAAAATTAAAATTAGTGTATGTGGCAATACACCATTGCTTTGTCAAGGAAGTAAATCCTTGTTCTTGCAGTAGCCATGTGTACTTGTACTCGTACTTGTACTTGATACTTAAGTATTTGTACAGGTACTTAAGACCTCAGTACTTGTATTTGTACTTGCAACCTTTCATGTTCCAGTCAAAAAATATGAAACATATTAGTTTTTTCATATATACTTAAATACCGGTAATTTATGTTTTCAACAGAAAAATCGCGAATATTGTTAAAACTTCATCGTGCTGGGGGCAAGGCTTAACCTTAATGTAAGATAAAAGTATTAACAAGATAAAAGCCTAAAATTTGGATTTTTAGACTCATCTGCATGAGACGCATGGGAAAATGTCCTTGGAGCAAAGATATTTCAACTTTTATTTTCCTGGAGCACCCTAGGCACCATATACTCATTACAAATGATGAACCTACAATGCAAGATTGTTAGGCTAGTCAGAATCAGAAAAGTCGTTTTCTTATAAAATCATGGATCGGTTTCAGCTCAAATATATCCTTAAAGTATTAAAAGTGGCATCTGGTTTTAATATATAAAGAAATTAGGTATAGTAATTTTCAACTTTCCTGTATGAGAAACTTTTAACCGGCTGGGTTGAATAGCTGCATGCTTGGCCAGTGAGAGGGAGGGAGGGGTATTCAGTATGCCAACCCTGGTAGGAGAAGCATCTGCCAACCCTGGTAGGAGAAGCATCGGTCTGAGGGTTAAGCAAGCTGGGTCCGCCTTGACTCTTGACGCCCATGGCTGCATCCATGATCCACAGAAAGAACTATTATACTAGGCATCATGGAAAAGTTTCCCATACAGGCTGCTGCATTCCATTGATTTGTTTTAATGGGCCAAGACGTCAAATTACAAGCTAACTTTCAGTAAGAGGAAGACTGACAGTATCAGTCAGAACTCAGCAGTTCAGCTATCTTAGATTTCAATTCTGCTGCTATAATTTTATTTGAATGCAAATATTTAATTACTATTTCATTAAAAATAAGTCTGTTAGTTTAGTGATACGTAACATAGTAAAAATCAACAGCGTAGTTTTTATATTTTTTTATTTTATCGACAACCGATGTGCTATGATATTTGTTTGATAAATAAATTTATGTATAATTTGAATATATTGACTTTCAAAAACACAATGAACAGTCTGTATTTTTAATATTTTATTTTATTAAAATTTAAATTGCCATTCCGTGTATTTGGAAAATGTGAAATAAATAAAACAGGGAGGGACCAGAAGGGCGAGGGGGAGGGGCGCCAATATCATAGTTTGTCCCCGGGCGCAAAATATCCTAGCTATGCCTCTGTAGAGCACCATATCTCGTGGCCGAGGTCATCCCAAAATTGGTCACAGTCATGCAAGCAAAGGCCTTCGTCCTCTTCAAGTGAATACAAATGTTGGCTGTCCAGACTATATGATAGGCCTACGTAGGCCTATACATATCAACGAGTGATCTTTTGTCATAGATTATAAAAAAAGTTTATTCTTTGCAATATCAGAGTAATCTTTTCTCATTGGAAATCGATCTGATGCCTTTAACACGGTTCAACAATTAAGCCTACTGACAGTCTTGCCAAAAATTGTCATTTATTCCTAATATGCTAATCACTATTAGCATTTCACGAGAAAATTCAATTTACGTAGTGGTAGTGCAGCATTTCAACCAACGAAACTGTGTATGTCCCAATGTCAGAAGATAATTCGACCAAGATCCAAACATGATCGCAACAATAAAATAACATCTGCGTAAACCTTCCAACTTCAGTTGCCGTTTTCTTTGGACCTCAAAATGTGATTTGGGGTACGCTTTGGACACCAAGTAGCTTGGTATTGCACAGAATGACACGATCCATTCGAACACTAGCAGCGTTCGACTTTCCTAATCTTCATCAATTAACAATATGATGTAGGCTACTCGAGTTTAGAGAAAATTATCGAAAGTATGCATTTACACTGAGGAGTGTGGTGGCCGTGTGGTTAGAGCTCTCGGTCTCTAATGTGGAGAGTACGGGTTCGAGCCTCCACTGAGGCGGTCACTGTGTACTAGAGACCACTCACAATTGCCATCGATGTTCTGTCGTATGGTCGTGTGCACTTCTGAACTTTAGAAGGAGGGTATATCAAATACAGTTGTATTGTACTGTCTTCTTAATGATTTCAGGCGTAATCGCGATGGCAGTCTTGGTTTTGATTATAATTGATCTCATCGCATTCAAGTCTTTGTCCTGATCCAGACGCAGACGCTAATCGAAAGTCCGGCAGCCTCTACAGTTACCAAAGCTATCAAGATTTCCAGGTAATAAAATAAGTTTTACAGTCCATTAGCATCAGACTGATAAATATATCTTAGGTCTATACCTAAGATCAGGTTTTAATGCTAAATTATAAAGAGAGAATTTAGGAGATGATAACCTGTTAACAAATCTGATTTCTTTTCAAAGTTGCAGCATTTTTCCAGAATATTCCGATATAATGACTAGAGCTAAAAGTGCTTTTTAAGTCCACTTCTTTAATGCGCAACTTAAAAGTCATTTAAATACCAAAAACAAAATTTGAGCTTAACATGGATCGATAGGCCTATAATGACATGCATTGAAAGGCGCCACTAGAAGATGAAAAGAGAATGAAACTTTGCACACTTTAAGATTTATCATAATATTATACGCAAATCTTGATTCAGTTCAGTGACTTGAATTACAAGACAATGAGTTGCTTTCACATTGGTTTTGGTTGAAGCCTGTCATTTAAACTTGTAAACTAAAACAGTAATAAAACACCGAAGTTTAGAAAGTCTTCACATATCTGTGAAACTAAAAAGTTCATAAAAATCTGAAATTGTTTTGCATGTGCTAAATCTCAGCATGTCGCAATTTGCAAGGTTCGCTCTTAGTAAGCTTATATAAAACCGCCACTATTGAACGAGATTTCAAAAATATAAGTCGACCTGTTAGAGATTCATCTGTGAAACGACCGTGGATTTGAAGGAGGATCACCTAAATGAGAAGGCTGTAAATAAGGGTTGTGTCGTTCGCTCAGGGACCTGCTGGCGATGATGACTACTGCTGACATGAATGAATTCGCCATTGAATTTTTCGTGGCCATTTCTTCAGTCTTTACTTGGTAAATGAGAATATTGGTAGACCAGATAAATTTGAATGATTTGCTATAAAAGTTTGTCTTTAATTTCAGACCATGCTTGAAGTTATCGCATCTTTCGCATCAGAATCAACCTCAACCTCCCACGAATGACTGACTCGCAATAAATGAACATTATATTGCACAAGCTCGTAATAACGTTTCTAACAATTCCTTAAAAATTATGAGATCGAATTGACCACTAGCAAGCGCTTTAATGTTAATACTATATTGTAATCCTAGAATTAGGATAGGCCTACGTATTATGCTTCCCCTTAAGTGCCAATCGACATTAATGAAAATGTGAGTTATAGACAAACGTTTCAATCAGAAAAATATTAGCCTATAGTAAAGAGCGCGCCAGACAATAATAGATAATCTGGTAAAAATTGACTTCTACACGTATACTGGAAACTTTGATATGTGACCGCAATTGCCGATAACGTTCTTTGCATTATACCACCCTCGAATTAACAAAAAAATATAATACTGTAGCGAAATTCATAATTGCTTGGGCACTTTGGAGCGCCGTGGTGCGATTTTGAGTCAGCACCTATTGAGCTGCTATAGGTAGATTGGCTGATTCGACACTCTATGGAGCGCCGATATTTGATTGTAAGTCAGCACCGTGATAATTGTGTTGGTGCCGATTTTAGACCGACACCTATCGATTTACATTGATGTCTTGCCTGTATTGACACCGAGAGAGCTGTGCACTGCACCGGTGCCCTTTTAAGATGCTCCCTGTGGCAAATATGTAGCATCAGTTGGTGAATACCGTATGCTTCGGTGCCATTTTAAGATATACCCAATGGGTTACGAATAGCACCTGCTGATAAGACTGCTCCGGTGCCATTTTATGATATAGCACCGGTGCCCTTTATAGTTGCTCCCCGTGGAAAAGGTGATGGGGCACCAGGGTTTTCTGCACTCCTGGCCCTGAAGGGTATATATAAGGCGGAGGTTGACCATGGGACAGTCAGTCTGGAGAATACCGCCTTGAGATTAGGCCTCGCGCTTTGCATCGGCCTAGCAGTCTCGACGGGGAAGAGGACCTGCCGTCGATCTACGGACCAGCCATCCGAGACGCTGTCGATAGAGGGCCTGCTCGATGATAGGGCGGACAAGGAAGCAGCTGAACAGTTCTCTCTCGGTGTCAAGTTGCCTGTTGATGTGATTCTGTCAATCGTATATGAGAAGAACTAATAAAGCGGTGTTCTACGTGTGTGAGGGTGTCGCTGCTGACCTCTTCAAGCCTCTCGATAGACCACGAGAGCCGGACCGGACTCCCTTTGTTGAGATCTGGGGTTTCGGGCATCCTGGTAGAGCTCTGAACCACTCAGCAAAGAAGAGGAACTGAGAGACGACCCCCGAGTTTCCCGACAATACTCCTCTTGGCTTTTAAAGTGCTTTTTTATTTAGATGATATGTTTCAATGGAGAAAATAATATAATAATGATTGGTCGCATAACGCAATACTTCTGTAGCACCTACTGTATGTATGATGTCAGTTGTTAGCCACAATAAAACGAGTTATCTCGAAATTAGAGCAAGGCAACACTTCATCAACTTCAAGCTCAACGAATAACCAAGTGTATGTATGGTGGCTATGTGTATGTGTGTATGTTCGTATGCGTGTATGCGTGTATACCTGTATGCGTGTGTACGCGTATGCATGTAGCCTACGTACGTATGTATGCGTGTATGCATGTATGTATGTATGTATGTATGTATGTATGTATGCATGCCTGTATCTGGGCTGTTTATTGTACTCGAAACAATGTTAGAGCGCTAAGTAACAAAGCCCGAACTTTATAATTGCAGCACGTCGGGTGCTTCGCTCTGCGACGAGGGGTGAGTTCCTGGCTATTCAGTTGTGGACCCTTCAATCTGGAATGACCTCACGCTTGAGTTCCGCTCTTTACTTGTGGTCCACCCCACACGGTTTCACAGGTCTTTTTTCTTAGTCGTGGCTGGAATGGGAGCGCTCCTGAGTAGGTTCTTGAAGGGTTCTATATAAATGCTTAGAGTGAATGAATAATTATTATGTAGCCTATTATGCAAGATACAACCTACAGACTGACTAGTGTAAGAAGCAGTTCCTGCATGTTACATGCCTCTAAATCACCTTATGATCTGTGTGACGAAAGGAAGATTTTAAACTCCACTCAGTCAATCAAACTTGATCGTCATGGTCATTCATTCATTGGCGGTGACAGTTACAAGAAAATGTCCGCAGACACTGACGAAAATAAGTCTGAATCCAAGTTCAACTGATGCGAACCTAATGGTCTATATTGTCGAGTTAAGTCTTATCTATTCCACTTGATGGAATTCTCCTGCTTAGATTATTAAACAGTTTTGCGTATTCTAGGGAATGTTCGAGGTTTTGTGAACGAAGCCCAAACTTTTTAATTACCGTATGACGTGTTGTGCAAAATACAAGTTCAATACTAGCTAGGGTAAGAAGTAGGTATTGTCACATGCCTTTAAATAACCTCAATGTGTCGGAGGAAACGAAGATTTTAAACCCCTATCAGCCAATCAAACTTGATTCATTCATTGGCGATGACAGTGACAAGAAAATGTCCGCAGACAGTAACGAAAACAAATCTTTATTTCAGTTCAGGTGATGCTAGTCTGGTAGTTTTTATCGTCATGAAATCATTAGGTCTCGTCTATTGCACTTTGGTCTAATCCTCCTTCTTGGACTACTCAACGTGTTCTTTACAAATAAATGCAGAGTGTGCAATTGTAGAGAAAAGTTAAAGTCGTCATATTCAAGTCGTAAATTATAGTGAAGCATTGACATAGTTAAAATGAACTTGCATCCGTATTCAATCCCAGACAGCAGCATAATGTAGGAAGTGTGAATCCCACACGTCAATAGAGTACTGAAGCCCAGGTGGCGATACTCCCATTTGAGCTTCAAAGATCCTACTTATGACGTCGCTGCTAGGGATTGTCCTTGATCAAATATTTCTTTCAAACGCTCTTAAACTGGTGCCCTCATTACTACTAAGCTCTTGTATCCCCTATATTGACGTCCAACGCCTCGCCACGTGACTTCCCTTGTGTCTGATTTTCTAAACAAACTCTTATGTAAATATATATTACAGACAAAATATATTATATAAAGACATCACATGAATCTATAGGCCTACTACTAAATCAGAGGTTTCAAACCTTTTTAATGGTGGGCATTGCCATTATTTTCCAGCAAGTGGCGGGCCAGGGCCCCGAAGGAGCCTGAGCAAAATAGGGTCGGTGTCTCGGAGAGACTCGGTGAGAAAATGTTTGCACAAATAAATCTGAAATGGTACATTTTTAGTGCAAAAACAGTCAAATTAGACTTATAAAATCTTAATTTTGATCTTCATTATCAGTCACTAACATCACAATAGTCTTTAGGCCAGAAAAAAACATCATCGGCTGGCCAGAAATGTCCCGCGGGCCGGCTCTTTGACACCTTTCTACTAAGCGTATAATATACAAATATATATTATACATATATATTATACATAATAAATTATTTTTATTTTAGCCAGGTGACATCACCTACATCTGATTCCCTAGTTTCTACCCTAGCATAATCCTGAGCTTGCTCTACAATCTCTGTCTTTAGTATCTTTTGTAGGTGATGAGTCATGTTATGTGTGTCGTGGCATTTATGTAGACATCTTTTAGAAACTTGTCAGAGCGCTGCATCCTTCGAAGTAGAACAAGCGCGATTTGTGTAAAGTTGACAGTGTAAGTGTTACTTGAGTTTCGTTAAGAGGAGTAGTTAGACTGCGCTTCTTCGGACACGTTGCCCGCGCTCCAGAATACGATGACCTCCGGAGATCCCTGTGGACCGCCAAAACAAACCCCCGTCAGATAGGAGCAGACCACGTGGTCGACCTAGGACTATTTGGGCTAAAGTCGTGAAGAAAAAATTATTAAATCGAATTAACCTTTTGTCAGACCTTACATTTCTTAAACCTGAGCTTAACTTCGATACAGCTAGGGAAAAAGCCAAGTACAGAACAATGTGGCGTTACATCATAGTCATGGCCAAGCTCATGTGAGTTTGCCACCGGAGAGGGAGAGTAGTTAGTATACAGACTTACTCGTTGTCCTGAGGACTGTGCTGTATGGACCCACTTCATCTAACATATGAATGTAGGGTTCGGGGAAAGAGATTGTGTAGGACCTACTGTTAGATATTAATCGAACACGATGGTGATAGCTCGCAGCGACTGTTCTGTGTTATATAATACTTTTGAACGTTAGATTCGACGAATGTCCTATTCAGATCTACTTTACAGCAACAGACTATTTGGAGTTTATGCGTTCCGAGATTGACTCAGTCGGCCACTCTATAGTGAATGTGCCTCCAAGCAGACGTTTCTTTTATCATATCACAGCTCCAGGTCATTTCACCAGAAAAGCTTCGTCAGTGTTTGTGCTAACTCAGATCATTTCCGATTTATTTTTAGGCAGTGAGTAAGTGCCTAAGTAATTTGTTTGATCTCTTTGGTGCGAGTGCGGTCTTTGACACTGTCTGTGTTATTTTCTACTTTTATATAGAATATAATAATATATGTGGTTTAATATTAGTATCATAGAAAAATCAAGTTGTGTTTCAGTAGTAGACCTAGTTCTCCATTTTTCCCCAACCACCGGTTCCTTACAGTGCTGCGACTGCATTCGATGCTCTTTCCCCAACTTTCACATTGAAGTGTCCCATTAGCAACAGGGCGTCTCGTTTTGCTTAACGGTCACGCCTAGTTCCTCGTAGAACAGATCTGTGTTCTCCTCAGTTTCCACTGACGTTGGTGCAAACACCCGTACCATAATGAGACGACTTCGTATTAATACTCACAACCAGGATTCTGTCATTAATTGGCCGATACTCTACAAGGCCCCAGCTGGTCTCCACTCCTCGCTGACCCTGCTCCACTCCTCCCGAATAGACAATAATGTGACCATCAGACGTTGTGAAATGCCCATGTCCCGCCCAACGAACCTCCGACAGCCCACACAAATCTACTCTTTTCCTCTCAAACTCTCTCCCCAGAACCTTTACCTTACCCAGCTGAAGCATACTTTTCCCATTCCACGTTCCAACTCACAAAATCTTACGCATCTGGATGACTGCTCCTTTTGATCAGTGGAAGGTATCCTCGTAATTTTTTCTGTTCTTGTCCTCCCTCCTGTGGCTGACTTTCCAAACCTGCCCTGCGCACCCAAACACGGGAAGCGGATCTCCTTCACCCAGGCGATGCCAGAACCGGTACTAAGGACGCTATAATATGAGTCTATTAGAACTAACTAACCTTTATTTGCATTTGACAAGCACTGTTCGTGACACTGCACAGACCACCTTAATAGCCTACATTACAAAACGAGAAAATATAATCGACGGGCATATTATGTTACTCACTATAAATAAACTGCATCAGTTCACAAAGCTACTTATAAAAATTTTTACTTCTTACAATGCTTAGTATATATACAGGCTGACTGCTCCTCGCGAACAGTTAGGCCTAACTATAATGCTGTCCGTTGTCGAACCTGGAACGGACTTCGTTACTTCGGTTCCACGTGAGCCATCAGTTGTAACTTTTCCAGTTCTTCCACATTCATATAACATGGTTATTCGATTTTATACATGTTAGATTCTGCATACCTGGTATGGTATACATCGCCCAAGGGTTCGAGTCATGCGCCTCGGAGACTCCCCATGGACTGTCTTTCTGGTTTTGACTTAACTGTTGATTGACTTTGATGAGTCATCGGCTATTCCCTCCTACATTAGACACCTTCGCTATAGAAGCTGGTAATTGTTGTTTACTGATGACACTATTGCTTGTAGGCATGACGCAGGTGAAGAATGCTAACAGTTGATGGCCATAATGTTCAGTTGCATACATTTCTATTTCTAATTATTCACTAATGGACCTTGAATAATATAATATAATCAACATGCTGCGTAGGCTGACCCAATTAGTGCTGGGTTTTTTGGCAAAAACTACGTACAACCCGGAAGGGACGCTGTAGCATTCTCAAATTGCGGCCTACACAGAAAACCCGAAAACGCCTGTGACAAGACAGAGGTTTTAGCTGAGCTCATGTGTGCATCCTATTTACTGTAGGGGCATATGTTGTTAGTCATGTTACAGTGGTTGAATCCGGTTGAAGCTTAACTTCTAGCTGTCACGTGAAGGCGTTGGCGACTAGTTCTCTGGTTGCTTGCCCTGATTGGTCTTAGCCTACAATGCAGAATATAGCCTTAATGAGACATTTAAGCTTTCTCACAGTGATTTCTATTTCTCCATATTCACTCATGTACATTAAATTGTTCGGGTATGTGCACAGTCTTAACTAAATTGTCTAATTAGTGTATGCATATTTTGTCTGCGTCTATGTAGGCCTATGTGTGGATTTACGTATGTATATATCTAATCATTTATATAGTGTCTTTTTAGAACCTCTAAAAGGTTTAAATCATTTCACTTTCATCGCAAAACGTTTAGATGCAATACAACTTTTCATTCACGTCTGGTTGATGGGCTAGAGGGAAGCTAAAGTAGTTGAAGTATCTTCCCTGAGAAACACATCTGATTAGGACGTTGATCTCTCAATTTAATTGTAATCAACTAAATCATAAAGCAGCTTTAATTCGTGATGTTTTATAGCAGTTCTGCTAATGCTAACGGATGAGGCGGTATATTAAACAGTTCACATGCAAATATTCTTGACAAGCCATAATCATAGATGCGTGTAACGGATACGAATGCTGACATGCTACAACATACCAGCATATCCCGATTATAGCTAAGACCTACACATGCGTTGACTGATGCACAGAAACATAGGACATAACTTAAACAACCTGCTGCTAGTACGTATGTTTTAGAAATGGCTATACGGATTATGAAGAACTAAAAATTTCTTCTCCAATGTTAATCTGACCCATACTTGAGCACATACTGAGAGATTGAGCAAACTGTAGGGTCTACGTGACGGTCAAATGTGGTAGCGTCGACTGATTTTGTGGTTCTGTTGTTTTTTAAATGGTTTTATACAAAGCTAATTGAACAGCTTCGCAAAGCTTATATTAAATTGGGCGACTGAACAGCTAAAGCAGCTTTTTCGTTGAATTCCTTTCCAGGTAAGTTTTAGGAGATTATTGAGCTAACAACAATACTTAATAAATCAACGATGTTAACATTGATTCTCAGTTGAGGCGATCGTTTGCTCTCCTTGGTCGTTCGCCTGGCTAAGGTCTGGTCGAGCGGTGAGTGGCTCGCCTATAGTCCAAGGCATCGCACCGTCGGCCGTAACGCTCGATGAGTTAGACTACAAAGCGAACCTGGAGCCAGAACATTGTTTTATTTACCTAATTTGCATTACTTTAAGTTCTGATAACATTAGATAGCTTCAGACAATGTTACAGTAACAGTGATTGTTTAATTTGTTGTTATTGTGCAGCTTCCATTAGTCTTTTTCAGTTTTATCCAAAGCAAAATATTGAAATCACGGATTCATTTAGTTCAACTTCTGTCTCGGAATACTGTTACTGAAGTAATTAATTATAGGCAATTAGCACGCTAAAACTTTTCAGAGCTATGATGTGGGACTGATAACGGATAGCGGAACTGAATTGAGAGAGGCCTACTAGATTGGTACAAAGTAATTATCGTTTTAAAGTTCTTTATTATGTAGGCCCTACGCATTATAACAAATATTTTCATCGTTTTATATACATGGCATTGTAATACCAATGTCCATGATAACTGTCATCAATCCAACTTCTATTTAAGGAAGAATTATTTTCATCAATCCAACGTCTATTTAAGCAATTGTTTTTCATCAATCCAACCCCTATGTAGGCCTATGCAAGAATTACAATGGGCGAATAATTTAGAACGCTAAAACGATAAATTATCTTAGTACTAACCATAACCGTAACCATAACCACACTTTTTATTGAAACCAATCAAACAAAAACGGTTTTGACAGTTACAACGAAGACTGGATTCAAAGGGAAAGTTCTAACAGGACCTAAGCCCCGCTAACAAGGGTCACCCTAAAATAATCTTTGAATTAAACTGTCATAGGAAGGTGATCGGGATATTACTGTGGGTCTATGTTCGAATACACAGATATAAGAGAAGTGTCAAAAGAACTATAGGCCCCTATGCAGCTATACGAATACAATGCACAAAATACGCTGTACGCAAAAGCTTCCAACGTCAACCTCCCAATGGTTTGCCTACTCAATCCAGCGCGATCAGTTTTTAAACCGCCTTATATTTTCATGAGAAGTTCTGGAAGCAAGGCGGCAGAATAACAGTGTATGCTCGTAGGTTTGACCTCAATGATTTTTTTGTAGTGACGGAACCTTACACAAAACATGGAACCCTGCGAGTTTTTTGGAAAATACATTGCAGTATTATGATTCGCCTAGTACCACAGCCTGCCATTAGGTGCTTCGCCACAAAAGCTCTGGCTGCGCCAATCGAAATTATGGTGAAGTCATTAAGAAGAAAATGTCAATCACTAGAATCATTATAGTGCTCATATAACCACAAGAGTTACTACTGGCGCCCATGCAGGGTTCAACCGATGGATTCTCGTCCAGAGGTGAAAGCAAACATCGTGTTTGAAGTTCCTGAACCTTGTAGCATCTAGGAAAGGGATTGCCAACAGGCGACGGGGCTCACAACGCAAACCCCTACCCCAGTCACTGGCAGATGCTTCCGGGAAAACCTTTGTCATCGAGTCTATCGAGGACGACAATTAGCATATCTAAATTTTCCTATAGAGTCAAATGTTTGAGAATTCGTTTTATTGTGGTACGGGTGTGCAGGCTCAAACTTACGTTGTAATAGGAACTGCGTAAAAATCTCACAGCCAATCCTTAACACCTGCCTACAAAATGAAATTTATTAGGAAGTGTAAGGCATACAGCATAAGCCACTGATCATGCAACTCTGATAAAGCCCAGATAGACCTATAATTGTTACTAAACAGAAGATTCAATTTTGGCCCAATGCATTTGGGTGTAGCTGCTGTTCGGCAGGTTTCAAGGAAATTGTTGCTAAAGGATTGAATTTAGCCTAATGGCCACGAATATGCGGGTACAGGATGTGACTTAGTTTCTACGAAAACAAAATTGTTTCGGCTGTCATATCTTCATGGTTTTTAACATTGCAAATTGCAATTCAATGTTAAGAAAGACGCTATACATTCGTATGGCGCCTTTCAAGCAACTCCCATAAGCACTGCTACATTATTGTACGCTGCACTTTCGTACAGTGACTTTGATCGGTTTTATTACTGTCTAAAATTAATCTTTCAGTTGCTATGTTTCTTTCAACCTATTTAGTGCGTGCCAGCACCATTTAGTCAACGCGACTTATTATGCTTTTAATAATTTAGGACAATGAGGATCCAAGCCTAGGATATTCATTGCCCTAAATATAAAAACTATGTTTTGAAAGAAAATAATGCCATAACATTGGCTGACCTTTATATATTGAATTACAGGCCTTTATTATTATAAGGCGTGGTATAGAGTTATCGGTTATTACTAGTGTTGGCTGACTACATGTGACTGTGCCTTCGCATTTTCTCGAGTCATGGCAAAACTCTCAATTAGGCACTTGGTAAGGACAAACTAGTAGGATATGCGGCAGCTGTTCATGCAGTCACGGGTTTCAGCGCTGACACGGAGCAGTGTTTCATTGTATGCCTTGAGAGTACTCCCGCTCGCACGGACTCCAACCGGCAGCACTTCACAACATCACCATGGCAACAACGGTGGCGCATATTATCTACGCCTCCCCGGCATGGTGGGGTTATACCAGCAAAAAAGACAGAGACAAGATTGACCACCTATTCAAGAGAATGATCCGTTGTGGATTCCTGCCTCCACTGCTGAAGGAGCCACTCAACTGTCCATGAAGTCGGACAATAGACTCTTTCAAGCTAACATAAGAGAACCTTACCATGTTCTCCGAAATTTACTCCCCCACCCCGCAATAGTGGACATAACCTCCGAACAAGGACGCATTACTTTACACTACCTGAAAAAGACGATCGTAATTACATTTCTCGCATCCTGTATAAGAACACCTACTGACTTTTAGTCTCTTAGTTTATACTGCTCCCATAGAAGCCCCGAACCATTTGTAGAAGTTGCGTTTGTGTCAGCTTTTGAATTTCAATAAACGAATATTGTATTGTTTCACCATGGTGCAATTAGATTTGAAAGAGCTGCCAGGCTTTATACCATCGGTTAGCGCGCTGAACTGTCAATCATAAAGTATGGGGATTAAATCCCCGCCATGGCAGAAACGTGATGCGAGATTTCGTGTCTTCTGGTGCACCTAGCCAGTTTGGCTATGATGAGTACACTGACCGTACACTTCGGTGGGAAGATCAGAGGCGAAGGAGAGGATTGGCCATCCGCTCTCGTATGCAAAGGTCAGGACACTCATCCGCCCTTCCGTCAACTCATCATTAAATCTGCAATGTCTCCATAGCCATAGCTGTTTGTACGTTTTATACTTTAGACAATCTCTCCAAGCTGTAACACACTGCTGTCCTGTGATAGCAATTATTCACTTAGTTAGCCCTACCACCGATAATGTTGCTCAGCTGGGTCAATTGTCGGACTATCATTTTGAGCTGATGAACCTTAAAACTGTGTTGCTTAAGCGGTTAGCATATAATTATATCAATATTTATTTTGTGTCTTTCTTTAGGCTATAACCAGTATTGAGTGATCTTACTGCAGCTTACTATGGAACATAAGAAACTATCTTCGTTAATTGGCCTATGCATCTTAGTGACAATTTCTCAGTATGAAGTCACTACACAAAGACCAGGTAGGACATGATTATAATTTAGTTTTAGTAACCGTATTTGTATTACGTATTAACAGCTTTGGAACTAGTTTCCTTTGACGACTACATACTCAATCAAATTTGTTCAAGATTTTATGCCCAAAATAACAGACAAATATTCATAAAGGTCCTATGACTGTCTTACTCTAAATATATATATGTGACAAGGACATCTCTTGGTGCCTTTTTCGTTGTTGGTCTCAGACTCAGTAACTCTCTTCCTGCAACTGTTGGCTCTGCGTAATCTTTGTTGGCCTCTACATTCCGACTAGGCACCATCCATTCCTGGATTCTTTCATTTGTGGGATATTTGTGTTTCCTTCTTGCCATTTGACCAACATTGGCCTCAATTTGAAATGTTCCCTTAGACTTTGCTTAACCGCTTAACCGCCACATGCCGGATATATCCGGCGGCCAGCTGAAAATCCTCACGCCTTAGCGCCGGATTAATCCGGCATAAACGTAATGACTCAGCATAGTGGTGGCGTGGCGTATTTTATGCACTATGGCGCATATTATATTAGCAGAGGATGTCATAGGCTATATTTGGGCGGAAAATTTTTTCCGCTAATTCCGGTCTGATCGCTATGCAACCGGTGATGTATAGTAAAAATACAAAATGGCGAAAAGGAAGTTTACAAGCGAAGAAGTCTTACAAGCTTGCTATTTGACTGTCAGAGATATATATATGTATATATATGTATGTATATATATATGTATGTATGTATGTATGTATGTATGTATATATGAAATTATACATATATATATATATTATATGTGTGTGTATATATGTAGGCTATGTATATATTTATCTCATGCTATAAGTTTAACATTTTTGTTATTTGAGTGTTAGATATATATGTATATATGTGTGTATATATGTTTATATATATACATATATATACATATATGTATATATGTATGTATATATATACACATAATTATGTTTGTGTATATACATACATATCTGATGCTGTAAGTTCAAGATGTTTGTTATTTGAGTGTCAGCTATATACACACATATACACACACACATATATATATGTATCTATATATGTATATATAGGTATGTATTATATGTATATAATATATATATGCATGTATATATATATGTATACACATATATATATTTATACATATATCTGTGTGTGCGTACATATAATGCTGTAACTCAACATATAAATTGTTAGAGTGTCATATGTATATATGTATGTATATACAAAAATTATGTATATATGCATGTATATATGTATGTATGTATATATGTATGCATATATATTGGGAGTAGATCATGATATTCCTTGGTTGAAAAATAATAGATTTGTATGTTGGTTTATACGTGTTCAGCAAATGTCAAAATTAATTACGCAACTAATATGGTGCGGCGCCCGGATTTCTTGGCTTGCGGCGGTTAAAGGGAGACTTTGCTTAATAGAGACCATCAACTAATGCATTGGGCATTAACAGTGGTGTTACAAAATTTCGTGGATTATTATTTCCTAGTAATTAGAGACGATTACTGAGTCCTGGGTTTCTTTCATTAAAAGTTTTCAATTCTAATTGTTAGGCTGGCCGTCCAGTAATTCCTTCTATCTCGAATTGTTAGTGTTCATGTTGTTTCAATAAAGATAGCAGATTGTGTTGCAAATGTTACTGTGATATCTTTGTTACGCTTTAGTCGAGTAATTAGATGCATTTGGATAAGTATGATGCGATGTGAAATCACGTAATGTAAAGTAATTTAATACATAGTGTATTGCAAACGACTTTTACGAAGCATCAAGCACGGAATCTGAGGAGCCCATAATAATTAGGAAATGCAAAGTCACTGTGTTTAAGCAGAATGGTTTGTCAAGCGTTGGCGACAAAATGAAAACAGTTCATACTGAAGAGCTATAATTTGTTTGACAAATATTTTTTGTCTAGGCAATATTTCCGAAAATTACGTGCCTTCACTAGTACAGTCTGATGGTTCATAACGAATATGCTGAAGCCAGGAAATATAAGTTGACGTTCTGAAGCAGAAGGGGAGAGATGATAGGCCTACATAATTATACTCAATACAATTAGATGGGTAATAATTTTGAAATGTGATGAGGTCCACTTACAACTCAGCATTTAAGGTTGGCAACAAGAAACAGAGTGAACCATAAGCAGAGTCGAAAGTTCAGTTTGCAACAAGACCTAAAAGTGGACTTACTAGAAGACTAGAAGCTGCCAATCGAAAATAACAACCATGTAACAGTTCTACTAAATAGAACTAAAGATGAAAAGTCACAGGTTATATAAAAACAATGCACAAGCGCATTTATATATGAAAGTGCCATTTTCAAGTTAATTAGCTGTGCTCTAGTCTCGGTAAGAGAGCCTCAGTCGTGTCATGATTCTTGCTAGTGAAAGCAAAATGACAAGGCATAGCGTATAGAATTGCATTGGTCAAGCCTATAGTCAGAATAAGATTAAGCATCTTCTCAATGATGCCGAATCAAGAGTAAAATAAGAAACAGTGCTGTTAGTCAGATGCGTAGACCAATATGAATTAAGAGCATTATTTTATACAATTCTTCTTTTCTGATTAGACCCAGACGGATGTTGCCTCACACCCGTAGTAAAATACGTCAGTGATCGAATGAATTATCAAAATGTTACAATGAAAGAAGAATGCAACGCAGTATGTCGTAAAAATGAAAGTTGCGCAGCTGTATACTGGGTATTTAATACCGAATCTTATCGCAACGAGTGCTGGTTCAAAATGTCCGAAACTTCGAACATCCATCACTGGACTCTGTTTAACTGTGCAGGTGATCTTCATATTACTCATTTTACTGAATAATAGAACATATTTTAAACTTTAAAATAGACAACTTCTAAAATAGAGAATTTTCATCTTGATTAAGCTGGCTATAATAACAGCTTAGATTTTTAGCGACTGCTAATAAGATTATAAGTCCAGATACTGTATGAGTAAAAGAGCAATATATCTACTTGGTCTTCTTGAGTTTCATCCGTGTTCAAAGACATGCCACATCTATCTGTATGTATATAAGTATGTATGTATGTATATATGTATGTATGTATGTATGTATGTATGTATGTATGTAAGTATGTATGCATGTATGTATGTATGTATGTATGTATGTATGTATGTATGTATGTATGTATGTAGGCCTATGTATGTATGTATGTATGTATGTATGTATGTATGTATGTATGTATGTATGTATGTATGTATGTATGTATGTATGTAATGTATGTATGTATGTATGTATGTATGTATGTATGTATGTAATGTATGTATGTGTGTGTGTGTGTGTGTATGTATGTATGTATGTATGTATGTATGTATGTATGTATGTATGTATGTATGTATGTATGTATGTATGTATGTATGTATGTATGTATGTATGTATGTATGTATGTATGTAATGTATGTATGTATGTATGTATGTATGTAACTGGACTTTGTGAATCGCAATTTACGAACCCCTTGAAAGCGCTGTGAACATGACTGTCTAAGGGAATATTTATAACAAGTGCGTCTTATCATAACTAGGAAAAGTAACTTGAACAGAGTTAGAACAAGTAACTTAAATAAGAAGCGAAGCTAGTAATAAAATTGCTTGCAGGATCTAATGCAACCCCTGCATCTATGGTATTTAGACCTCCTGTGCATTTTTTTGGTATGATCGCCAGATAATTTGTGGACACCTATCAATAAATGAAACGCTTGAAAATCAACTGTTACATACATCTGTAAGCACAATAATGCTTGATACATGTGTTCTGGTAATTGCGATGCATGTCTCTTCTGAATCTGATTTTCAAAACCGGAAAACCACTAGGCCTATGCTTTTTAAACGTGATGCAACCTTTGAATTGAAGTCAGCACTACCTCAACTACTGGTTAAGAATGCCGCAATTAGATTCATTATTATTTAATTTAAATATCGACATCTGGTGATTTCTTTTAACAAGAGCTCCAATTCCAGCCTCCTGGAAATGTAATTGATTTCAGGCGTGCAGGAAGGTTTTCCTATGACAGAGTCCAGATGGCTACGTCACTTTAGCTCTTGTTCTGTCACTGGATACAAGTACGGAGATCTTATTCTAAACTATATAACTGCTAAAAAAATGAGCAATTGAACATATAGTCTACTGCATCACTACAAAGACTCTCATTTAAACAAAGTGTCCAGTTTAGAGTATGTCTCACAGGATTATGCACATTGACCAGACAACTTATCCTTTGTATTTTATCGTATCTCTGATTCATATATTGTTCATGGGACATTTTGGCTCTTGTCACACCCCGAACCACGACTGTGCTAGGTTCCTATGCTTTCTCGAATGGTGGTTACAGGCTCTGGACTTCGTGTTTTTTTCTGTTCATTCTGCAAGTTCAGGGACGTCGTTTAAATATTGGCTAAGTTTCTATCTTTTCTATTGTATTGTATTTTGTATTGTCGTTTATTGATCAACTCTGGCTATATCAAAGAGATAACCCAATCCAATCCATCGATTCATTGTCGTACTGACATTACACTAATAATTATAGCTATTTTCTCTCTGTTTTTCTTCTATGTGAAAAGTTGCGGTCTGTCAACTTTCTATTTTCAATAAACGAAATCAATAAACGAAATTATATATGTCATAACGCAGCTAGTCACAAGGTTCTTCATCGATTGTCGGCTTGAGTGAAACGTAATTAGGCTAAAAGATGGATGCTGATTATCATTATCCTTCGTGGCCTGTCTTTCGGTTTCTGGACCTCATGTCTCACGTCTGAGTCTGTCCAAAGGATTGTGATTTGAGAATGCGGTTTGCATTACAATAAAGGCGCTATAGAACTGTACAGACTACATTAGTCTCACTGACGAAAACTGCAACAGGCTCAGTTTCTCTCAGCTGTCTGAAACTCTCTCTCTACGTAATTTCATACACCGTGTCTCAAAATAAACTGTGCTAAATTGTTTCTGTCAGAACTTCGTCAAATTTCCACCAATTTTAATAATTTTTGGTAGGTAGATGGCAATATTGGAGAGGGACGATGCAGAAACAGAGGAGGTTGAGAACAATTTATGGGAAAAGACAAAGGAAGTGATCTTAGAAACTGCGGAGAAATATATTCCGAAGAAAAGAAAAACTAAAACAACTCCTTGGCTATCGAAAGAAGCTATTAACATAGCCATATGCAGAAGGGAAGCAAAAAGAGAAGGAGATAAAGATAAGATAAGAAAACTGAACAGCGCATTCCAAAAACAAGCGCGCATGGACAAAGAAAAACATCTAAATGAATTATGCAAGGAAATGGAGGAGGAGGGAAGAAAAGGAAGAACTAAAACTATGTTTTCAAAAGTGAGGGAAATAACGAGAAAAAACACACCAAAAATGGGGTCGCTGAAAGCAGGTGATGGACACATAATTGCGGATGAAGAAGGAATGAAGAAAAGATGGAAGGAATACACAGAAGAGTTGTACAACGAAGATAAAAGAGTAAAGGTAGAAAAAACAGATGTAACAGAGTATGAAAATGAACCGGAAATCATGGAAGCAGAGGTAGAATGGGCTATTAAACAATTGAAAGATAATAAGGCCCCGGGTCAAGACGGGATACCAATAGAAATGGTAAAAGCTGGGGATGGCGTGATGACAAAGACAATAACAAAAATTTGTAATAACATATGGAAAACTGGAAAGTGGCCAGAAGATTGGAAAAGTTCAGTCTTTATCCCTTTATTTAAAAAAGGAGACGCAAAAGAGTGTGAAAATTACAGGACAATAGCAATGATATCACACATAAGCAAAATATTACTCAAAATAATACATAAAAGAATGGAGAGTACAATAGAGAGAGAGCTTCCTGATAGTCAAGCAGGATTTAGGAAATTTCGTGGA
Source organism: Aporrectodea caliginosa (assembly GCA_020284085.1). Classification (NCBI taxonomy): domain Eukaryota; kingdom Metazoa; phylum Annelida; class Clitellata; order Crassiclitellata; family Lumbricidae; genus Aporrectodea; species Aporrectodea caliginosa. The sequence continues at coordinate 9,422 of JACEVL010001321.1, read as the reverse complement.
ACACGTGATCATATTGCCAATATGAGGTGGATAATGGAGAGACAAAGGGAGTTTGGACAGAAAGTATACATATGCTTCATTGATTATAGCAAAGCGTTTGACTGCATTAATCATGAATTGATGTGGAAAACCTTGGGAGAAATGGGAATACCGAAACACTTGATACAACTTCTTAGGGGTTTGTACGAAGATCAGATAGCGGTGATAAGGACTGAATATGGAGATACTGACAGATTCAGGATTAGGAAGGGAGTGCGGCAAGGATGCATTCTGTCTCCTTTCCTATTTAATATGTATGCTGAAAGGATAATGAGGCAGGCGGGAATGGATGAGGCTATGGAAGGAATAAAGATAGCGGGAAGAACAATAAACAATCTGAGATACGCTGACGATACAACACTATTGGCGGGTAAAAAAACCGATTTGGTAGAACTAATAAGAAGGCTCAAGAGTGAAAGTGAGAAAGCAGGACTCTACTTCAATATAAAGAAGACAAAGATCATGACAACAGAGGAGGAGGACAGTTTTGTAGTAGATGGAGAGGAAATAGAAACGGTAACTAGCTTCACGTTTTTGGGATCAGTAATAGAAAAAGAGGGAAAGTGTGATATGGAAATAAATCGTAGAGTAGCGATAGGAAAAACTGCAATGAATGGTCTGGAAAAAAATATGGAAGGACAAACATGTGAGTATAGACACGAAAAAAGATTGGTGAAGGCTCTGATCATACCAACAGTAACATACGGCAGTGAGACATGGACAATGACCAAGAAAATGAAAAAAAGATTAACGCATGCGAAATGTGGATATGGAGGAAGATGCAGAGAATATCATGGAAAGAGAAAAGGACCAACGATTGGGTGCGCATGAGTATCGGAATTGAGAATGAAGAGACACTACAACAAACAGTGCTAAGAGCAAAGTTGAGGTTCTTTGGTCATGTCATGCGATCAGATGGATTGAAAAGGAAATGATGTTAGCATATGGAGAGGGAAGGAGAAAACAAGGACGACCAAGGAAAAAGTGGATGGACGAGATACATGAAACAACTGGAATGAATTTGGCAGAACTGAGAGATGCGACGGCGGACAGAAGGAAATGGAGAGGCTTGATCATGAAGGTCGCTAGAGTTCCAGGAACTGACAGCACAAGGTAACAAGGTAGATGGCAAAATGGCTGAAAATGTATGCCATACATAAATTTTCCACCTCACCTAACTCATATCACCGCACTACCTTGCTAAACACAGATGTAGGCCTACCATTTTTCTATATAACGCTTACATTTTATTACATGCAACAAACTATCTGACGACTTAATTAGCACGCAGTAAAGTAAAATATGGTTTACTTAGCAGAGTTTTTAATTGTTATGACAAATCTGCTTAAAAGTGTTAGAATTGGTGCTCGAAATGTGCCCTGCTTACACGGACAACAAGCGCTTAGACGGCGACGCCACTGGCCGATAGCGGCATCAACGATCGACTGGTCAAAGCGCGCCCACTCGTCGATCAGACGCGTTTTGAGTTCGTCGACGTTGGCTATTCTGCAGCAGTAAACTTCTCCTGCAGCACACTCCATATGCTAAAGTCGACTGGGTTAAGATCCGGTGAATTCGGCGGCAACAGTGTTGGAGGTATGAAGTCGGGCGTTTCTCGCTCCAGGAAAGAGACAGTGTCGCGTGCTCGATGCGCCGGGGCGCCATCCTGTTGAAAGACAAAAAACTCGCCCTGGGATATCCGGCGTATGTCTGGCAGTAGCTACTGGGCAAGAAGGTTGTCGCGATAGTATGCCCCATTCACTTTGACACCCGGCTCGATGAAATGGATTACAGTGCAGCCAAGTTTCGAGTGTTATATAGAAAATTGGTACATCTGTGTTTAACAAGGTAGTGCGGTGATATGAGTTAGGTGAGGTGGAAAAGTTATGTATAGCATAAATTTTCAGCCATTTTGCCATCTACCTACCAAAAATAATTCAAATTGGTGGAAATTTGACGAAGTTCTGACAGAAACAATTTAGCACAGTTTATTTTGAGACACGGTGTAGATACATTTACATTGCCTGTTAATTGATGATTTTTGTTCTTTGTGACATTAAACATGGTCGGCTAGTTCTAGTCTTCTAGAAAACCGCTAACTTGTTTCTCTTTAAGCGGCGAAATGTGCAATTCCTGTTAAGTTCGTGCGAAAGACAATAGACGCTGAAATGTTATAGAGCCGGTCTACGACACATTCGTAGTAGTGAGACTATGACTTTGAAAAACACCTTTTGGCGGGTATGGGTACGTAATGAGTACATGTATTTTTAGCCTTTAAACCGACTATTAGTTTAAGCACCAATTTCATCCAGAACTACTATTAGTTTAAGCACCAATTTCATCCACTCAATAGATAAGAAGGTTCAAAGTTCGCTTCTCTTTTTAGAAACATGCACTAGCCTACAACTGCCACACATACCAAGCCTAAATGTACTTGCAACCAATGTTATTATGAATATCCCTATTTAAGTCAGGTATGGAAGTTTGAAAATATGACAACATTAGTTCAACCATATCACCACAATAACTGATATAAGTCAGTGACAGGCTGAGTGACGGTTACGCCATAGAGGAGCCACAGCTACAGCAAACAATGTTAGCTTTAACTTCAAACACAACCAACTTCATTTTCCAATGTAGTTAGGCAAAGGAAACAAAAAACCAGAACACACGTCAAACAATAACTCTGATCACAATACAATCACTTGTATAGGCGTATCCTGTAATCAGCAAACGGTAATATTAGAATAAACAGACCAACTCTACTATGGGCTAACTCTATTTATATATATATCTTCGTTTATTATAACCAATCAGGCTGGCAAACCGCAGCTCAGTACAAACAGGTTAAATACATTAATATAGGAAAAGAAAAGAGGTTGAAAAGACCTAGGCATTAGGATCACCGATTAAGTTAAGTTTTGATAAAGGGCTCTAGGGATAAAGTTTTTGTCATCCTTTGTTGGCAAAATGAAGTCATGACGGCGCGGCCTTAGGCTATAATGTCGTTTGATTGTTGGTGGAAATAGTCTGCGCAGGACGTGGTCCTCATTCCATATAACCGCCGACAACAGCCGATCATCGGCCGTCCTTGCCATCACGTTCGCAGACGGCGAATCCATCCGGAGATAACCCATTCGCCTTGTTCTTATAAGAAACTTCTCGATTCTGCTTCTATCCTCGGCTGAGGTGTATCCCCACCAGGCTGGTACAGCATACAGCAAACGAGAGATAGTGGTGGCATCAGTTACAACCTGCAGGGCTTCAGAGGATAGGCCGTGTGATCTTAGGGTCCGTAGTGCATGGAGGGAGCCCGAGCAAGAGGCCAAGATCTCATCGACGTGAGAGGTAGCTCTGAGATCTGATCGAATTGTGACGCCAAGGATCTTCATCGTAGTCACTCTTGTGACGCCACTAAGTGGCGCTGGTGGTTCCACGTTAGCGCGTCGTTGGATGATCATCTCTCGAGACTTTCCTTTGTTCAACTGAAGGTTGTTCACTTCTGCCCAGCTCTTCACTGATTCCAGCTCCTCCTGGACAGTATCCCTCATCTTGGATCCAACCAACAGGTACGAATCAGTTGCATTCTATAAATGTTTGCTTGGTGGATGACTGGGTGGATCCATCCACCCACCAAACAAACATTTATAGAATGTAGCCATGGTATTACTTATTTACAACTTAGAACTTAGTCCTTCCCGTGCAGGTCTGCACATCGGGCAACGCATCTCCTCTACTCGTCTCTGTTCATTGCCAGCTGCTCCGCCTCCTCCCACGATATCTCCAGGTATCTCAAGTCGTCACTTATGGTTCCCAGCCAATTCTTCCGTGGTCTTCCTCTCTTCCTTCTCCCTCCTGAATTCCAGGACAGCACTTGTTTGGCTCTTCTATCTTCATCCATACGCCACACATGCCTCGTCCACTTCAATCGTCTCTTTCTGATGATGTTTCAATATTCTCTTGACCCGTCCTCTCTCTCTGATGGTTTCATTTGTTATCTTGTCACGCCATGATACGTGTACGATTCTTCTCAACCATTTATGATGTGCAGCTTCCAACCTCTTCGTTTGCCACCGTCATTGGCCATGATTCAGATACATATAAAAGCGTGCTCAAAACTATTGCATTGTACAGGCGAATCTTAGTTTTCATACTAAAACCGTTTTTCTTCAATATCTTAGCAAGCTTCCCAAATGCAGCATTTGCCTTCCCTATATGCATCTTTATTTCTCTATCGCAGCTACTCTCTGCTGTTATTAAGCTACCCAGGTAGCAGAAGACATCTACAAATTCCACCTCCCTGTCTTCAATCACAATCTTGTCGTCTTCATTCCTTTTACCAACCTTCATGATCTTTGTTTTTTCTGGATTGATAGCAAGTCCCACTTTCGCCTCCCCCGCCTGTGTTTTAGATGTTATATCTTTCATGCCTCTCCAAGTATTGTCTAACAGAGCTATATCATCTGCAAAATCCAAGTCCCTCAACCTGTCACCATTCACCCAATCTCAGTTTGGTATCAGCATACTTTGCCACTCTCGCCATCACCCAGTCCACAACCAGGACAAAAATCAGTGGTGACAACACACATCCCTGTCTTACTCCTGTTATAATCCGAAACCATTCTCCCACCTCTTCTCCATATCTCAATGCGCATCTACTATCATCATGAAAACCTCGGATGATGTTAATTATCTGTGATGGAATTCCATAACTCTTCATTATCATCCATAGCGATTCTCTGTACACACTGTCAAAGGCCTTTTTAAAGTCAATGAAGTTAATCAGTACAGGTTTTTCGTACATTAAAGACTTTTCTATTATTTGCCTAAGAGTGAAAAACATTTAACAACAGGATCCCGCCTGTTCTTGTCACAACCGTTCATCTACAGCAGATCTCATACGAGTCAGCACCACCATGGCCATGACTTTACCTGGAACTGACACCAGAGTGATGGCTCTCCAGTTGTTGCAATCTTGTAGATCCTCTCTTTCCATTCCTCCGGTACTGTGGCGATTTATTGGGTGCCTTCCCTTGGTTCTCGCCCATGTTCCTGGGACTCGGCGGCGTTTTTTGTTTCCTTGCCTCCTGCGGTCGTTTGCCGCCAGTCCTCGCCACCATCGGCCCGTGAGTCTGGCCCGTGTTCCTTGTCTTCATTCCCCGTAGGCTAAGTTCCTTTGACCTATTTATCGGTAGCCCATGTTCCTTGCCTCCCTTCTCCTAGGTTAAGTTCCTAGGCTAAGTTCCTAGGCTAAGTTCCTAGGCTAAGTTCTCCAGAAAGGTATAAATAGGGAATAATCTATCTGGGGTCTTTGTTGTTGAGCAGTGCTTTGGTTGCGTTGAAGTGTTGACGTTGAGAGTACATCGTGTAAAAACCTAGTGACGTGTTGGTGTTGACTTTGGCGATCGATTGACTGAGAACGTCTAAGTCCTTCGAAATTCCACGGTGGCCGGACTTGCGCTCCTTCGAGCGACACGCGAACTGCTGCTCCGTGCAAGCCCAAACTCTGTCCTGCTGCCCGAAGAGCGCAGAAGGCGGGTTTTCGCGACAGTAGCCTACTCTGCCTACTGTCCAAAATGCTGTTGCACAAATTCGTTAATTCTCGTGTCACCGTTTCACCTCCATATTTGATCAGTTCGGCTCTTATTCCATCATTTTCTGCAGCCTTTCTATTTTTTATTGCTTTTCTTATCTCTTTCTCACTAATTGCCTCTACATCAAAATCCAACTCCTTTAACCCAAGGTATGGTATTAGTCATATACTGTTTTTATCAAGACAGAGTTCGATCACAGCAACTTCCCAGATGGTAAGGTCAGTCACTGCGGAAAATCTTGTGCTTGTACAACTGCGTGGCGTAGATTAGAGAGTGATATGGGGAATTTCCCCGCGGGGAAACATCGGTAACCGCGGTAAATTCCGCGGTAATGGGGACAACAATTGCGGTAATATCGCGGTAATGGGGAATGAGCCGGCTATAAACCCGGGTGATGTTAAGAACTTGAGAACTGATAAGGATTTTTTTTATTTCCTGAAGCCTACTAGTCAGAAATATTCAGAACTTGGTTAATGCAAACTGTCGATAAGATAATAACAGACTAATGCAGTCAATAATACAAATAGCATTGTAAGCTAGATATGTTATTTTTACATTTGAATTGGTGTAAACTTTTGCGGGGAATGCGATGCCGTCCTGCGGGGATAGGGTGGGGATGGGGAGAAAACCTGCGGGGGATTGGGTGGGGATGGGAAAAATTTACTTGTTGCGGGGCAGGGGATGGGACGAGATTGTTACACTGCCCTAAACGCAACGTTACCGGTAGGTTATGTAATCTTTCCACCGCAAGCCCACAGATACAGATATAATTATATGCACATGAATTGGTGTAAACTTTTGCGGGGAATGCGATGTCGTCCTGCGGGGATGGGGTGGAGATGGGGAGAAAACCTGCGGGGATGGGGCATGGATGGGGACAAACCATGCGGGGATTGGGTGGGGATGGGGAAGATTTACTTGTTGCGGGGCGGGGATGGGGACGAGATTGTCTCCCCGCGTCACGCTCTAGCGTAAATGTTCGGATTTGAATGTCCTTCGCGTCTGGCTTTGCTTGTAAGGAATTTGAATAGTCAGTAGAACGAAGAAATTATAAATATCATGAAATTCAAATTGATATAATAAATATACACTTGGTTAAAAAATGGTGTCTAAAATGCTAAAACCGGAATTGAAAACGCAGCGGACCTTCATATAATATACTGTTACACTGCCCTAAACGCAACGTTACCGGTAGGTTATGTAATCTTTCCACCGTAAGCCCACAGATACAGATATAATTATATGCACATGTCCCAGAGATATTGGTAGACTTCTATATAACGTGTTAACTATAAGCTATTTCTGTATTTATAGCGTGCATCGATTCGATTTTCAGATGATGTTTCATTCGTTAAATATTCGAATTAGATGGTTAATATTTTAATGTTGTAGGCTAAAATTAAAAGTAGAGTATTACCTGGAACAAATCACCCAAACTACTGGGACATATCAATCCCAGTTACAGTTAAAATATGCTTCTGTTGTAGGCCTATACTTTGTTATGGAATGCTTATGTATGCTTTTGCTGCAGACGACCATCGTTCCTATTGCTGGAAGGCTAATAAGGCTGGCGTGCATCAGTCTGGTGGAAAACTAGAGCCAACTTTTAAAAATGAAACCGATTGTAAGCGGTTCTGCGTCGATGACAGGAACTGCACTGGTGTGGTCTGGAATATAAATAGAACAGAATGCTGGAGACTACTTTTCAATGCGGCTAAACTTCAACCGATTACTGATATCGCTAATCACTGGATCATCGTAAGAGATTTACCAAAAACGTTTCAAAGTAGGTATTAAATTTTGTCTTGAGTCAATATGTCTTGATTAATGTTATGTATGCTCAACTTCTTCCGACAGGGGAACAGCTAGTGTATTCTTAGTTATTTAGAATGCAATAACAAGCGCTTCAATGCTACAAGGTTTTCGAGTACCGATAGACTAGCGACATTTTCTCAACCTGGTACAGGAAAAACTGTCTCAGGCTTAAGAATGACTTAGATGAAGAATAAGCAAACGTCCACGTTAAGACCAACAGAAATGGGAACAATCTGAGTAGGCCCTATGTCGACCAATTCGAACATTTCTCGGCAAGTTGTATCCTCAGATTGTTGGCTATAATTGTATCACTTGAGACTAGGCCCTATTGACCATGCAGCAGTACTCCTAATTATTATTCATGTTCGTATTTAATTCATTTTGAATTCACTATCAATGAGCTTTAAATTTTACATCATGTAGGTCATCATTTTTACATGTCTTGGCAACACTTCACACTCTAAGTAATTTACTGTCCAATAACTGCTTCTCCGAAGTTTCTTGGAATTAAAATAGGACCTCGTATATCCGCTTGAAAGCTGGATTCTAATTATTCTATCCCTCGAGCTATCAGAGGGACATCCCAGGTCACCAGACCTTTGCTTCCTCGAGGTTTTCAAGCACAATGGTCAGCTTATGTTGATTCTGTATCCTGTAAGGACCAAGCAAGAGTGCTCTTTAACTTAAAGGAGGTTTTAAAACAAAGCACCGCGAACGTGACAAAATAGGAAAACTCAGATAACATTTGCAGTGAGAAATCATCTGTCCATCTGTTGAAGGCCATTCTGTTTGATCGCGGTGCTGTGTCTCCAGGTTGGGAGCATCACTGACGAGTTTTCTCTAGAGTCGCTATGCAAATGTGCACTTATTGTTATGAATACTATCCGTGGTCCTTGCAGTTAATGACGGCTTTAAACTACTTCTGATTGAAGTTGCGGTACCCCATATCGTGATTTGTGGCGAATGATGGTCATATCATGTCCCTCTGATAGCTCGAGGGATCCTGAGTGGCCGAGTGGGTTGGTAGCCCGCTCGCCGCGTCGGCGGCCCGGGTTCGATTCCCGGTCGGTCGGTTTTATCAGAGATTAATTTCTCGGATCTTTACTGCGGGTGGCTCGGTCACATTATCATACGTGAGCAGTACAATTGCAATACAATACAACACAACACAATACAACTGGGGCGCGGTGGTATAGGGTATGTCTGGTGCCTTGCAGCTGGAGGGTTGCGGGTTTCGAATCCACCTCAAAGCCGCCGCGTAGGGACCCTGGGCAAGTCAGCTTCACTCGCAATTGCTCATGCGCTTCGGCGTGAAACTCCGATTCAGCGTCCGCGCGATAGTCGGGAGCGCCCTCTGAATAGGAATCGGCAATCTGGTGAGGGAGCGCCCAAACAAGTGTTCAAAATACAATACAATACAAATACAATACAATACAATAAAATATTTGCCTTTCACACGAGACAAGTATTAGATAGTTACACTGCTATTCTTTGAGCACCAGCTAGAACCTGGCAATTAAATAACTCAATTACAGAAGAAAATGTTCGTAGATTTACGCAAACGCAGACTAAGGGTTAATAGCATGAAAGAAGTCATGACCCATAGCAGTAAACACCAGCATTACTAAGCTATGCCTATAGCCGGTCAATTGCAGAATGTTACATAATTTTATAAAGGTATACATGTATATCGGGACTAATTTTTTCCGTTATTCTTTTCAATTTTATATTGACAGTTTAATTGCAACGCTGTGAATTAAAATTTGGCTGAGTTCCCAAATTACTTACTTACTTAATTAATTAATTAATTAATTAATTAATTAAATAATTAATCAATCAATTAATAATAATTCAAACTGACAAGTACGCAGTAAGATTACATGATTATAGTAGTAAAGAGATGATAATAAGTTTAACAGGAGTCGCATTTAACAGTATCGCAGTCTGCAAGGCGCCCATCTGTCCTCCTACTCA
>JACEVL010001320.1:0-115116 GCA_020284085.1 Aporrectodea caliginosa | reverse complement strand
TAAATAGTACGACAGACACTATATATTATAAGACTTAATAGGTATTATTAAGACAATGTAACTATGTGAGTTTAGTCTTTAATGACATATTATAACGCAACTAACTCTCTCGGGCGTGACTGACCCTCCCTGCAAAAAATCCTGCGGGCGCCCATGTATGAGGAATGAAATACTAATCGGGTGAACATTAAAGAGCAACAAAAGTGAGTAAGTAAGTATATTCTTTATTAACCAATTGCTAATCGCCATTTGGTATATATATATATATACAATTATACATATATATATACATACATACATATAATACACAGGTTAGAAAGTATAGCAACATCAGAACAATAAATCTGTTGTGTATCAGGCTGTCGGCTGGTGGGATTATACGGTCATGCATGGCACGGGGACGAGGGGAGTAGTGGGTGGATTTGGTTGGTGTTACTGGTTCGTGCAGAACATGGCCGGGGTCCGTCAGGACAACCCAAGACCCGGTCTTGTATGAGCTTGTAGCTTCTTATTTGGTTACTGCTGAATTGTTCCTGTCACGTTGTTGCTTTAGTCGTAGACTCGTAGTATCATGACTGTACAACAGATACATTATTTTAAAATATTAATACAGTGTTTAAACAATTTACTTAATTAACTAAAACAAGTGTATGTACTTTACTGCTGAAACAAGGTGAATGTCTAGAGAAAGAAATTATGCAAGGAACGGTACTGGGAGCAAGTCTCAGCAAGAGCAAGAGGGAACCAAGGAAGAGGTGGATGGACAATGTGGGCGAAGGGTTGGGATTATCAACGGAAAGGTTGCTGGTTGCTAAGAGAAACCGAGGACAGGAGAGGATGGAAAAGAATCGTCTACAGTGCGACAAACCCTCGTATCGAGGACGGTTGAAGAGAGAGAGAGAGAGAGAGAGAGAGAGAGAGAGAGAGAGAGAGAGAGAGAGAGAGAGAGAGAGAGAGAGAGAGAGAGAGAGAGAGAGTTTACTGCTTACTGAGAAGGTCCGTGTCATAGAATTCTTCCTTTCTTATTATTAATCGCTCCCCGATTAGTAGTCTGCCACATTTCCCTATTCTTTTCAGCGTATGTTCCATTGTCTGATGAACTTGCTTCATAAATACGAAAAGCTTCGGTGGGACTTCGCTATCGATTTCAATGTGGTCTTTGTAGTGCAAATTGCATTCGTTGATACTAGACCTATTTCCGGAATAACAACTGCCAGTGATGTGGTCTCAAGACCGTGGTCTTGGTCTCGAGACCGTCTCGAGACCGAACAAATGCGGTCTTGGTCTCGAATGTATCGGTCTTGGTCTTTAAAGGTGCGGTCTTGGTCTTTGTCTTAAAGGTGTGTTATTGGGCGTCAGATCTCGGTGGAGTAGGACTATTTGTTAAATGTTGTTGTCGATATTTGCTGGTGATTGGAAGTGATGGTTAATCAGGGACTTCTGAGTTAGCTTCAAATTCATGTGACGATCCACCAAGAACAAAGCGAGAAAGTAACTAGTTGTTCGCTTCTTATCAAAAGCGACAAGAAAACGTTGAGGCACGGTTACCCTTACTGCTGGTGCTTTAGTGACAAGTTACATTGATGCAGTTTCTCTAGGCAAAAAGTCAGTGGTTGGGCGTTGCAGTCTTGCAGATCAGGGATTTGGTGGACTTTTCCGATACTGGAAAAGTTTTTCTGTATCCCGCCAACATCTGGATCTGTTGAGAGTGTTTAGCTGCAGTGGACTTTTCACGAGACCTCACAGGGCAAGACTTGGGGGACAAAACCTTACTTGATTTAATACTTATAAGAAGTAATAAACATCTGACTTGAATAATGGGATTATGTAACAGTTCAGTTGAGAATTGCGTTTATTGCCTTGAGACTGTGGTCTTGGACAACGTGGTCTTGGTCTCGGTCTTGATCTTGGATTACACGGCCTTGGTATTTGAACACGTGGTCTTGGTCTCGGTTTTGGTCTTGGACCACGCGGTCTTGGTCTTTTTTCTTGTGTACAACACTGACAACTGCGCTTATAATAACGTTTATGGCCTTTGAATAAGTGATATTTTGTAGGCAAGCATAGTTGCTGTGCTTTACAGTCATGCGCTTTTTTAATTTTACTGTGTCTCTTGTAGGCCCAGGTTATGTCTCATAAAATACAGTGGTATAACAGGTGCCATGTATGAATATAATTACATTAATCAATGAACGTGCATATATATTTTGCCTTTAAAATCGGAACTCAATCATCGGTCATTTACAACACCAGCCTTTACATTTGCACGATGTATGTTTGAGTGCTGCATATTGTAGCAGATGGCTTCACGCTGCGGTCCTGGCTTACAACAACGAGCACTCATTCAGTTGGGATTTCAATCTCAGGTCGCAGGCATCTCTTATGCACGGCAGGTTCAGCCGGACCTAGTTTAACCGAAGCTCAATTGTTAAACTTAGGTGATTAACAGCCTTTATTATGCGAGGATCTTTTGGACCTCATTTAATCATCGTTTATTGTTCCGTTCTGCTGATTCTACCTGGTAAGTCGAATTTTCTTTACCGTTTGGCTTAGCTCAGTTAGCTGTAGGCCTACAGTGAGAACGCTGTAACTAAACCCATTAATGTAGATACATTTAGGATAGGTACGCATACAATCATTGTGAATCGAATACAGTTTGCAATTTAGTGAGATATAGGGCATTGTCGATTATATTAGGTTACTATAAATTTTGTAGTAATAGTATTTTGTCATAGTTTTTACCAGTTCTTTCCTTTATTTAAAGAAAATCCAGTTAAGTCAGCATCCGGAAGCAATTCAGCAGATATCTTCACAGCTAAATATGACCCATCTAGTCCTAATTACAGATAATACATTTAAATGTTCAACAGATTACTATAGGACAGGTCTACTTCAAAATCTCAAGCTACATGACTTGTCGTTCATTTCTCATTTGATCACGGCACCCAAATTTACTCATATTTGACAGAGGCACTTGTGCGAAAATAATATGTTCATGTTGGTTATGCAGAGTCCACATAGCGAGCACGAAAGCACTCCCAAATTCCCCACCGCGTCGCGCACTGGCTACGACCCGGGGCCATGGGCGGTCATGGCTGTCATGGTCTCTTCCACCTGAGGTTAAAAGCGAGTAGCTTGCCTCCACGTTAGCTGTTGCACGTCTTCTCTTTGTCCTTTTCCCTGGTTTCTCAACTCAGAAGGACGTAGGCCATAGGCCTAATTATGTCCGGTGTGGCATCATCGATCCTCATTTGAAGCAAAAGCATCATTTAACCGTTTCCACAGAGAAACAAAATTAATCTGTTACACTGATCTTTAAACCGTCTCACCGTTCTGAAGTATGTCATTGGTCATACATCCACTTATTAGACGGGATCAGTTTTGACTACGATCATCGGAGAAGGTGGTTTATGATGTGTGTTATAATCTACGACCCTCTTGCGCTTGCTTATAACAAGAAACAAAAAAATTGTACAGAACACACACACACACACACAAGTATGTATACAGTAGGCCTACACTTGGCTACAAATATATAGTAGTAGTGTAGTACCAGAAGTTTTACGACGTCTTATGGCAGCATGGGCGTTAGCGTAGAAATACATTAACACACACACAAACACACACACGCAAACACTATCTCACACCAACACAAACACAAACACACACATACACACACATACACACACACACACACACCCTGTTATATGCCAAAAAGTAATTGTTCCCCAGGTATATAAAATTGAATATGATACTGATTTTAAAACAGAGCTTTTATGCACACTTCTAAAAATGCTCACTAACCTTAGGTACACTAATACTTTTGTATGCTATTAACTTGTCTATAGTTAACTCCGCAGACGTCAACGTTGCCTTTAATCGTTCAGCGACTCAAAGTTCAACCTATCCGTACTTAGGAGCAGGTCTGGCCGTCGATGGAAACTATGATACGAGTGCACGGCGTGGCTTTTGCGCCCATAACAACGACGCAAGCGGATTCCCAAATTGGTGGCGTGTTGACCTTGGTCGGCCAATGTACATCAAAAGCATCGTCATAACGAATAGAGGCGATGTTCCAGCCTGGGGTAGGTGACGCAGTCGATACATTTTTGCTCTAGAACTGACATGACTAGCTGTTTGCCCGTCCTACGACTGAAAAATTCCTTCAATGAGAATTTCATATACTCACGAAGGAAAGGAGCTCAGATGACAATCGAAAGTCAGTCCATTCAAAAAGAATCTTGCGATTAGTGAGAAGATCGTCAAAAGCTCAGTAACAAGGAGTGATCCAATCCCAAGTCACAAAAGAATTACGCCTACTTTCATAACGCGTCGTCAAAATTTTCACTTTCAGTAGCATAGAACTATAATATTTACAATTAAGAAAAGGTGTAGACGTTGTAACCCGGCTTCAGATTGTTACCCGTGCTAAGACCGTTGAAAAAGAATTTGAAAATTGATACATATAGCCCGTGCTAAGACGGTTGAAAAGAAATTTGAACTAATTTATTGTCGCCCCTAACGAAGGTGGCTTTATTCACCGACTGTGCCGAATTCGCGTCCGTTGTGTAAAATTTATTCTCGTCCTAGCGAAGGTGACTGGTACTCATCCGGCTTCGCCGGAATCAGGTCCGTGGTGTAAGATTTTCTTGTCGCCCCTTAGCGAATCGTGATTAAAGACTTAGCGTATCAGAAATGTTGCCTTCGTGAATGACACGCAGAGCTATTATTATAAGGATGCTCTCGTACACATTATGAAAAAACATTACATAATATACGCATGCGTGTATGTGTCAGCCTGCATGTACGTATCTAGGTATGGTCATTCGTTCATATCATTTCAGGAATTTGATATAGCGCCCCTTCACGAAACTTACTCAGTGTTGTCTCCAGTCCAACAACGGCAGTGAAAATTAGATTTCATCAACTTATAAAATGCAGGCCCACTACCCCTTGGCAGTAGGAGAATCTCTAATGGGAGGCCATTCCAAATGGAGGGTCCAACAACTGAGGAGGCGCAGCGCTGCCTACTTTAAGAGCGAGCCCCAGGGACTGAGTTCTCCCCAGCAGAAGATCGGAGGGCTCGATGGCCAGCTGTATCAGAGACTGGACGTTAAAGATCACACAGGAAGGCCGGGGCACAGCCAAGGGGGCACCTCCAGACCAGAACAGCAACCCTGTAAGAGATGCGTTGCGAGACAGGAAGCCACCGCAATACAGCCTGCAGATATACAGGCACTGGATCATGTTTATGTATGCGTTCAGACATGTATACATGTACGTATGTATTTGTGCATTTATTCTTGTGTATGAATACATAAACGCATGTGTGCATTCATATAATGCATGCACGTATGTATACGGACACTTTATATAGCACCTTTGAAGGACCCGTTTAAATCGTTGCACACGTGTCTCTGTAAATGATATGCACACTTGCACAGACTCGACTCAACGGTGACTTAAATTGCGTGCTGAGCAATTCATTAACTGAAACATTACTTAAAAGCAGCTGTCAATCTGTCTTCTATCATCCCATCTATGTCTCATCGCCCGATGGTGTCGACCGCATGACTCATTGTATTGTCCATTGGCTTCTGTTCTATGCCGAAAGGCGCAACTTGCACACATTTCTCTCTGGCATCGTCCAACCAGCCTCTGCTTGGTCATGCTCTGCCGTCCATCATTCCAAACACAACTTCTTCAAAAATCCTGGTGTCATTAATACTCCAAATATGTCTAGAGAAAATAAGTGTCCCATTTCTTGATGGACGATGTTTCGTGTCCAACCAACTCATCTTTGTATAACCCAGCTTTAGTGATCTTCTGTTACCATCCCATGCGCAAGATACTTCTGTTGCGTCTCATCTCAAGTACCAGCAATCTGTCCTTTTCTCTTTCTCTGTAGCGTCCTCGTGCATAGGTGAGTAGCACACTGAATAAACATGATCTGATGATTTATAACTTTGGTTTGTACACGGATCTCTGTGCTCCTCCAAATGCTCTTAAAACTTTCGTAATTTTTATAATTTCTTCGGGACAATCATCACCTCGAGCCAACAGGCCCCACAGGCTTACCAGATACACAGATTTACCAAAATTCCCAATACCTTCACCACTTATTGCTGCTGGGATTCCGTTCGCCTTAGAACAAAATATCGTTGACTTTCTCATTGCTGTGTTGAATCTTAATCCCGCTGTCTTCACTTCTCTGCATAGATTCTTCACGTAATCATCTATGTTCATCAAACAATTCGGTATCATTTGAAAATAACATGTTGTTGGTCTTGTTTCCTAGACTTGACTTACTCGTACATTGCCCTTAATTCTGTCCACCACTCTTTCTCCATCATCGCCGGAGAGATTGCATTCTCCGACGCCTTGTGCCAATTGCTGTCGAGAATCAATCTCTGCTGATTTCGCATTTTCTCATAGGCCAACACTTTGGATCACATCTGTCAAACTTTTGTACTCCAAACGATATCAGCATTGCCCATTTTTCACTTTCTGTCAAACCATAATCCTCTAAACCATATCACCATTGCCCATGTGGTTTGATGGATTTCAGTTGCTCCTTTAATTAAGCCCCTTGTTTCAATTGCACTGCCCTCTGCATTCGAATGCTCCTTTGTCTGACTTCTATCGTCCTCGCAGTGTATGCTCAGTGATCATTGGTTTGCTTAATATGCACAGAAAATGTCAAAGGAAGAGTCAAACGAAATAGTATCCATAATAAATTATGCGCTTTCTTGTGACGCTCGAACTATTATATAATAATTTGCTGCACAAAACTATAAATTTAAGAGAACGTTATGAGCAGCGCAAATTGATATTTTAATTAACATTTAAAAAAATTAAGAAGCAGCGCAAATTATGAAGATCTCATGATTATTCAGTTTCCTAACTTCCATATGTTTGTAAGGACCCGAGCGTGTTTACCAATCATGAAAACACTATTTCAGCCATAGAATTTCTCCAGGAAACACGACGTGATATATTTTGAAAGACAAAATGAACATTTGACGGCTTTAAATACAAACCTTAATTTATGGATGTGCTTAATAATAAAATTGATAGCGGTAGAGATATCACAGAAACATAGTATGCACCATTACACAGATTCTTTTTAATATTGATATTAGATAATCGCCTGGACTACTTCATTGTCGGAGTAACAAACAGTACCGTAGATCCGGTGAGAGGATGCTACGCCCTCTGTGGCCAATATCCATCACCGGCTGTCAATGGAGCTAAACACAATCTCCCGTGCAATCCAAGTACCACATCAGGTCGATATGTGATCGTTCAACAACCGGACAACGGAGCTGGTTACTTGACACTCTGCGAAGTCGAAGTCTATGCTGGACAAGTGAGAAATAGTAAGCAATTGTAACCTGATATTTTACAGCTAACAAGTAAAATGTTAAAATTACAGATTTATATAAGGCCAGCGAAAGGCAGATCCATATTAAGCAATAGTACACATAGTGTAGATTTAGCTTTAGCTACAACTGTTAGTCAGTGTAGGGGCAACGTAAATTGCCTCTCTGTATTAGGCTACGTCTCTGTCTTCTGGATATTGGCCTGATTACGTCTTGGTTTTAATGCGCCATCGGTTGATGCCTTGTGCATTAGACATCGGCGCAATAGAAGTTATAATCACAATATCACATTCACAGATTGCCTTTGTTAGGCCTATTTAATTAATCTGTTGTCAGCCCTCAGCCAATTTCATTTGTCTAAAGAGCGTATTTAACATCGTTAACATGTTATAGGCAGCTCAGGCGCTGAGAAATATAAAAACACTGCGTCGGTGCGTCAACAAAAATAGGCCTACGAAGCTGTTCGAGATTTAAATATTTTAAGTAGATCTTCAAAATAATACAAATGTGCGCCCTTTAAAAGGGAGTTATATTAACTATATGTAGGGACCTACCTTTTGTAATGAAATATCTGACTTTTCTGTTGAGGCAATCCATCTAATTGGCTTACCACTTGATTTCCATCTTTGATTGCAATCAGTGTGACTGGCAGTGCCTATCATTTTTACTAAATGTAGCCTACATTGAATATTATACATTTTTGGAAAGGTAACGCTTATGAGTAAATGAAATCAGGCGCTATATAAACTATATGATCTGCATGACATTATTTTGTCAATTTCACATGATGTACCGTAAGTATTCTGCGTAAGTAGGTTTGGAAAACAAACGTATTGGACAGTAACCATCATGCTGTAAATTTAATGTCTCGAGTGTTTTTCAATGTAGCTGATTTCTGGAAGAAAAACGAAGACCAGCGACTGATGACAAACGGAACAGTCGTCCTGAAGAAACTTTCCGTTGGGCAATGCATCGGTTCGTGCAAATTCACATCTGGTTGTGATTCGGTCAATTATCATTCGATGGAGAAGACGTGTGAAATGAATTTCCTTCCTCGTGGAGCCATCCACTGCGACCTAGTCAGCGCAAATGGATGGAATTGGTGGACGCAGGTCAACGAATTCGCCTGATTTCTATCAATGAGCCAGAGCGAACTCTGCCAAATGACGAGATACCATTACTGTTGCAACTGCAGCCACAGCTACTGTCTACTACTACCATCAACACTACGTCGTGCAAGGAACCGTTAATTTGTCATCGGATAGAACAGCAAATGATACAAAAGCTAGCACTCTTATTATATTAAGAAACTATAGTAGTTAAGAAACCCTGGCTCATTGGAATTTAATGTTCATTAGACAATCTGTGTTACCACTATTAGACATTGCTATTATCGCCAATATACTATGCTGGCGCAGTTTATCATTGGATAATCACTGAGAAAAACAGGGAATGAATTAATAGCGCATATTATTTGGTTGGAACGATGGCTGACTACAAATGTATCTGACTTTCATGTAAGAGATAATATATCTTGTCCTACTGTACCACGTGTCAGTAATTGCAATCTGATATTTAGTTTCAAATGTAACAAGATAAGGCAATGGGTTCTACACTTTATTTCTGACATGCCTCTATAGAAGCCCCTTAGTGACGGAGGTGGAAAACGCAAGTATGCCACAGTAAGTACACTAAACGATAGGACAACGATTTGACTTCTTAACTTTCATTACTACTATAGGCCTAATTACCGGCTAATAAATTATGAAGGGTTGAGTGGGTGTCACAGTGGCTCTAATAAAATTTCACAGAATTACAATCTTGCAAGTATCTATATAAATGTCCATCTAGGCTACTTACTAACAGACGTCAACGGCCTTAGATGCCACATGATGTCGTTAAACTCCGGATACAGACAGACAGACAGACTTACTAACAATAGACTCTTTTAGTGAGAGTAGAGAAAGCAACCATAATAATACTGCATAGGCTTAGACGAAGATGATCAGATCGAAGAAGACAGTAACAGTCTGCGTTATTGATGCCTTTTGGCGAGTATTTGGCGACTATAATTATCGACTATTATTTATTTTGCGATCCAATATTTTAGGGCGTACGTCTGTATTTTGCTCAGTGGAAAGATGTACAAGTTAATTATTAACAAATTTCAATATAAGTAGGTCCTATCGTTTTCAAATTTCAAAACAATAAAACAAACAACTAAATAATAAAAGTTTTAGTGATTATAAAAATACGCTAATTGCAACTCCACTTGATTAAAACGTCGTTTTATTCCAATACTGATATTTAGTTAATGAAGAGGCCACTCACGTACTGAAAATGGAATCGTACACAGGAAACAACGGAAAGAGAAAACAGGAGTAAATAAGGGTTTTCCATAGAAGGCGCATTTGCCAAAATATCATGGAGATGCTTTGAGCGGGGATAGGCTATAGTGAACAACAGGTCCTCCGAGAGAGGCCAAATCATCCCAAATGCCCAGTGGCCCGGCGACTTTTAGGGGCCCAGGCTAGGTCCGCAATGAAGTTTTGAAAAATATTATAATCAGTTATACAAAGTTTACGATTTATGCCTTTTAAAATATAATATTACTGACACTTAACTACAATCACCCTAAACTTCAAGCATCTTAATTTTACCCTACGTATCATTTTTTTCTATAGAACGCAACACGTCAACCTCGGCCTAAGAAATTTCTTCTGCTAAATTACGCGTTGTATGATTCTAATTATAAAGTACGGTAAACAAATATAAATAATCAAATTTTTTAACGATGGAATATAAACACACTGCTACAGCACAAAAACCAACAGAAAAAGCTAAAACAATTGAAAAGGCAAAAATCAGGAGTCGCACATTAGGCCTATTTCAATTTGGAGTACCAAAAGAAGTGAACTTTTCTACCAACTTATTGATTCTGTTATCGCACAACATTTTGAATTTGCCAGATAAATTTACAATTCTTTGAGTTTTCTGTGGTTGTTTCGAGAATTATTAGCGGAAACTAATCTGGAGAAGAAATGTTCCGATTTCTGCAGAGCATATGACAAAGATGTTAAGCAGTGATTTAACTGAAGAAGTAAAATATCTAAAGCCTATTTATGCAGCTAACTTGCAAAGTGAACGACTTCATCCCCTAGAACTATTGAATAAACTTTACCAACTGAATTGGAATCATTGTTTCCAGATGTTGTGATTGCCATCTGGATTTTCTGTGCGATTCCTGTGATTGTTGCGTAAGATGAAAGATCTTTCAGCAAGCTCAAACAAATTAATCGTGTTCAACGACCTGTTGTGAAGCAAGACAGACTAAATGTTCTTGCAAGTCTTGCCGTCAAATATGATCTGGCAAAATCATTGAACTACAAGGATGCTATAAACGATTCTGCTGCAGCGAAATTCAGAAAAGTTCCTTTTGATAAACATGAATTTGAAAATCCAATTAGTAAAATTAACAACTGAATAAAATCGTAGTTGTATAATTTGTATGTATAAATATAATATCGTACAATCGTTCCCGCACTTTATTATTTCAATTTGTTTTTTTTTAAGCGTAAAGATAGCTAGGAGACCCGTGACTGTTCTGCTTAGGGCCCGGAATTTCTGTCGACGGACCTGCATACATCTAATAAAGTAACACAGTTTAAAAAGTATATAACATCCTAACAATAAAATGTTTTGCACATCAGACTGTCGGCTGGAAGGATTAAGCGGAGATGGGCACGGGGACGAAGGGAGTGGTGTGTCGGTTGGTTGGTGGTAGCGGTTGGTGCAGGACGTGACCCGGGTCCGTCAGGACAGTCCCAAGGCCGGGTACTGTTAGTAAGTAAGTAATAATTAAGTAAGTATATCCTTTATTTATCCAACTGCAAACCGCACTTTGGTTTACTTTGGTTTGAAATTAAGCATTATAAAACACGAGCTTGTATGAACTTATAACTTCTCAATTTGTTGCTGTTGAACTGTTACTGTGGCCTTGTTGCTTTAGTCGTAGTGTGACTTTAAACAGATAGGCCTAAGCCTATAGTTTAAAACATTATTAGTGTTTAAACAATTTACTTAACTAAAGCAAGTGTATCTAGCCTACTTACTTACATGCATGAAGTTCTCTGTCACAGAATTCTGCCTCTCTTATTATTATTCCCCAGGTAAATAGCGTTCTACATTTTCCTTATTCTTTTCAGCGTCTGACCCATTGTCTATTTTATCAGAATTTATCATAATATGAAAGCTTTGGTAGTCGCTATCGATTTCAATGTGGTCTTTGTAGTGCAAATTGCATTCGCTGATACCAGTTCTATGTCCGGAATAATAAATGCGCTTTATAATACAACGCTTAGGACCTATGCACAGCTTAAAATGATATTTTGTGGGCAAGCATAGTTGCTGTGGTTTACGGTAATGCTCTTTTATACTTTGACTATGTCTCTTGTAGGTCTATGTCTCGTAAAATGGCAAAACAGATATATCAATGCACAAATCTATGAACGTGCATATTTTGCTTTAAAATCCAGTTCAATAGTTCTTGTCTAAGGTCTGTAAGCTTCATTCCACCGTAGCTTATCAAAATTCGGTCATACAATATCATTGTGTAGGCCTATCGCAGCTCAGTAAACACCGTGCATGGCCTATCTGTTCTGGCCAAGGGCTGTATACAAAAAACTCGTGTCCATCTCATGTGTCATAATTTTGTATTGGCTTAACCACACACGAAAGAAGCAACACTATAGTAAACAATGGAATAAATTACATAAAACAAGAAACTCGTAACTCCATCATCCATCATTTTACAACACCAGTCTTTACATTTGCAGAATGTATGCTTCAGTGTTGCATATTGTATAGCAGATGCTTTCACGTTGTTGCTACCCATGGCTTTTAATAACAACGCACAGTCGCTCAGTTGGGATTTCAAACTCAGGTCGATGACATCTCTTAAACACGAAAAGTTCAGCCGGACCTAGACTAACTAAAGCTCAGTTTGAAACAAAAGTAATTAACAGTCTTTAATATGCCAGGATCATTTGTACCTCATTTAATCGTCGTTTATTGTTCCCTTCTGCTGATTCCGCCTGGTAAGCTGAATTTTCTTTACTTTTTGGCCTTGCTGTACATTGAGATCGCTGTAAACCTAATTAACCGGCAGAATTATAAATACAATTATTACCATAGGCACGCATACCATTATTGTGAATTGAATAAAGTTTGCAATTTAGTGAGAGATAATAAATTATCGTTAATATTAAAGTTTACTATAAGAAATTTTTTGACATTATTATTTGTAACCAAGTACTATATATAGACGGCATCAGCTTTCACTTCGGTGATCATAGGAGAAGGTGGTTTGCTATGACATTGTGTGTAATCCTTACTTTAACAAGAAACACAAAAAACTGAACACACACAGATATGTATACAAATATATAGTAGTTGTTTTGGACCTCAGAGGTTAACGACATCTTATGGTCGTTGAAGAACAAATACATATATATATATATATATATATATATATATATATATACCAATATGCACCAATTATGCCAAAAAGTCATTGTTATATAAATGAATATGATACTGGCTTAAAAACAGAGCTTTAAATGCACGCATCTAAAACAATACTACCTATACTTAATGTTGCATTACACTTACACTTTTGTGTGCTATTAACTTGTCTTCAGTTTACTCCGCAGACGTCAACGTTGCCTTTAATCGTTCAGCGACTCAAAGTTCAACCTATGGGTCCTTAAAAGCAGATCTGGCCGTCGATGGAAACTATAATACGAATTCAAATCGTGGCTTTTGCGCCAGTACAAACGACGCTAGCCGCAAGCCAAATTGGTGGCGTGTTGACCTTGGTCGGCCAATGTACATCAAAAACATTGTCATAACTAACAGAGGCGAAATTCCAGGTTTCGGTAGGTGACGCACATTCAGTTCCCTTGATATAATTATGGAATAGTAGGCCTAATGCTAGAGATTAGGTAAGTTTGTATTCTGGTATTAATTAACATGATGCTCTCTTACACAACATAAAATAAAGCAATAAATAATGTGTGTACGCGTGTGTCTGCCTGTATGTAGCCTACGTAAGTACATACATGTATGTATGTATGCATTAAGGCAAGTATGTTTGTATGTATGTATTTGTACATGTATATGTAAGTTATTCGTGTGTATGTAGACTATGCATAAATGCATGAATGTATTCATATATGCATTATGTGTGTATGTATTAGGGCACTTAATATAGCGCCTTGTTAGGGCCCGATAAAAACGTTGCACGTCTAGCTGTGTAAATGATATAGATAGACTCGACTTAAGAATGCATAGGGCCTACACTGCGTGCTGAGCAATTCATTAACTGAAACATTTCTTACAAGGAAAGAAAATCTTTCTTCTATCTATGAATTGAAAGTTGTCCTTGGATGGGAGAGTGTTATCAAAGTTTCAGATTTTATTTAAATTTCAGTTTCCATTTCAGTTAATAAAAATAGCCTAACTTCAGTTTAGATTTAAGTTTTTCGGAACGATTTTAGTTTCTATTTCAGGTGAAGTTTTCATTAAATATCTATTGCACTTTGAGTTTTCATCCAATTTCGATTTCAGTGTTTGACATTGTTAGGCCTTAGCACCAAATGTTTGACATTGTTAGGCCTTAGCACCAAATGGGCCTATAGTTGATTTTCACTGCTGTGTTAGTTCTTATTCCCGCTGCCTTCACTTTCTCTATAGAGTCTTCCTTTTTTCTTAACAGTCTTTCTCTGTCCGTCAAACAAGTCGATGTCATTTGAAAATAACATGTTGTTGGTCTTGTTTTCGTAGACTTGACTTGCTCATACATTGCCTTTAGGTTACACTACAAAAGATATCAGCATTGCCCATGTGACGCCGTGCTCGATGGATCTCAATTGCTCCTTTCATTAAGCCCCCTTGTAACTATTGCACTGCCCTCTGCATTGCGTCTTACTTCTGCCGTCCATCCAGTCTATGCTCAGTGATCTTTGGTTTGCTTAATATGCAAATAAAGTGTTCAGGGAAGTATGCAGAGTCAAAAGAAATAGTATCCATAATAAATTATACGCTTTCCTGTGACGCTCTTGCTATTATGTCATAATCTGCTGTACACAGCTATAATAGCGCTAGAGATATTACAGAAACATAATATGAACCATTCCTCAGATTGTTTTAAATATTGATATTAGCTAATCGGCTGGACTACTTCATTGTCGGAGTAACAAACAGTACTGTAGATCCGGTGAGAGGATGCTACGCCCTTTGTGGCCAATATCCATTACCGGCTGTCAGTGGAGCTAAGCACAATCTCCCGTGCAATCCAAGTACCACATCAGGTCGATATGTGATCGTTCAACAACCATACAACGGAGCTGGTTACTTGACACTCTGCGAAGTCGAA
Source organism: Aporrectodea caliginosa (assembly GCA_020284085.1). NCBI lineage: Eukaryota > Metazoa > Annelida > Clitellata > Crassiclitellata > Lumbricidae > Aporrectodea > Aporrectodea caliginosa. The sequence goes on along the minus strand of JACEVL010001320.1, from coordinate 100,299 downwards.
GTCTATGCTGGACAAGTGAGAAATAGTAAGCAATTGTAACCCGATATTTTAGAGCAAACAAGTAAAAATGTTTAAATTAGGCTACAGATAAGGCCAGCGAAAGGCAGATCTGTAGTCAATAGTGCACAAAGTGTAGTTTTAGCTTAGCCTAAACTACAACTGTTAGGGAGTACGGTACTGGGGCAAAGCAAATTGCCTCTTAGGCTACCCAATTGTCTTCTTGATATGGACCTGATTACTGCTGAGTTTTAGTGCGCCATCGGTTGATGCCTTGTGCATTAGACATCGGCGCGATAGAAGTTATACTAAAAAATTTGTAATTAGAGGTTGTTTTTGTTACGCCTAATTAATTAATTTGTTGTCAGATCTCAGCTAATTTCATTTGTCTAAAGCGTGTATTAGACATCGTAAACAAGTTATTCAGTTCAGTGGCTCAGGAATATGAAAACCCTGCGTCAGTGCGTCAATAAGTATAATCTGCGTCGTTCGAGGATTGAAATATATATTAAGTTGAGACACAAATGTGTGTCTCTTACACAGGAAGTAGGCCTAAACTATTTGTAGGAGCCTACCTTCTATACTGAAATATCTTACCTTTCCGTTGAGGCATAATGGTTTACCACTTGATCTCAGTTTTTGAATGCAGTTCTGCGATTGGCGGGCTAAGACTAAACATTTTCTGGAGAGGTAAATGAAATCAGGCGCTATATAAGCTATGATCTGCATTGCATTTATCAATTTCACGTGACGTACCACAAATACATGTAGACTGCGCAATTGGGGTTGAAAAACAAACGTATTGTGAAGTAGCCACCATCTCCCAAACTTATAGTCTCGAGTGTTTTTTACTGTAGCTGATTTCTGGAAGAAAAACGAAGACCAGAGACTGATGACAAACGGAACAGTCGTCCTGAAGAAACTTTCCGTTGGGCAATGCATCGGTTCGTGCAAATTCGCATCTGGTTGTGATTCGGTCAATTATCACTCCGTGGAGAAGACGTGTGAGATGAATTTCCTTCCTCGTGGAGCCATCCACTGCGACCTAGTCAGCGCATATGGATGGAATTGGTGGATGCAGGTCAACGAATTCGCCTGATTTCTATCAATGACCCAGGTCGAACTCTGACAAATGAAGAGACGCCATTACTGCTACAACTGCAGCCACAGCCACTGCCTACTACTACCATCAACACTACGTCGTGCAAGGAACCGTTAATTTGTCATCGGATAGAACAGCAAATGATTAAAAGAGCTAGCAATCTTATCTAGAAACTATAGCAGTTGGGAAACTCTTCCCATTGGAATTTAATGTACATTAGACGGTGAATTTTGACTACTACTATTAGGCCTATTATCGGCGCAGTTTATCGTTGGATAATCATTGAGAAAAACAGTGAATGAATTAATTACACATCTTATTTGGATGGAACGATGGCCGACTGTAATTTTATCTGACTTTCATGTAAGAGATAATATATCTCAGCTATAATGAGTACACTGACCGTACACTGTCGGTGGGAAGATGAGACGGCGAGAGAGAGGACTGGCCACCCGCCCTCATATGCCGAGGCTAAGAAAATGAAGTCGCTAAGGCTTCTTACCCATGGCTGCCTCAGGGCTGCTCTTCTTCTTTTCTTCTATTTTCTTATTCTAGCATGAAACCACAACTACAGAAAAGTATCTCAAGGTCCGACAGACTTCAATGTAGGCTATTGTGGCTATGCATTTATCTGCCTTCCAGCCGAGATATTCTTCAACAAAAGGCCCAGAAGTGCTATTGCTAGGAGTTAAACGACATTAGTTACTTTATTTTACATGCTTTTATTATTACTGGGGTTCGATAGATGAGTGGTAACATTCATGCTATTGTTGAGAAATAAATAATTGGCTGGGCACTCTATGGAGCGCTGTAGTATCAATTTTAACCCACTTCCTATTAAGCTGCTAGCGTGAATTAGATGATTTGGTACTCTATGGAGCACCGATGTTTGATAATTGTGTTGGTGCGATTTTTTTATCAACACCTGTTGATATTGACACCGAGAGAGCTGCAAACTGCACCGGTGCCATTCTAGGAAATGTCCTGTGGGTAAAACTGCACCGGTGCCATTTTAGGAAATGTCCTGTGGGTTACGTATAGCATCTGCTGGTAAAACTGCACCGGTGCCGATTTAAGATATAGCCTATCCTGTGGTGAGTAGGTAGCACCGGCTGGTAAAACTGCACCGGTGCCATTTCTAGTTGCACCCCATGGAAAAGGTGTTGGGGCACCGGGGTTTTCTGCACCTCTGATAGGTATATAAGGCAGGGGTTGGCCATGGGACAGTCAGTCTGGAGAAGACCGCCTGGAGATTCGGCCTCGAGCTATTTGCATCGGCCTAGCAGTCTCGGTGGAGTCTGAAGAAGACCTGCCGCCGATCTACGGACCAGCCATCCGAGATCCAGTCGCTAGAGGGCTTGCTCGATGACACGACGGGGAAGCAGCTGGGCAGTTTACTCTCGATGTCAAGTTGCCTGTGTTGGCGTGATTCTGTCAATCGTCTATGAGAAGAACTATTAAAGCGGTGTTCTACGTGTGTGAGTGTGTCGCTGTTGATCATTCAAACCTCTCGATAGACCACGAGAGTCGGACCGGACTCCCTTTGTTGAGGCCTGGGGTTTCGGCATCCTGGTAGAGCCTTGAACCACTCAGCAAGGAAGACGAATTGAGAGAAGACCCCCGGTTTCCCGACACTATGACTTGTAATCATACAGCGTTGGCCCTACTTGTCAGTGTATTAATTAATTAAAGAAGAATATATAGGGCCTAATATTATTATTACTGTTGGACTGCGCAATTGAAGGAGAACATACATACATACATACATACATACATACATACATACATACATACATACATACATACATACATGCATACATGCATACATGCATGCATGCATGCATACATGCATACATACATACATACATACATACATACATACATACATACATACATACATACATACATACATACATACATACATACATACATACATACATACATACATACATACATACATACATACATACATACATACATACATACTACATAGATACTTGCTTGCTTACTTACGTGCTAATAAATAAACTTCTCATTACTAATTCGTCATTTTGCGTTCTCATGGTGACGTTTCTTAAGCGATGACGCCATAATTGGGCCTTTTGTTCTACATCATCTTTCGATAAACGTTGTCATGGTTAAACATTTATTTACCATTTCGTGAAAGAACGTCGAAGACAGTCTATGCCAAAAAAATTAATAAGTAAAAATCTTTGGTCTACGCTCTAAAATCTTTGAATAAACAAGAATTTCAAGACGGTCGACGTTTTAAATCTTCGAATAAGCAAGAAATCTTCGAATCAACTTCAAGACAGTCGACGTTTTAAGCAACCGCCGAAATCAAGAAACGGCACACCGAACAGACTGTAGGCCTATGCGACCACAGACAGAAGCGAGGAGTCGAGTAAGACATTTCTTTTTTTCCTTTGCATTAATTAAGAAATAGATTATTCGTCGTAACACTAAGTTGTTTGATGGTTCATTTAAAGTATATTAATCAGCAAAACTAATGGACAAGTGACATCAGAACGCGGTTAAAATTTAGTTTAGTCTAGATCTATTTTAGTCTAGATCTATTTTAGCCTAGATTATGAACGCCAGTGTCATCCAAGGCTCAGTTTTCGGCCCCATTGGTTTCATTGTTGGCATATCCGACCTATCAATCAATGAATCAATGAATCAATGAATCAACGAATCAATCAATCAATCAATCAATCAATCAAGTTGTTTTATTGCAACCAAAGCATTACAATAATGCGAGAGAATGTAAATTAACAAAATGCATTGGCGTAAATTAAGAAAATGCATTGGCGACAAAGGGAGGCCCAAAAGGGATGGAGATCCCGCTAAGGAGGGTCACCCAGGTAGCAAATTTCAAACAAAAATTCCAAGTTAGCCAATAAAAAGCAGAAACTGAACCAGGAGGTGACTAGAGACAAGAAGAGTTGAATTAACCAGAAACAAGTGATAACACGATCTTAACTATAAACTTAACTAGGGGCCTACTTGTAGATCCTTACATAAACGCGGTAATATGCACGTCTAGTGATGGCATAGCTGTTTAAATTGAGGAAAGAAGAAATGGACGTAATCTGTTTTTTAAAACCTGCAGAGTATTAGAGGAACAGATTTCTATTGGTAAAGCGTTCCATACTATAGTGCCGTATGATCTAATAGTAAAGCGTCGAGTGTTTGAATGAGCTTTGACAGGACGATATGCTGCTAAATTCCTAGTGAAGTGCGTGTGAATGTCGGAGGCATGTGGGAGGAAATCCATTAAATGCAGGTGGGAGGAGGTCATGCTCAAGGCGAGAAAAGAATTCACCAATTTGAAGATCTTTTATCTGGTGTATTTTCAAGAGTTTGAACTCGCTAAAGGATGGTGCTGATCTATATGTACACCTAAAAACACCTACTTACCATTCATCCTCAAAATCGTCTCTCCAAATACGCTGACGATTCCTAGCTAGCCTATTCATCGGATCAAACTCCCGTCATACCGCTGAAACAGAACTTCAATATAATCTACAACTGGTCAACTGTAAAGAACCTGAAAATAAACTCTTCCAAAACCAGAATCAAAGATCGCTGGCATGGTCTAAATACCAATAAGACCAGTGCATACTCGAGGATCATTGGCAGGGTGCAAAGCCTAGTAAGACCAGAATCAAAGATCGCTGGCATGGTCTAAATTCCAGTAAGACCAGTGTGTACTCGATGATCATTGGCAGGGTGTAAAGCCTAGTAAGACCAGAATCAAAGATCGCTGGCATGGTCTAAATTCCAGTAAGACCAGTGTGTACTCGAGGATCATTGGCAGGGTGTAAAGCCTAGTAAACCAGAATCAAAGATCGCTCGCATGGTCTAAATTCCAGTAAGACAGTGCATACTCGAGGATCAGAAAAGAAGCCTTCACCAAATCAAAGATCGCTGGCATGGTCTAAATTCCAGTAAGACCAGTGCATACTCGAGGATCATTGGCAGGGTGCAAAGCCTAGTAAGACCAGAATCAAAGATCGCTGGCATGGTCTAAATTCGAGTAAGACCAATGCATACTCAAGGATCATTGGCAGGGTGTAAAGCCTAGTAAGACCAGAATCAAAGATCGCTCGCATGGTCTAAATTCCAGTAAGACCAGTGCGTACTCAAGGATCATTGGCAGGGTGCAAAGCCTAGTAAGACCAGAATCAAAGATCGCTGGCATGGTCTAAAGTCCAGTAAGACCAGTGCTTACACAAGAATCATTGGCATGGTGTGAAACCCTGTAAGACCATAATCAAATATTACTGGCATGGTCTAAATTCCAATAAGACCAGGGTATACACAAGGATCATTGGCATGGTATGAAACCCAGTAAAACCAGAATCAAAGATCACTGGCATGGTCTAAAGTCCAGTAAGACCAGTGCTTACACAAGAATCATTGGCATGGTGTCAAACCCAGTAAGACCAGAATCAAATATTACTGGCATGGTCTAAATTCCACTTAAGATCAGTGCATACTCAACAATCATTGGCAGGGTGTAAACCCAATGAGACCAGAATCAAAGATCAATGATGGACGATGTCACCAAGGCAACAACGGTAGCGAGAATGCTATATGCGGCCCCGGCCTGGTGGGGTTTTGTCGGGCAGGGGGAACGAGCACGACTCCAAACAACGATGCGTCGACTAGTTCGAGCAGGGTATTTATCAGACCAAGCCCAGGATGTCGAACAACTGTACGCGACTGCAGACACCCGCCTCTTCAATGACGTTCTGAACAACCCATCGCACATTCTACACGGACTGCTGCCCCAGATAAAACAGACCCCATACCTACTGCGCCCAAGAGCCCACAATAGGGTAATACCACAAGCGGACACTCTGGCACGTAAAACATTTATATTGCGGATGATTTACGCATGCGTTTAATGCCGAGGATAGATAGCACACCAAAACTTTTATGACATGTTAGGTTAGCCCAACACATAAATGTGATTTTCTTGTAAACCAAAATGCGGTTAGCAATTGGTATAATAAAGGATATACTTACTTACTTACTTACACTGGCATGGTCTAGATTCCAATAAGACCAGTGTATACTCAAGGATCATTGGCATGGTGTCAAACCCAGTAAGACCAGAATCAAAGATCACTGGCATGGTCTAGATTCCAATAAGACCAGTGTATACTCAAGGATCATTGGCATGGTGTCAAACCCAGTAAGACCAGAATCAAAGATCACTGGCATGGTCTAGATTCCAATAAGACCAGTGTATACTCAAGGATCATTGGCATGGTGTCAAACCCAGTAAGACCAGAATCAAAGATCACTGGCATGGTCAAAATTCCAAGAGACCAGTGCGTACTCAAGGATCATTGGTATGGTGACTGTCACCTTGTTGCTTTAGTCGCAGTATGATTGTGAGACAGACATATTTTAAAAATTTACAGCGTTTAAAAAATTGACTTAACTTAAGTAAGTGTATCTACTTACTGACATTAATCTGCGAAGTTCTCTATCACGAAATTCTTCCTTTCTTATCAATAATCGCTCATCGAGTAGTTGACTTCCACAGTTTCATTATTCTTTTCAACGGTTGCTCCACTGTCTGTATGATGAATTAGCTTCATTTATCAGAATTTATTATAATACGAAAAGCTTTGGTAGTCGCTGTCGGTTTCAAATCAATGTGGTCTTTGTAGTGCAAATTGCATTCGTTGATACTAGTCCTATGTCCGGAATAACAAATGCGCTTATAATAACGTTTAGGGCGTATGCATAAGTGATATTTTGTAGGCAAAGCATCGTTGCTGTGGTTCACAGTCATGCGCTTTTATACTTTTACTATTGTTCTTGTATGTCTCGTAAAAATACAGCGGAATGGCAGGTGCTATATAAAAAGATAATTATATTAATGCATAAATCTAAGAACGTGCGTATTTTTGGGCTTTAAAATCGAGGTTAATAGTACATGATATTTTGTTGTTTAAGGCGTGTGAGATTTGTTTCACCGTAGCTGATCACAATTCGATCAGACAATTATGTATCGCAGCTCAGTGAAAGCCGTGCTTGCCAACTGCTTGGTATATCTGTTCTGGACAAAGGCTGTAAAAAAAAACCATTTCTATCTCAAGTGTAGGCCTATTCCTCGAACTTTGTATTGACCTTTAGATCACATCTTAAAACACACGCTCGGGATAACATTTCAGCTAGGCTTAATATGTTATTTCTCCAGGTCGTAATATAGGCTACCGAGTTTCCAATATCCTGGTCAACGTTTTTCGTAGCGTAGGCCTATACGCATAATAATATCGCCATCGAAGTCGTTAGTTTGATTTAGATTAAATTATTAAATATCACACAAATTATCTGTATTCAATCTTCCGAGCTGCACTAGTGTCAAATGCAAGCAGCCATTAATTTTTGAGTCTGTCTAGGGAAGTCACTCGATGTGGTATTCGTTTAATGACACGCGCAAGAAGCAACGCTATAGTAAATAATGGAATAAATTACATAGAACAAGAAACTCGGAACTCCATCAATCATCCGTCATTTACAGTAGGCCACAGTACCAGTCTTTAGGCCTACATGTGTACGAGATATCATAGGTAGCCTATGTTTCAGTGCTGCATTTTGTAGCAGATGCCTTCACGCTGCGGCCTGCGGTCCTGTCTCGTAGCAGCGTTTGGTTGGGATTTCAAACTCGGATCGTTGACATCTCTTAAACACGAAAGGTTCAGCCGGAGCCTAGTCTAACTGAAGCTCAGCTTGAAACAAAAGTGATTAACAGTCTTTAATATGCTAGGATCATTTGGACCTCATTTAATCGTCGCGTATTGCTCCATTCTGCTGATTCCGCCTGGTAAGCTGAATTTTCTCTACCCTTTGGCTTTGCTGTACAGTGAGAACGCTGTAGACCTAATTAGGTTAATTAACCGGCAGAATCATAAATACAATTACCACAATCACGCATACCGTTATTGCAGAATTACAAGTACAATTTGGATTGGCATGCATACAATTGTGAATCGAATACAATTTGCAATTAACTGAGATATAGGGCATTATCGTTTATATTAAAGTTTACTTCAAATTTTTGGTGACATTATTGCTTGTAACCATGAATTCGATTAGTTTGTCATATTTTTGAACAGTTCTTTCTTTTATTTAAACACGATCTATAGTTAAGTCAACATCCGGACGCAGTTGAACAGACACGCTTCCCAGCTGAATATGATCCGTCTAATTTTATAGACAACATATTTAAATGAACAACCGATTATTACACTTAAAATGTTCCAGCTACATGACGTAGTTCATTTTTCAGTTGATCACGGCACCCGGTTGTTATCGTATTTGACAGAGGAACTCTTGTGAAAACAATGTTCGTTATTTGTTATGCGGAGTCCACATAACAAGCCCGAAAGCGCTGCCAAATTCCCCACCGCGTCGCACACTGGCTAAGACCAGGGCAGGGGCTTGGGCGGATCTAGGGTCAATTCTGTCACGGTCCCACCCACCTGAAGTTCAGAGCGACTACATTTCACTGTTGCACGTAATCGTAATCTCCAAACTTATAAAGCGTGTAATCTACGACCCTTTTGCTCAGAGCGACTAGCACACACACACACACACACACACACACACACACACACACACACTGTGAAGAATTTATTCTTGAAAAGTTTTCACTGGTTTATTCAAACGACTACGCTCACATTTAATACAACGAAAATCAGTTCGAACTACTGTATATAATCCTACACTATTTTCAAATTCATAAACACGGTCCGATCAGAATTCGAGCGACAATCCCTGCACCTTTTCACCGAGGTAAACATCGACTGCACTTAATAGACTCAGTTTCCTCAACGTACACTTCCGGTGGACTCCGTGCCCCTTTTCAGCTATGTCTCACAGTCCAACAGCCCCAACGACCAATTATTCGGCGCGTACACTCCTAAGAGCCTAATGTACAGGTGCCCAAGGGGAACTGCCTATTCATAGCCGAGCAACTATTAACGACCCTCGCTATTCGCCACAACACACACAGAGACAGACAGACAGCCAGACAGACAGCCAGACAGACACACACACACACACACACACGCAACACACGCACATACACACACACACACTAACTAGTGTTGGACCAGAGTTTTAATGACATCTTCCGGTAGAAATGGCCGTTGACGTACAAATACGTTCATAAATTATAAATAGTCCCCAATTATGTGCCAAAAAGTAATTCTCATACAAATGAATATGATACTGGTTTAGAAACATTAGCTTAGGCAGAGCTTTAATGCACACATCTACGAAATGCTCATTAACCCTTACTTGCACTAATAATACTTTTGTGTGCTATTAACTTGTCTACAGTTAACTCCGTCGACGTCAACGTTGCCTTTAATCGTCCAGCGACTCAAAGTTCCACCTTTTCATCATTAAGTGCAGGTCTGGCCGTCGATGGAAACTATGATACGAATGCACGACGTGGCTTTTGCGCCCATACAAACGACGTTGGTGGGTTGCCAAATTGGTGGCGTGTTGATCTTGGTCGGCCAATGTACATCAAGAACATCATCATAACTAATAGAGGCGATTTCCCAAGTTGCGGTAGGTGACGCACATTCAGTCCAGGCGATGTTTTTACTCAAGTATAAATATGACTAGATGTTTGCCCATCCATCCATAAGATGGTTAAATGACCTTCATGACGTATGCGATTGGAGCGCCATCATCTGAAATGAATTGGGTGTAGTCCCTCTCTCCATCCCTCCCCTCCTCGTGTACAACCAACTCATCTTCGTATATCCCAGCTTTCGTGATCTTCTGTTACTATCCGATGCGCAAGAACTTCTGTTGCATCTCAAGAACCAGCAATCTCTCCTTTTCTCTTTCCTCGTGCATATAGTAGCACACTGAATAAGCTCGTTCCGAAGATTTTTCAATTTTGTTTGCACACGGATCTCTTTGCTCCTCCAAGTGTGCTCTTAAAATTTGCCATTAGTCTACTCCAACTGCTTTTGAATTCTTCTAATTTCTTTGGCACAATAGTCATCTCCAGCCAGTAGGCTTCGCAGTTATACAAATTTAACAAAATTCTCGTTCGCCTCAGCACCAAATATAGTTGACTTTGTCTCACTGCTGTGCTTATTCTTAATCCCGCTGCCTTCACTTCTCTGTATAGAGTTTGCGCGTTTTCTTTAGCAGGAAGTTAATAATAATAATATCTTTTCTTTAATTTAGCGCCTGACAAACGCACTGCGCTGTATATTTACATGTTATGCAATTGAAACAATCTTAACTTTAACTACTGACAGAACAGACAGCTTGTAATACACGGCGCTAATAGCAGCCTACAAACCGCCCTAGGGGCTCGAACTCGGTACCTCTCGCTCTCTTCACCAGATGTTATCCAACGCGCCACCGGACCCCCCGGTGTTAGCAATCTTTCTTTATTCGTCAAACATGTCGATGTCATTTGAAAATAACATGTTGCCGATCTTGTTTTCGTAGACTTGACTTCCGCCTACATTGCTTTTTATTCTGTCCACCACTCTAGCTCTCCCCAGGTATATGCGACGATCATCGTTTGAGAGATTGCATTCCCCGCCTTGTGCCAATTTTAGTCCTGAATCAAATTAACTCCTCTGATTTTGCATTTTCTCCAAGGCACACACTTTCTGTCAAACCATTATACTCCAAACCATATCAGCATTGCCTATATGTCACGCCGTGCTTTATGGATTTCAGTTGCTCCCTTAATTAATCCCCCTTGTCTCAGCTGAACTGCCTTCTATATTCGAATGATCGTTTGTCTGACTTCTACTGTCCTTGCAGTGGATGGTTTGCTTAATATGCAAAGAAAATGTTGAAGGATGTATGCAGATTGAAATGAAATAGTATTTACTGTATAATAAATTATACTTTCTTGTGACGCTCGAGTAGCCTATTAGCCTATAGGCTCTGCTGCACAAGATTAGAAGTTTGTTGTCACGTTTTGTAAACAGCGAAAGTTGGTAGCCTATTTTAATTATATAACATATTGAAATTAAGAAGCAGCGCAAATATGAATAGCTCATAATTATTCAGTTTCACTATTTCTATAGCCTACGTTTTTAAGGACCCGATCTCGTGTTTACCAATTATTATGAAAACACTATTTCAGTAGAAGATCCTAAGGAACGCATGCCCTAGGATTTCTACAGAAACGCGTAATGTATTGTGAACGACAAAATGAACGTTACTTTTATCGACTAAAGATACATAGGCCTACAAGATTGGACGTAATAAATTGATAGTGATATTAAAGAAATATAATATTATGGACAATAACACAGATTCTTTTAAATATTGATGCTAGCTAATCGCCTGGACTACTTCATTGTCGGAGTAACAAACAGTACTGTAGATCCGGTGAGAGGATGCTACGCCCTTTGTGGCCAATATCCATCACCGGCTGTCAGTGGAGCTAAGCACAATCTCCCGTGCAATCCAAGTACCACATCAGGTCGATATGTGATCGTTCAACAACCGACCAACGGAGCTGGTTACTTGACACTCTGCGAAGTCGAAGTCTATGCTGGACAAGTGAGAAATAGTAAGCAATATTGTTACCTGATATTTTACAGCTAACAAGTAAAAATTTTAAATTAGGGGCCGTCCATAAAGTACGTCACGCTCCAGGGGGAGAAAGAAAGTGTGACAGTTTGTGACAGAGGGGAGGGGTCAGGCCATGTGTGACGTCACACATTTATTTTTTTTATATTTTATTTATAATTTATTTTTTATTTTTTTAGCAGAATTTCATAGCTTTAAAAATAATTTTCAAAAATTTTCTGAAACATTTTAATTAGTTTTATGTCAAAATAGCATGAAATGCATATCTCCTGAATGTGTTTTTCACGATTCCTCTCGCTAGGAGCGCTAGTAATAATGCTGTTGCGAAGCCTTGTTTATGTATTAGCCTTGCTTTCGGAAGTATTATTATTTCTATGTTGAAAGTGTGACGTACTTTAGGGGGGTCGAGTTTTGTGACAGTTTGTGACAGGGGAGGGGGTAAAATGGTCAAAAATAGCGTGACGTACTTTATGGACGGCCCCTTACAGCTAAGGCCAGTGAAAGGCAGATCTTTATATATAGTCAATGCTTAAACTACAACCTTACTGTTGGTCAGAGCAAGGGTCAACGAAAATTGCCTCTCTCTCTTATAGGCTACCTCTTGGTCTTCTGGATATTGGCCTGATTACATCTTGGTTTAAGTGCGCCATCGGTTGATGCATTAGACATGGGCCAGATGGATGTAATAGGCCTATTCACAGTTTTACAATTACAGGCTGCTTTTGCAATTTAATTAACCTGTTGTCAGCCGTCTGCTAATTTCATTTGGCTATAGCGTGTATTAGACATCGTAAACAAGTTAGGCAGCTCAGTGGCTCAGGAATATGAAAACCCTGCGTCAGTGCGTCAATAAATACAGGGTGGCCCAATATAAAATGTCCCACCGGATAAAATGCAATTTCACCGCAACCAATAGAGATTTTTCTACGAAAATTTCAGAATTTACAGAGGAATGATTTGTCAACAATCCATGAAAATTTCACCTAACAATTTGCATAGGTTCAAAAGTTACAGCTGTTTAAATATTCAATTCCATTTTTTCGAATTTCCAATAATAGCTATTTCTTTAAGATTTTTTTGTGTAACACCCAAATAATGATGCCGTCATATGACCTCATTACAAGTTGTAAAGAAATTGTTTATGAAGCAAGCTGTTAATAATTGCAGATATTTTAAAATATATTAAGTGCGTTTGGTCTGCCGGCAAGAAGCGCGACTTTCACACGGCACGGTTGGCTCAAGGCTTTATTGCCACCAACTGCAGTGAATTCATTGGCAATGATTAATGGCCACCAAGCTCTCCAGATCTTAACCCTCTTGATTATAACGTCTGGGTAGCTATGCTTGAACGCTACAAGACATTTCATCCAAAGCCGAAGAACATTGACGAGCTGAAAAAGTCTTGCAGCTAATATGGAACCAGCTGCCGCAGGACTCAATCAACAAGGCTATACTGAGCTTCACAAAAAGACTTCGAGCTTGTGTGAAAGCTAGGGGTGGACACTTCGAACATGCCTTGAGATAAACTGCTCAACAGATTTCTGATTTCGTAATGAAAGATGATTTTATTTGACATTGAAAATTGCAAGTGACTGTCCATTTTTCTTCGGAAATTTGAAAAAATGGAATATAGCATTTAAACAGCTGTAACTTTTGAAACTATGGAAATTGTTTAGTGAAAGTTTCGTGGATTGTTGAAAATTTATTCCTCTGTAATTGGAGAAATTTTGGTATAAAAATCTCAATTGGTTGCGGAGAAATTGCATTTTATCCGGTGGGACATTTTATATTGGGCCACCCTGTATAATCTGCGTGGTTTGAGGATTGAAATATATTAAGTTGATGTTCAGACACAAAATAATGTGTGTCTCTTAAAAAGGAAGTAAACTATTTGTAGGAGCCTACATTTTACAATGAAATTTCCGTCTTCTGATTGCAGTCAGTGCGACACAGAGGTGCAAAAAAAAGTTTTTTTCAAAATGAAAAGTTGTTTTTTTTTTAAAGACTTTCCTATTTCGGATAATAAAACTCATAATAATGGCATAATACTGTTCAAATTAATCAGATGCATATAAATGAAATTAGCTAGAGCAGTAGAACCGTAGAATGTCATAATACCGGGCATCCTCGCATGTTAGTGAAATTCTGGGGTCATGCTCAGGATCTCTCTATGCCTTGAGAGTGCTAAGGGCCCACGGTCTACCCACTCGGGCCCTCCATATGGTCGCTGGAGCGACTACGGTCTCGAGGCTCCTGTACGCGGCTCCGGCGTGGTGGGGATATGCTACAGCCGACGACCGGGCCCGTGTGGAGCGATTCCTTGCTCGAATGCGAAGGTCGGGTTACCTCCCGGAGGACTCACGAGGAGCTGCTGAGATGGTGCGTGATGCTGAGGACAGACTGCTACGATCGGTTATGCGATCCAAGACTCATGTGCTGCGATCGGTCTTTCCTGCTACTAATATCCGTCATCATGATCTTCGACCGAGACCACATGACTTTCAATTGCCGCCCAAAGATGACAGAAATTTCATCCCTAGGTCATTGTTCAGGAGTGTAATGTTGCCCCGATGACTATGTTGCCCCGTACTTGAACAGTGATTTAAATTGAATAATTTGCTAATTTGTAACTGGTAATACTGTCTATGTAATGGGTTGCGGTGTGCCAACCCAGTGTTTCGTCAATAAACGAATATTATTATTATAATTATAGGCCCTAACGAAATTAACAAAAACCAGACAGCAATTCCCAAGAGAGCTGAAGAGACGCCATTTTTGGCATTTAGCCTATAATTTCTAAATTTGTAAAAAGCCAAAAAACCTAATTTTGCGGGTTTTTTTATTTAGAAGAACAAAAAAACTAAAAACCAGAAAACCAAGCTTTAACAGCCCTGGTGCGACAGGTAGGGCGTACTATATGCAGTGTATGTAGGCCTACATTGAACACTAGGCCTACATTTTCTACAGAGGTAGCGCTAATGAGTAAATGCAATCACTGCTAAACTGACGCTGTATAAACTATATGATCTGCATTGCATTTGTCAATTTCATTTGATGTAGGCCTACACAAATATATGGCCTAGACTGCGCAATTAGGGTTGAAAAACAAACGTATTTGGAAGTAGACACTATATATGTCCCAAACTTATAGTCTCGAGTGTTTTTACTATTATAGCTGATTTCTGGAAGAAAACCGAAGACCAGCGACTGATGACAAATGGAACAGTCGTCCTGAAGAAACTTTCCGTTGGGCAATGCATCGGTTCGTGCAAATTCACATCTGGTTGTGATTCGGTCAATTATCACTCGATGGAGAAGACGTGTGAGATGAATTTCCTTCCTCGTGGAGCCATCCACTGCGACCTAGTCAGCGCAAATGGATGGAATTGGTGGATGCAGGTCAATGAATTCGCCTGATTTCTATCATGAGCCAGAGCGAACTCTGCCAAATGACGAGGTACCTTACTGCAGCCATGCTGCCACAGCCACTGCCTACAACTACCATCAACGCTACGTCGTCGAAAGAAACGTTTATTTGTCATCGAATAGAACAGCAAATGATTTAAGAAAAAGGTAGCAATCTTATTTAGAAACTGTAGCAGTTAGGGAACCATTTCCATTGGAATTTAATGTACATAAAATAGTAAATCTGAATTACTGGGCTATTATTAGACTTACAGTATTATTGCCAATTATACTATTCTCGCGCAGTTTATCGTTGATTCGTTGGATCATCATCGAGAAAACACAGCGAATGACCTATTTGGTTGAAACGATGGCGGACTATATAAGTATGTACCCTATGTATCTGACTTTCAGGTAAGAGATATATCATGTGATTCATGTCGTTTACTGTACCAGGAGTCGCTAATTGCAATCTTATATTTAGTTTTAAAATGTAACATTGCGTATTGCAGGCTGTCTGCTCTGTTAGTAGTTAAGATCTATGTCTTCTGTCATTTGTGTTCTTGTGAATTGTTTCAATTGCATAATTGTACACTGTAACCGGTTGCGGTGTGTCAACCGGATTGTCTGAATAAACGAAAATATTATATAACAATATAAGGCAATAGGCCCTACACTTAATTTGCTTACACGCCTCTGTAAAAGCCTCATAGTGACGGAGGTGGATGGCGCAAGTATGGCCACAGTAGGCTAGGCCTAAGTAAACGACAGGACAACATTAATTTTGACTTCATAACTTAGATTAGGGTACTAATTACCGATTAATGAACTATGGAGAGTTGAGTGGGTGCCAGATAGCGTGGCATTCGACGAACGATCGCCGATCTACATGTACCGATACGTACTTACCAGTAGCGTAACCAGGGCTTCCCAAAAATTACGCAGTTTCCAACCCTTCTGAGGAAAGGGGTCTGTGCTTCCTCCCCAGGGTAAGAAAAAAATTATTTTGGGGTTTGTAATGGTGCATTTTGGAGATCATCTTCTTGGTTAAAAGTGATGACATTTTACATAAGTTCTTTGGCAAATTATATAATTTCATAATTTGGTTGTTAAAATTGGTTCAGCTGCAATGTCCCAGCAGAAACCAACGTAGACTAGAAACAGCTAGACAGAATCAACAAAGAACTGCAATAAACTAAAGCAGTATGAATGTTTACTTTGTACAAAGTAGGCCTATTCAATCTAGTATTAGAAGCAATAATGTCACGCAGCCTTAACAACACCGAGGCAGGAATAAAATTAAATGGAGGGCTTGCTGACGACATTCGCCTCCTCACTAGAAGCGGACCAGAACTACAGTATATTATTTCAACAGGGCGGACGAAACCAGTAGAAGATTCGGTCAAACGACCGCGAACAATGGAGCTAATTTATTCGTACCCATCGCCGCCAAATAGCGAGCGTCAGGCACTGATGTTGATGATGATGATTCAATGCTGATAGTAGATGGCGATAGGCTTCAGAATCTGACAATTCCAATATGATGTACATTGCACAAACATATCAAATAACAAAAGAGCCAAAATTAGGGCGTAATCTGAGATAGGTCACTTAACACTGAGAAATTATTCCACATACATGTATTTGACGATTTCACGTGAATTGACTGTCTCTTCCTCCCTTTACTCCACCTGCTCTCTTCCTCCCTATCCTCCATTTCGCCCTCTTCCTCCCTTTCCTCCATTTCGCTCTCTTCCTCCCTTTCCTCCGTTTCGCTCTCTCCTCTTCCTCCCTATCCTCCGTTTCTGCTCTCTTCCTCCCTTTCCTCCAATTCGCTGCTCTTCCTCCCTATCCTCCATTTCGCCCTCTTCCTCCCTTTCCTCCATTTCGCTCTCTTCCTCCCTTTCCTCCATTTCGCTCTCTTCCTCCCTTTCCTCCATTTCTGCTCTTCCTCCCTTTCCTCCGTTTCGCTCTCTTCCTCCCTTTCCTCCGTTTCGCTCTCTTCCTCCCTTTCCTCCATTCGCTCTCTTCCTCCCTATCCTCCATTTCGCTCTCTTCCTCCCTTTCCTCCATTTTGCTCTCTTCCTCCGTTTCCTCCATTCGCTCTCTTCCTCCCTTTCCTCCATTACGCTCTCTTCCTCCCTTTCCTCCATTTCGCTCTCTTCCTCCCTTTCCTCCATTTCGCTCTCTTCCTCCCTTTCCTCCATTTCACTCTCTCTCCTCCCTTTCCTCCTCCATTCACTCTCTCTCCCTCCCTTTCCTCCGTTTCGCTCTCTTCCTCCCTTTCCTCCATTTCGCTCTCTTCCTCCCTTTCCTCCGTTTCGCTCTCTTCCTCCCTTTCCTCCTTTCGCTTTCTTCCTCTCTTCCTCCCTTTCTTCCTCTCTTCCTCCCTTTCCTCCGTTTCGCTCTCTTCCTCCCTTTCCTCCGTTTCGCTCTCTTCTCCTCCCTTTCCTCCATTTCGCTCTCTTCCTCCCTTTCCTCCATTCGCTTCCTTCCTTCTTTCCTCCGTTTCGCTCTCTTCCTCCCTTCTCCATTTCGCTCTCTTCCTCCCTTTCCTCCATTTCGCTCTCTTCCTCCCTTTGCTCCGTTTCGCTCTCTTCCTCCCTTTCCTCCATTTCGCTCTCTTCCTCCCTTTCGCTCTCTTTCCTTCCTTTCCTCTCCTCGCTCTCTTCTTCCTCCCTTTCCTCCATTTCGCTCTCTTCCTCCCTTTCCTCCATTTTCTGCTCTCTTCCTCCCTTTCCTCCATTTCGCTCTCTTCCTCCCTTTCCTCCATTTCGCTCTCTTCCTTCCTTTCTTCCATTTCGCTCTCTTCCTCCCTTTCCTAGGTTTCGCTCTCTCCTTCCTTTCCTCCATTTCGCCCTCTTCCTCCCTTTCCTCCATTTCGCTCTCTTCCTCCCTTTCCTCCGTTTCGCGCTCTTCCTCTCTTTCCTCCATTTCGCTCTCTTCCTCTCTTTCCTCCATTTCGCTCTTCCTTCCTCCTCTTTCGCTCTCTTCCTCCCTTTCCTCCATTTGCTCTCTTCCTCTCTTTCCTTCATGCTGCTCTCTTCATCCCTTTCCTCTATTCGCTCTCTTCCTCCCTTTCCTCCATTCGCTCTCTTCCTCCCTTTCCTCCATTTCGCTCTCTTCCTCTCTTCCTCCATTTCGCTCTCTTCCTCTCTTTCCTCCATTTCGCTCTCTTCCTCCCTTTCCTCCATTCGCTCTCTTCCTCCCTTTCCTCCATTTCGCTCTCTTCCTCCCTTTTCCTCCATTTCGCCCCTCTTCCTCCCTTTCCTCCGTTTCGCTCTTTCCTCCCCTTTCCTCCGTTTCGCTCTCTTCCTCCCTTTCCTCCGTTTTCATTCTCTTCCTCCCTACCCTCCATTTCGCTCCTCTTCCTCCCTTTCCTCCATTTCTGCTCTCTTCCTCCCTTTCCTCCATTTCGCTCTCTTCCTCCCTTTCCTCCATTACGCTCTCTTCCTCCCCTTTCCTCCATTTCGCTCTCTTCCTCCCATTCCTCCATTTCGCTCTCTTCCTTCCTTTCCTCCATTTCGCTCTCTTCCTACCTTTCCTCCGTTTTCGCTCTCTTCCTCCCTTTCCTCCATTAGCTCTCTTCCTCCCTTTCCTCCATTCGCTCTCTTCCTCCCTACCCTCCATTCGCTCTCTTCCTCCCTACCCTCCATTCGCTTGAAGAATTCCACCCTACCCTCCATTCGCTCTCTTCCTCCCACCCTCCATTAGGGGCCTAGTAGTGGCCGGTGGACTCATCCGTGAAACCGTCTTTAATTCTGTAAGGTCTGCATGCGGAAATCAGGGCACTCAAAAGATCGCTCTTCTTTATAGACATAATTTTTAGATGTTACACAAGCCATAGGAAAGCTAACGATCGTTTTACTTGTTTACTCTGTCCAATGTGATGATCGACTCACTCTGCTATGCTTAGGGCTTACTCACTCCCACTTATCATCTATTCTATTTGAAAGCAAAAATCGGTCACCTTGGCTTGATCAGGACTCACTTAAAATTTGTTATATTCTACATTGCCATAGGTGAATTTTAGCCCATTTTCGGAGAAAGAAAAAATTGTTAGAAAAGTATTTGAAACTCACGTGATGGTGACTGACATACAAGTAGTTGTGCAATGCAAGCTCACTGCTTACATTTTCCGAATGTGTGTATGTAGCCTGTTTTATACAGTACATTTGCAAATTTATTGTACAGTATATCCAAATTCTTCTGGGTGTGATGCACCCACTGAACTTTCTCTCTGGGTGCATTCGCACCCAAGGCTCCCAGAGAGTCGGCACCTGTGCCCTCTGAAAACCGGACTCGGACCTCCACTGAACATGAAAATCTGGACAACCACTCTTATACGACGCAGTGCTTATGAATAAGCTGGTGCCCTGAGCTTAGCTTTAACGTAGCACTTCAGATATTTGGAATTACGATTATGATCCTGTTACAAAGACAAATACAATGTATTACCAGAACGATATTCAGTCCTTCATGAGGTCTCCCTCTTTCTCCTTGCAGTTATTCTAGGACAACTTGGAACATGAGTAAGTTTGGATCACCTCTGACAAGTCTCTCTTGAAGAGGGTACCATCAAAAAGGTGATACAATTAAAAATTACAATACAGCACATAAGACTCTCTCCCAGGCACTCATCGCCAGCCTAACTGTTTCTGTTCTGTAAGAACAAAGAATTCAATGCACAGGCTCAATGAAGATGTCACTGTTGTACTGTAGGTTTACAATGCACGCATCTGGTAATATATATACATATTAGTATATGCTTTGAGTGTATCTGGATATTTGTATAACGCCTCTAAAAGACATCTAGGTGCAACAAAGATTGTATCTGTCAGTAATAATCCTTGATGCTCATGCAATACAACTAAAGAAACCCCATAGGAAGGAACCAAGGGGATATGCATTTACAATCGTTTGCAGAACATAAGGTTCAGATGTTATAAAAATCATCAAAACATAACGCAGAATAAAAATCCATTCAGAGATTTACTTAATTACACAATCAAACACTTGTTACAGTCATTTGTTGAAAATCAATGCAGCAAACACCATTGCAGTACAAAGCCAGAAGACCTGCGAGATTTGCAACACTCTCATGAAAAGCTTGGGAAAATAGATTGGTCTGATTTGGGCTGCAGAGATAAGCAACAATGCAGCAGAAATAAGCTCATGGATAGTCCATCCATGGTTGAATTCGTGGACATACCAAGTTTGTGTACAGATGTATTACAGAGAAGCAAAAAGAATCTTCTTTGCAAATTCGCAGAAACCATCGACAAAGATTCATTCTACTCTTCACATTTACATAAGCCAGAACTTCAAATAATGCTCCTCTCAATGGCAGAAAACACATTTGCACAACATGCATTTGCACTTCTGTTCTGTATACCTGTTCACTCACCACAAAATCCAGTAATGGCAAAGGGTAACAAACACTTATGGTCTAGTAGCTTTAACCACAGCTGCAAATAAGCTTACATATCTCATATTACCCTTACAGTAGCATCTTTCCATAATACTCCATATGCTAGAAAGTTTCAGATACGAACCTGGCTGACACCCAACCACATACCCTGGAAAACCCAGTTCAACTGGCTTAGCAGCCATGGGCAAATCTGTTTACTGCTGTTTAAATAATGTACCATTAACCTATCATTATTTTTTCCATTTACAGGAGCTTCTTTTTATATATGCAAGCATCTGCTCACATAAGCCTGGATTATACTAGAACAATCACTCACCTGGAGTCACCCATTTAAAGACACCTGCAGAGGGGAAAAGGTCACCCAAAAGCAGACATTGGAGGGTGTAATGCCCAATGTACACCACAGAGTAAAAATTTAGTACATAGAGTTATTCCAGTTCAGGCTGTGCCTCAAAGACTAACTTCAGTTAGGCAGCTCAGTCTGTTCTGTGTTGATCCTAATTAGTCGTTTAGCTGGTCACAGCACAGTTAGACGTCAAAGATCAACGGTTTAACATACTCTAGACTTTAGTATTATGTTTCAGCACAGAAGTCCACACAGAGGATTGGGGAGAGTAAAGCCAAATGCTGACAAGGGAAGAAAGGGTTCCCACTAGGTCACTGTTGCAGATGGCCTCTATGGATGACCTCTGCTGGGCTTCCATTTCCAAACAAGTGTTGATTCAGTTACACAAGATATTATCCAAATTACAAAAGCACTCATTGCTACAGTACGAAACGGTATAGCAACATATTTTCACACTTAACAAGTCTGGAAAGCAAGACTTACTACGCCAAAACTTGTTTAAAATAAGGAAACGCTTAGCTGTCCGAAAATAAGACATCCTGTTAGCATGACTACTAAGCCATCACCAGTTCATATCCTGAGGGTTTATACATAGACCAAACCTTTACCAGTATAAACAGAACCTTATTCTAGAGTAAATAACCTGTCACTTACATTCCAAAGACCTCACTGATCTTGTACATAAACATGTGAACATTCACATAGCACCTTACAGATCTCTCAAATTAACCGTTAATATGGACATCTTGGAGACCTAAACAGATTCATCTTTAAAAGGATGCCATAATGATTCATGCTCCCCTCCTGCCTACACAGCCAAGCCACAGTTCAAGAAAACAACGATCTTAAGTAAACAATGCTTAACTCCAGGTAAAGAATCGTTTATGTATTCATAAACCAGCAACGATGTTCCGGTAACAGAGAAACACTGTTTGTGTAAACCAACATCTTCACGTCAGGAAGTCAAGTGCCTTCACATTGCTATTTACATGTTAAAACCTTGTCAGCGTGATGATGCAGGCTTCTCATGGGAGTGAACGACACTGTCTGTAAACTGCCCAGAGGCTCATCAGACTCGGTTTGGGATTTTCGCAGGTGGTGGCATAATTGTCCGATCGAGGTCTTCGCCAGGTCGTTTTAGGCTCGGTCTAGCACCATTCTGAGAACCAGCAGTTGATGGAGGACCTTGATGTGGAACAGGTGGCCGACTTGGTTGCTGGGCAGGTGGCTGGGCAGGTGGATGGCCATGGCCAGGCTGGGGAACTGGAGGTTGACCAGAACAGCCTCGGTCAGTGAACTGAAATAGCATGTCTTTCGTAACAGGCTTTAAGATGCTGTCCCAAACCGCTGAAAGTACAATGATATTCAAAGGATAAAAAATATTTTGGTCAATGCATATAGAACCGCATAGGAAACAAAAAGTCAAGAGTGACATTGAACAACAAGACTAACACATGATACAACAGCCATACAAATATTCTGAAACACCTGCATTATTGCATGATGCAACAACTGTAAAACAATGTGAAAGCAACTACCGGTACATTAGTACAAGAAACAAATATGAACTGATACAAAAACAACACATGAAACAAGACTGTACTAAAACAATGCATGATACAGCTCTAAAATTATCCTTCACATGACCATCAAACAACCTTCCACTATGAGCAATGCAGTATGAAATTTCACTAAGACAATAAAATTCACTAAGTCAATTAACAAGAAACAACCGATTCAATTCCAAGAAGCCGAGATGAAATGAAGTTAGCAAGCAGGCAATTTGGCACTATGTTCATTCTGATTTGCTACAAAACTAGCATATCAAAAGTTCATCCATTTTCTGTCTATTGTACACATAAGCACAGTTACTTCTATGACAATACTCTTGCTGATTTCCCGGACTATCTTTGCTGTGGTCAGATAGCTAGAGACTTCATAGTACACTTAGCATTATTCACTGCTAAATAGCAATAAATTAGATAGAATTAAGTTACAAAACGTAAGTAATTGAAAGTTGTAATTTAACTTACAAAATTTAAATTACAATTTTTTTACAACATTGAAAATCTTAAATTAAGTTTTAACATCTTTGTGAATTCAAAACATGTGAATTAATTTACAAATTCTGAGGCAAATATAAAGAAACAAATATCACCAAGTGCATACCAGCGGCTGTTGTATATGCATTTGGAAATGACTTGTCCGTCCTTTCCCTCATGAATATCCATGACTTAGAACGAAAGTCATAACGGCATTCTACGATTTTGTTATGGTACTGTTTCAGATCAGCTGTCACCTAATACAGACAACAGAACTACACCGTTGATTATGCTCTTGCAATATAAACATACAAACACACAAGCATATACACAAATAGATAGTATTTTCTAAACCTCAGCATCTCTCATTTGCTTACCTAAAATAATTTACTGACTGCAGCCATCCTTAAATCTGATCTCACAAATTTGAAGTATATAAAAGTCCAATTGATCTGAACAGAACATGGTCCCCCAACGTTTTACATATCATAACAGCAGCACAAAAAGTCCCCAACTAAATTATATACATATATTAACATTTCGATTCCGCATGCATTTAAAGACAGAGATAAATCCCACCTTAATCGTTGAAAACGGTGGTTCATAGTGGAGAACATGGAGGTTGCCAACAGTCTCAGGAAGGCAACTGCAAAAACACACTTGCTTCAAATAAACCTGCCACAGTCAACACCATGGCTGATAGTAAATACTCACGACCAGAATCTGATTATCTTTACTATTAGTATACGATACAATATAATTACAACAATGCAGAGGTACACCTTACTAACAGTCAACAGGTAATGGGATTTGGAAACAAGACACAGAGCAAGAGACAATCACATGTAGACAAAGCCCAACTGAGCCATTATTATATAAGTAATATGATGCTAAAGTGAGGTAGGTGAAGCAACTGCTTAATTATTCTATCCTAATTTGAACAGAGGTATGTTTCAAGTGCAAATGCACCTGGCTGGACACTTGACCCATCAATTACTTACCCCATCTGCTTTTTTACTACTATCAGGAGCTTGAAGTCTATGGAATTCTGATCTGCAGGCTTCCACTTTAACATTTCCAAACACCTTCCAGCTGTGTATGGCTGTAAAAAAATCACACAACACCATCGACGTTATTCATCATTTACAGCACTTCAATAGCACTTATTCAGGACAACTCGCAGGGCAGCACCTACATATCTCCACAAGCAACTGAAATCCAGTCAACCTGAGACTTAGCCAAAAAGCCCCATCCAGCCATGTGTGAATGAAGGCATTAACACTTATGTCATTAGATTGTTTGTATGCATTCAGCTTGCCGTGCTGTGCACATACAGCACATACAGTGCTGTGTGTTTACTAGTCCTTTTCATTAAAGAATATACTTACTTACTAACTTGTTTTATATTACAAACATAATTCTGAACGACACTGTCTAACACTTTAATGACGAGTGTGTACGAAAATGCATGGAAAACTACTCCCTCTCATCGTCAAAGGGTTCAATAGAAACAGATGCTAGGCCAAGATATGTCAGTGAAATGCAGAAGCTGAACAGTTACCATTTTGATCGGCTGAAACACCAACCCATCCACTTCATGGCTGATCTGCTTAGCAAATTTCTCATCCAGTAACTGAATTGAAACAAAAACAGAAAATAACTTGTAACAGTTTCCA
This sequence comes from Aporrectodea caliginosa, assembly GCA_020284085.1. Taxonomy (NCBI): domain Eukaryota; kingdom Metazoa; phylum Annelida; class Clitellata; order Crassiclitellata; family Lumbricidae; genus Aporrectodea; species Aporrectodea caliginosa. The sequence goes on along the minus strand of JACEVL010001320.1, from coordinate 75,689 downwards.
GATATTTAGGTCACTTATCTGAATGTTTTCATTTCTCACTGCGAGACCTACATAAACGTTATCATATAATTATGCATTTCAGCTTATCTGGTAAGTCTGTAATAAAACTAATTAATAGCTGTAATAACTGTAATAAGTATATAAATCTAAATAAATGTACATAAACAACTGTACATAACCAAAACACAACCTTAACCCTTTAACGACGAGCATGTACTAAAATGTACTGGAAACCATAGGCAGCTCGTCGTTAAAGGGTTAAGCAGTACCTTACATGGCAACCACAGAGTGTTACAACAATTTTCTTGTGATTAAGAATGTGCACTCTTGCAAGGCTATTTAGGAGTGCTCTACAAGTAGACTTAATTATACATACCCACATACATACATAAAAATATACCTAGTTTCACAGCATTCAATTCCAGCTCTCTACCAAAATATACATCTTTATCACCTTTAAATAGTATGTTAACTAACCATCAAAAATTAATACTCACTTTCTTTGCTATTTGCAAATCAAAGAATTGTTTCAGTCGAACTCTGAATGACTCGCCATTCTTTTCTTCGTCTGGTAATCCATTTCGTGGAATAATGAGTTTCCGATCGATATAGTAAAGACGCTCATTGAAGTCTTTTCTACTGAAGTCTTCACCCTGTTGAGAAAAATAACAGAATCATCATCCATGCCTCAGTTAGATGGTATCAATAATTCATAGCTCCTATCAAGTTAGAATCAGCAAAAACCCAAATCAGTTGATTAATGGGGGATCCATAGTGTAGTGGTAACATCACTGGCATGAAGAGCAGTAGGTAGCGGGATCGCTTCCTGTACCCTCCCAAAAGGTCCACTCAGCCTATCATTCGCGAGATGGCGCGTAAAATGAGATGTAGGGACGTGATAGGCGCCTTGCATTGGCTGCCATATATATAGTTAAATTCAACTCCTGTAATAAAAACTTGTGATCATCTGTTCATACTGATTTGTAATCACTGCGTAATTGACAGTTTGAAGATATTAAACAAAGAGTATTATTATTATTATTATTCATTAACAATCCTAATAAATCTACACATCCTAACTTAACCAACACATTGAACACAACCAAACTCAATCAACAAAACACAAAACACAAACACTGCAATCAACACAAACATCAAATCAACATAACCCAAATCAGTTAATCAGCATATTGAGTATAACCAAAATCAATAATTTTTTCATTCCAAATCAATCAATCTAAAGCACAGCTTTATATACGCTACACTGCATCAAATACAATACCTCAAGTGTTATCACGTCATAAACGAGGTATCGTGGAATTACTTGGCTTCCGAACATATCAATTACCATTTCCTAGAAAGCAAACAGAAGATTGCAATTATTATTGTGGATGAAACAGCGATGACTATTGCATTTAGACCATTTATTGATGGATGCATGAATTAAACTCGTCTTGCATAGCTATGGAAAAATCTCCTTAGGTCGGCAAGTTTCAAACACAAAAATGACCAATAAATTGCCATTCACAGATTGCCATTCACTCAGTCAACTAAGCCATTGCAAAGGAAAGTTCTTTCATAAACTCTTGCTGTGATGACAGCCTTTCACTTAGAATAAACGTTGTATCAAAGTGAATTCTGACACCACATATTCAAATTTAACTTTAGTTTAAGGAATACCATCTCAACGAGTGCAAAATCTCATGTAAACCTTCAACACTTTAACGATGAGCTGCATTGTTTCCCAGTCGCTTTCAGTACACTCTTGCATTTAAAAGTAATGGTTAAATTCTTTTGATAGGCAGTTATTACTAAGCAAAAACTGTCGTGCATCTATTGCAGCTCTGTGCACTTCACAAAAGTCCCGGTTTTTCATAAAAACTTGGGTAAAACCCTGGTTAAACGTCTAAGATGATAGAAACCCTCACCACAGCACAAATGCCATTTCTAACAAAAAAGGCATCTCCTTATTAGCTTGTTGTCATCCTATTTGCGCCTCAGTCAAATGATTCTTTGACCACAGGACCACGCTTCTAAGTATTTTCATCAGAGGTGGGTATGCAAATGCATTATCTTTGTCTTAATCTGTCAGAAACATGCTGTATTTCTTAGCTATATTTGGCTTTATTACTTCAGGATAAAAACACTCTAAAACTAACACCAATAAGAATAAACTACTAATGCAACTGCTATCATTAGTACTGCTACCACTACTACTAGTATAACTAAACATAAATGATGATCATAGTGCGTGATACTAACCCCGTCTAACAGTGTTTTGCAGATGTTTTCACTTGGGTTCTCGATTCGTGGGAACCTCAATTTTGGAACACTATATACGACGTTGTCTCGGTCGACCATGTAGACACGGTTTTTACCAGCATATACATCGATCAGCATCATATACCTAAACAAACAATCAGAACATATTTTATCCAGTTTATCTAACAAAGATTTATACATGCTCAGTGTAGCATTATTTGCAACACTGCATAAACTGACTGATTACAATTACTAAGAACCTCTCAGAGGCACCAAAACATGACTACCTGACCAATCTAAAGAGGTTCATTTTAAAGATGGCATTTAACAGCCTTCATGTTTGGGCGGTCACCACAGGCTCAGTGGATCATGTGGATGCATATCTTGTAGTTTCTAGTTCATTTCTAACTTAACAGAAGGAGAGTACCAGATTGTTTCTGTTTGATAGGATAGCAACAGCAAAACTTTTCTAGTTACATGGGAACAAGGCTTCTCTGCAAGCACTCTTTCTCCTACATGTTGACTTGATGATTATGCACATAATGATCACCTTTTGAGAGGTTCGTAAATGCACAACACAAACATATCTCAAAACTCATCAAGTGCAAGCTAGCAATGCGTATCAAAGTCCTGAAAGTCTTTGCAAATGCTTTGACCATTTTAGATGATGGGAGGTTAAAACTTGCGTTACACATCGAGCATTTGACCAAAATTTTATCTACACAAACCTTGGTTTAGTCAATTTCTGTCCAGGCTCATTATTAGTACAAGAAGTTTGGCTGTGGCTTTTAGTCAAGTGGCCTACAGAACTTTTCAAAGGTTTAACAGACGAATAACTAGACATGCATACCTGACACCATCTGCTTTCCAACTGACTTTATATGGCACTTTGGCAAGAAGCTGAATATTGGAACAGTCCATGCTCACAGGTTGTGCTCCAGGAAAGCCATTTCTACAGATAATTAAAACAACATTTATCCATTAATAAATACATTCTCTTCACGCAAAACACAAGACAGATGAATAATAAATTACAACGTTAGACAATCATTTACATATGTAGAATTTGTATGTATGCTTTGCCAGAAAATTTATGCACTGTCCCTAAGGGCTACTACCAAACTGTCTTTAAACTACTGCCACAACAAGACATCTCTTCAGTGCTCCCTCCACAAACCAATCAACAACTAATCAAGCACTAAACTGTTATCCACCATCCGACTTTGGTAAGAATCCTATCAATTTCTCATAAGACAAAGATTTTGGCAACTAACTTCTGCCAGTTACACATTCTCTTAATTGTCTGCTGAACGAACTTGACTTCATTCAGAGCTGTAACTACTGTCACAGATGGCACCTTTCCCTCCATGAACTTTGCATCCTGCAAAAGCAAACAAACGTAAACAAACTTTGCAAACTATAATCTTAAGTTGTAACAGCCAGGCTATAAAGGCTGTGAAACTTAAACTGCTGGACAACAAGTTTCGGCAAATCACAAATTCTGATCTGTAATAGTGTAGTTTCTATTCCTCCGTTTAAAATGAGAACAATGACAGGGCACTGATGAGGGCTGTTCTCATACACTGAGGCTGAGACAGTCTCCCATTGCTTGTAGATAATGTTTCATTTGATTCTCCACAACTTGCATTTGCTGCCATCTTCAAAATTACTTTGCTTAGATGCATAAATAACCATTAGTACAGTGTTTTGAGAGGAATATAAAAGGCACTATATGAAGTGCTTTATGCATACACGGGTGCATGACGAGTCTAGTGGTTAGGGCAGAAACTTGTTTAGACATTTCGGTACCACTAACGTCCCTAGTCAATTCATCTATATTCTATAATGGGTACACTGACCATAAACTGTTGGCGGCAAAATCAGATGGCCACCCCCTCATGGTCACCCACCCTCATATGATGCAGCTAAGAAAAATGAACTTGCTAACACTTCACACCCATGGCCGCCTCTCAGGGTTAACTTAAGGGACTGCTCTTCTTCTTATATGTACATAAAACCATGAATAGAAGCACACACCAACAGCTTCTTCACGTTAGCATAGAAGATTGCCATTGAATTCTAGAACTTTCTCTACAGACAGTTTTTCCATTCCAGCCTAGTTTCGTATTCCTTAGATTACATTTACATTTACAGTGATTTACTACCCTGGAAAATAGCAGCTTTACATATGTATACACACCATGTACCATTATAAAATCCCATCTTTTTCAGTTTGCTTATCATCTACAGCATATTTTTTTGACTTTGGAGCCTCATAGACCTTAAGTGTTTATGTCCACTAGAATGTGATTTCAGAATGATGCAAATTTACCCAGTGCATCAGGGTAATGGGTGTGTGGAAGTTTCCCAATTCGATTAGATGCAATATACCTTTTTGATGATGTAGGTGGCTTCACGACCTTCACTTGCAGTATCTTCATCATCATCAGCATCATTTGAAGACTCTGAAACGATGAAGTTTTACTCTATGTCATTCAAGATTTGCAAAACATTTATTTTGTAATTGGAATCAGAAAATTTATATTGCACCATTTCAATAGGAACTAATCATGAGGTTCTCCCTACACTCTGAAAGAGCACTTGCCTTGTGTCCAGCAGTACTCAGTGAGTCAGTGTCAAGCCATTTCTGAGATGGTAAATCCTACCTGTAATTGCACATAATTTATAGACACAGCACCTCTACAAGAGAACTACTCAGAGGCATTGTCGACCTGGTAACACAAGATCACACTAAAACAGAATGGTCTTCAATCACTGATGACAGAGAAGCAGAGAAATTGCAAGAAGCTCATTCATTCATTCTGAGAATTTATATAGCGCCTCTTCAAGAAACCAACTCAGAGGCGCTCCCAGCCCAGCAACAGCTAAAGAAATGTGACCTGAGGGACCTATAAAAAGCAGGCAAGTTTGATTGAGACAACAAGCGCAGGTCTAGTGGGAGGCCATTCCAGATGGAGGGCCTTACAAATAAAAAGGCCCGACACAGGTTGCATGACAGTCAGTTCCAGTGTTAAGGGTCAACCATAGCACTAAGGTGCGTTATGATTAGGGCTGTCAAAATGTTAGTAAAATGCGGCCCGGGGGCCCGAGCTCAGTCTGAACAGGCACCCGTAAGCCCGTCAGTCCGTCTCTGGGTAAACAAGACAGCGGCATAATTTGTATTGATTCCTAGAGACTACTTAAATTTCGTAATCTGAGTGGTACACTGATTGATAACTGTTGCCGGCCAGTTCCGGATGAACAATAGCCTGCGTGGGAAACACATTCCCAGAGGGGCGCAACTTTCCGGCTGCCCATAGCCCACATGTACTTGTCCAGTCTGAAAGGCTGGGGCATGTGGCAGCCAAATCCCCTCCGCGCCTATGTCTTATATATAGTTATATATAGGAGGTCTTTGCACTAGGGCCTAATTCAAAGTTGGTCATCTTTGGCTTGCGCGTCAGCTAACAGGTGGCAGGTTCGTCCAAGGACTTCTGTATAATAACCATTATTATATTAGAGCCCTTGGGTGGTCTTATGGTAGCCGGCAATTAGGTGCAGGTCGATGACTAATCCGCCACTGTAGCTAGCGCAAATCGGGTTCTACTGCAAAGCTTCACACGCGACAGACGATGTCCGTTATTCCACCGCGGAACGTGACAAAAGCTTTTAAAACTTCGACCCACTTACCATATTATGCGTCTTTGGTCGGGTTTTAGGGCTTTGATTTAAGGGCCCGGGCTTGACCCTACGAATGGGGGCCCGGGGATCCGGGGGCCCGTTGACAGCCCTAATTATGATTACAACTGGGTGTTGTGCTTTGTAGAAGACGTAATAGAAAACATGCCACTGTACCATCCAGAGGAATATAAGGTAATGCAATCGAATATAGTGTCGTTTCTTCACCATTGCATAACTAAGTTTATGCTGCATGTCGAAAAGTGAACAACCGTATTCAACAGTAAACCAAAATACTGTTTTACACAACAAAATAATGCTCACAGCTATTGCAGGTGCCATAAAGCTGAAGATGGTTCTTGAGCTGCTACCAATACAGATGTGTCCAGAAAAAGGTTAACTTTTTATACAAAAATGAACAACAGAACAACTAAAAAGACCAACCAAGGCACCATTCAGGGCGTACAGGAGCAGCTGGAACATCGTCACCTTCTCCAAATCGATTGAACAGTTCACGCAGATAGTCCTGCTTATAGATGCCAGGTGGCCGGGAAGCTGCAAAGGCCTTTGTGGCAGCACCAACGCTGTTAACAGAACAACATGCATTCTACAGACCTGCATGCAAGTTTGAATTTGCATGTGTATACATCTAGACAGATTGTATCAACATGTATCAACTGTTGATAAATAAAACATACTCACCTATAGCGATCATAAAGCTAGTATATCAATGATGAAAATGATAATCAATCTACAGCGTTGACTAATTTCAGTGCTCCAGTTTCCATGCCATTCTGGACATTTAACATAATAATAATAATATTCGTTTTAATGTTTCAAACTGCCAAGTACACAGGATGATTATAAATCATAGTATGAAAGAATGATCACAAGTTATTACAAGAGTCAAATTCAACTGTTCAGCAGCCATGCAAGGCACCCATCACGTCCTACCACTCATTTTTTCAATGCCACCTAGCGAATGAAAAGGCTGAGTCAACCTTAGGGAGGGTACCGGGAAGCGATCCCGGGTCCGTTGCCTCACGCGCCCGAGTGTTACCATTATCCTAAACCCCCTCCCCAATGATCTTATGTCTCCAAAAGCTATTAACTTAACATGCATCATACACTAAATATTGATTTATCCATTTTTATGCATCACCCGGTTTACATGCTGTCTCATAAGACATTTCCCACTAGGACTTCGCATTCAAGTCCACCTGGTAATAGTAAACTAGATTGCTGTGTAAACTGGATTGCTGTGTAAACTGGATTGCTGTGTCAATGATACTTTCAATTGTATCTTTTTGAAATTTCAAATAAAATTTAAGCAATATTAGAAAATAACATTTTATGGCCAAACTACCAAAACCAATCCATGGTGGTTCATAGTTCCAAAGGCAACATAATAATATATTTTTACCCCCAGTCCATCTTTTCGACAAGATATGATGCAATCAGAAACCCTGTCCTGTTGAAGCCGTGTGTGCAATGGACACCTACACAGAAGCACAACAAAACATTCAACAAACACTTGTGTCTGTGTATGTATGAAAGCATGTATGTATGAACGCATGTATATAATATCTCTGAATGTACACAGAAACATATGAATGTCTATATGAAAATTTTTATTACGCCACAGAGGCAAAGACCAACAGAAGTGCGCACACCAACAGCCAAAGGAATGCTACTAATATTTAGAAGCCCTCATATTTGAGTCTGTTGCACACAGGTCATTAAACATGTTATACAATTGGCTAATATTGGCTAATGGCATCGTGTTCATTTATAAATACAGATTTAAGGCAATCTTCGTTATTGTAAATTAAAAAGTATTTACACAACACAATAGATTATGCATAGCGACATTTGAGGAAAAGTACAGATAGGAATAAAATTTACAGCAATGTGCTTTTGACATACAATTTTCAATTTGCCCAGTTCAATACCAATAATTAAAAGTTTAAAACTTTCCCATTTCTTAAAACAACATCTAAGACGATATCTCTAGTGTTCCAGCATATACCGTATATACTCGAGAATAAGTCGGCTTCGAGTATAAGTCGTCCCCTAAAGTTTGAGCTGGGAAAGTGAGAAAATGTATTGACCCGAATATAAGTCGTGTCCGTAAATCACGCGTCCTCTGACAAGGTAAGTTTTGACCGCACTAGCTCTGCTAAGCGGACATACATGGTGCAATGAAAGATTTTTCAAACCACGTACAAATGCGTTCTAAACTTTTAAAGTATTGCTAAATGAATGAAATATTTGTGCACAATTCTATCAATTAAATAATTTATTGCACATTTATTTTTATAATATAATGTGGAGTTTGTGCTTTTCGAGTTAAATAAATTCGTGAAATTGCCGCCATGGCATAAACAATTATAGAGCATGGAGTATAGAATGTAGCGTAGAGTCATCATAGTTTCTTGATTATAGCACTATTCTTCAACTTCCTGCCTTTCTGGTTACAAGGTTTCCTTTATTCGGTTTCAGTCATGGTTTCAACGATCACCAATAAAATGTTACAAGTAGACATCAAATTTTCAGTCTGTATTGCGTATCCTGCACTACAAAATTAATTTGCTATAATTTTGTGTGGAGACACCTACCTTGTGAACATGCCGGTAAAGAAGTAGGAATAAGGTTTCGCGGACAAATTGAAATTGTAAACAGTAAAACTTTAATCAAAATCTTGATTTTTGCAGGAACCTTCAATTTCTTTACAAAATAAATTTTGATCAAATAGATGATTTTAATTTGCGTATATTAGAAACAGTTACGACTGTACCTGTTACGAAATTATTTATTGGCAAGATGATGACGTAAATTAACATTCGTTATTGGACACATTCGCCGGTTACGTCGTTCGTTGATGCACGAAATTTTGTCATGGCCCGAGTATAAGTCAACCCCCAACTTAACGTTTTAAAAACTGTCCAAAATTTTGCGACTTATTCTCGAGTATATACGGTAGTCAATTCACTCAGTTGTCTCGCTAACAAGGTGAAAGCAGGAAGGGTGTATGTCAGTAGGTGTAAAGAGTGGCTCTACTGTAAACTGAGGTTAAGTATATTATCTACATTGGAAGTACGAGTTAAAATAGTTACTCACCAATGACATGAAGTGGGTCAGTACGGATGAACCTATCGCAGATTTCTATAAATTCATTTGTCTGCTCCACGGTGGGTGTCTGTCCATGACTACAAACAAAAAACAAATCAGCACACACCACAGTGTATCTATAACTGAAGATTAACATACATTTTATAATCTACGACTATTTGCAAAAACCACGTACTCTACATAACAACATCCAGATCACTCGAAAATCTTCATTTTATCATCAAATAGTAACTCAAACTTGGTAAGCACAGGGAGTTCAATTAAAGACGAAATTCCTAATTTTGGACAAACAATTAATCCCAAAAGGAATGGTTGCCTATTTCTTTCTCTGGATTAATTGTCACCTTACTTTAATTAAAATACCTTAAAACCAAAGCTTACATTGTCCCCAGTGAAATTTCAGAACAGGTTCTCCTTTTTGCACTCTTTGGCCCTTAAGCCAGCAATGGACAAATCCCAAGGTAGTTGACACGGGGCCAGCGCATTGCCAGGACCAAATTATTATACTGTTTAGTGACAGAGATGACTGAGAACAAACAGCATGTCTAGGGTTCGTACACTGAGTCTATTCAACAACTTCAAATCCATTATTGCTAGAGTACAGGGAAAGCATGCTAAAAAAACAATACCTTAATTTACCTTGCCAAAATTTACTCATATTAACAGTTTTTTTACACAAACTATGAAAGTCAACTTACCCTCTACACGAAAGCTTGATGTATTTACATTCTTTTTCAATTTCGTCTTTGTTGTAGAAGCGTTTTGTATTCGTCAGGTCTATTATGAGCCCAAGTTTGAACTGCAACAACACTGTAATGTCACATAACTGGACAAACAGTGTCTCTAAAAGCCTCAAGAGTCTAGAAATTGTGAAAACAGCTGAGGATAGAAAAAACAATATATAATACGATATATAGTTTAACAATGATATAGCACCATTCAGGAGGTTCAAACTTGTCATGAAGTGGTAGGTAAGTCAAGCCAGATGTAGCGAATCAATTTAACATCAATGTGAAAATAAACTGAGAACAATTAAACTTTAACCCAATCGGAATATTTCCATAGTGCCATCTGTGTGATATAATGTGCAAGTAAATTATAGTCTATAATTGTCTTATTATACAGAAGGCCAACTATCATCTACAAAGCCAGACCCAAAAGACGGGCTACTTTAATATGAAAGCAAGTTCACAAAATAAGTCTCTCAGATGCCTTTGCAGTGTACATTAATAGCTGAGTGTTAAGGAGAATTGTTAGCAGAAACAGATGTATATCACTCACCGGACTGCATCTTAAGGAGGAAAAGAGAAGTTGCAAATCAAAGCGATATTCCTCGGAAACCTGGCTGTTGTATCTGGCATCAAGCGGTGTTTTGAAAGGAAGGAATTTACCTATAACATACATATTCATGACTGTAACACAACATTTATTGAGCGTCTCCTTTAAGAATTTCTCAGAAGCACCTTACAAAGAGCCATACAAGGAGATATTGTCTGTGTTACAGCACTGTACAGGACTGGAAAAGCCCTTATTTATGGAACCCTGTGGGAGACCAAATGGACCATGGACCAGTCAGGTCATGTTTAACCAAAAAAACACAGCCCGCATGCGGCTGTGCGCCGAGAGAGGTATAAACGCAACCAAGAGCGAACATGACCCACGACACCAGATGACTTTACAAGGTATTGTAATAGAATGCCATGGTCAACAGTGTCGAAGGCTGTAGTCACATAAAAAAGGACAAGGGTCACATGCCTTGATCAATGGTAGCATACAGCGATAGACATATTAAATAAGTTGAAAAATAATTAAATGATAGCACAACTGAATTACTTACCAGCAACAAGTTGTCCTTTTCTCGGACAACGCAACCATCGGTCTGGGATAGAAAGGCCGTTGGAATTCTGCATGTTGTAGTCTTTCAAAAAGAAACAAAAACATCAATTTCTTGAACAGTCATTTATTAATCATTAACCTATAACCGGATGGATATCTGCAATCAATTCTGGCGCTATGTCGAGGCTAAGAAAATGAAGTCGCTAACACTTAATACCCATGGCTGCCTCGGGACTTAAGGGACTGCTATGATTAGATGAAACAAACGACTACCAACGTATTCATCCAGGTTAAAATCGACTCAACAGGTTTAGGTCACTGATGCTACAAAAGTATTAGAAAACTTTTCCATAATAATACGTTTGAATGTATATCACCCAGTGTGTGCGCATGTCCACCGATCGATGCGCCATTAATGGCAACGACGACCAAGTAAAATAATGTTACTAACCTCTTAAAATTAAGTAGAACTTAAGAAAGCCAAATCCAAAAACTGTTCATCACACTGATGACAACTGAAGTAAAAAATTATAAATCCCGTTAAATCCGAAAATTCAAGCGAAGTGAATTTTAAATCAATGCCATAAAACTGTTCTATATCGCTGCTTCTGCCAATTAAGCAATTCTTACAGGAATGGAAAGTCGTATGAGTTTCTATATCTGGTTTCAAAATTCAAGCGTGGCGACACCTACGCGCTGGAAAGTATACGTTCTTCTACAGAGTCCAACGTGATGTTGTGCTCTCGATTACAGTTGTGCAATTTTAAGCAGAATCTAGCATTATCTGTTTTTAAGGGCGAGGAAGTGTAAGTGATAGCATCCTACACCATGGTGATAGTAAATGTGAATACATTATTTTAAATTATTTCCAATTAACTGGTATTAAAGAATATACTTACTTACTAGGCTGAACTGTCAACAAAATTAATATGCGATAGGCGTAATATTGCAATGTCTTCAGGCCGTATAAACTTATATGTGGACTGCGATCAGTCGTGTTTGACTCCTGAATTGAAAAATAATAAAGCAGTTGTTTCCCGTCCGTTTTCGAACCAGCTAAATTAAATTATAAGAATTTCATAGTTGACAGTTTTAACCACTTTCGGGTCGTGTTATTGATATCGATGTGCGATGGAGGCTTTTTCAAAGATTCTTGGTCAAGCGAATCTTGGCTACCGGTCCGTACAAGAGGAACTTAATCGGCGTGGAACCCGTTCAAATGGACAGCGGTTGTCACGAATCCAGCCCGATCAATTCATTGCAAAATGAGCATGGTCGAGGCCATATGGCCGCTACAGAAAAACATTTACATGTATGAGAAACAATGCGCAGTGTTATCCTATAAACGCTTACTTACTTGTTGAAATACAGACATTGATCTATTGTGGAACTAAATGAACATTAATTTCTTGCGTGAGATGCTTTTGAGGTATACACAAATATCTGTGGTATACATACAACTATAACCGTATATAAATTATAAAATATTATAACTTGTATTATTTTCCTCAGAGTTAATAGGAAATACTTTTAATTTTCTGTACTGGAAGGTAATGAAGAAAGAAATTGAATAACGCAAATGCATTTCGAACTTTCAGCGCAGCATCTAATCACGAGCGTGCTAGCTCGGATGACACTTATTTAATTATAGGTGCCTCCATGAGGAGTTCCACTCCGAGGAGTTGGAAAATGTATCGGAATGGGCCGTGAGGAACAATCTACGACTGAACGAGAGCAAATCCCAGGAAATGATCATCCACCGTCGACGTGTCAAAGGAACATCTGACCCACCTACCTTAGGAATCGTGAGAGTAACATCAATGCTCATGCTCGGAGGACATGCTTTGTGATTGCAGTGCTGTTCCCATGTTCAGGATTCTAAGTGCATGCTCTGGTTTGTGAATTGCTCTCATTGTCCTCAGGGCACCGGTTCCGGTCCGACAGCGCTCCATGAAGTTGCACGTGCAACTACCATCTCTCGCCTTCTTATGCCTCCCCTGCTTGGTGGGGATTTACTTGCAAGTGACCGACTAAAACTCCAACGTTTCCTGCAAAGGGCCAAACGACTGGGATACCTTCCTCCGTCTACAACAGGATTTAGCCATTTGAGGTATAAGCAGACAACCAGAACTCCTGCTTGCGGTCAACTATAACTCACAACATGTGCTTAGAGGCCTCTTTCCTCCGACCGTTTGTAGGCCTTATGCCTGCAGACCTCATGAATATGAACTCCCAAAAAACATGACCACAATTTCATCTCTAGGGTTCTATATCGTACCATTCGGGATGTTAAGTTTTAACTCTCAATCCTGGCTATAGGCATAAACTTATAGTTTTTAATTTCATTACTTTCATTATCTCATGTAAACAAGTTGCGGTATGTCAACTTTGTATCTTAAATTAATAATAAACGAAATCTACTTCTAGCTACATGTATCTAAATTAAGGGCAAGGTCGGCCTGCACGGCAGATACGTCATACGTTCTCTAGTGATTGTATCAATGGTTCGAGTCTTTTGAACAGCATCTGTACATACACAGCAACGATCGAGGGTTGAATATTTTTTATCGGTTCTAGTTTATGCTCTTTCGTAACGATTATTTGAGTTTTGGCACTGATTCATTATTGTATTTTGTAGGTCTCCATCACTTCTGTTTGCGCTGTTAACACGACACCATGTAGTTGGTGACCTATTCCGGTCGACTGATGTCAGTGGCCCAGTTAGCTTCAATAGTGTGTGAACCTGGACTGATAGTTCTCCTCAGTTGTTGTTATTGCCAGGGTTGTTTGTTTACTTTTTTAAGATCACGACAGACAGGACCAAAGTTGCGAGTGAATTACTATTTGCAAAGAGAGACTAGAACTGTTGGTAACTCATGGTTTCACTAGAATTATTCTGTGTTAATTTAATTGATGCTACAGTAGAATATAATTATAATAAGCTTATTGAAGTAGAGCAGGGGCAGGAGCTGGAAGTTAAGGCGTTGGAGAAAGGATTTGATTTGCAAAGGTTTAGATTTAACTGCTTCTCTTCTTTTAGTGACTGTAGATGAACTTGACTGCATTTGAGTTATCACCAGGGTTTTCAGAAGTTCACAGAGGGCACTATATAAATACCTGAAGAGAGAATGATACAGAGACCTGCATGATAGTATTTTGAGGGTGAGAAAGTGAATTTTCCAATGCTTGACACCTCTTGATTGGTTTAAAAGATCGATCTTATCTGTTATGTAATGTAATGTAACAAGACATTTATAAAGTGCCACTTAAGAGTTATTACGGACATGACTACCCGTATCTCTGAAGATAACATGCCAGTGAAGGTGTAAGAGATGCTATATCAGTATGCTTAAATATTGTATATACACAATAATTGCAAATAGTTTTGTTTTTTACTGTGTTGCAATATTTTGTTTCTCTGTATTATGAGATTTTACTTTATTTCACATTACATTATGCTATATTGCATTATTTTATACAGTGTTATTATGAACTGTGCTTTCTGTAGTAGTGTTCAACTTCTATAGAGTTTACTTACTTGCATTGCATTGCTCTGCATTGCATTGTTTTACAGACTATGTCTATTTACAGATCTCTGCCATGTTGAGTTGCCAGAGGAGTTTGTTCCTTGCGAGGAGGCTGGTGCCAGGCCTCCGAGCATTTTCTCTTGGCCAGGTTAACAGACAGAACTCTCTGCATGCATTGAGTGAAGATGAAGCTGCTCTGAAGGAGGCAGGTTGGTCACATTTCTTCACTGTGGTATTAAGAATAAGATTACAAGTCAAAGCAAGGAATCAACTGTTGGACACCAAATGTCGTATTAGTTCTTTATTAATTGCACTTGTGCCATGTCAAAGAATCAGAGTTCTCTTGGCTTGATTGAACTTGCAACTGTTGGAATACAGACACAGTGTGTTACAGATTAGACACTTATGCACAGTAATTGTATGTAGTCCATTACATGATGTCTCTGTTAGCCAGAGCTGGGAATTTATTGGATGGTGTGTGTGTGAGACTGGGAATGAGGACTTTCTCTAGCTACAAAAGTTTCATAGGTCTTCTGACAAAGTTGTTTTTCTATTGGAAATGCAGCATTGATTAGCCTATATAGTGAGAAACTTTTTAAAGTACATATGATTACTTACAGCATGTATCTAGACACTTCCTATAGTACCTTTAAGTACAATACAATACGATACAATACAATACAATTCGACATTTGTAACGCGCTTTAACAAGACAAGCTGGGAAGCGCGTAGTGTATCTGGATGAAATGTGTTTTGTGAGACTGGCAATGAGGATTTTCTCTAGGCTCAGTCAAAAGTTTCATAGGTCTGTCTGAGATCAAACCCCGGATAGTTCCGCGCACAGCGACGGCATCAGTTGGTCGTCGAGCGGTTGATATTGTATCCTCGATTGACAACAGTGGCTTCTCTCCAACGACCCGTTCCGCCATTATTCCTCCGTGTTGACGATGCCGGCGTAAGTAGGTCAGTTGATGAAACCTGTTCCCCCTCGGGCTGTAGGTGGACCGTTCTTGGAGAAGTTGAGACTCACAACCAAAACCGTTCAAAACGCAGTATATCCGTGGGAGAGTTAATAGAAAAATCCAACACGCCGACTCAGCAAGCAGTAATTCTCCAAACGTCCGAGATCTATCGAGCAAATGCTGCGTTCCGACCAAGTAATCTGCCAAAATGACAGAGACGGCATGTCAGCAGCCAACATGGCTGCTGACTTCAGAAGATCAATGCCTGACAGTTAGTTATAAGGTATACATATCTAATGTAATGTAGTGACTTCTTTAGTGATATTATCACAATGCAAAAGGTTTCAATCTAAATCTAAACCCAAAGTCAAAACTCATTATCCCTACGATTGTTCACTGCAGTCAACTGCATAACATTATGCTGTGTTTTACTATGTTTCAGTGTATTGCATTACATCATATTACAGTTACAATTGCATCACAATAATCACATTACATTAACAGTACATGAATTCATGTGACATTGTGATCTGCTGAGAATGTGAATCTGGTTTGTTTTTGATGTTCAGTTGGTCGATTTGCACGTGAGCAGATCCAGCCTCTGGTTAAGGAAATGGACGAGAAAGGTCACATGCCTCCATCGCTCATCAAACAGCTGCACGATAACGGAGTTAGCGCATAAACTTGTTCGCTTTTTACTAATGCTTTGTGAATCTGTCAAAAGATGAAAGGGACTAGACTACAAATGAGTTTTGCAGTAGTTTGCCACTGCAGGGAATGTATGGAATGCACGGAATGCTGAAAAAATATCAATTTATGTGGCTAAGTCTACCACGTAATTGCAACTATCATTGTACAAAATACATGTATGTATTTAACTATCATTGTACATGTATATATAAATAAGTTTGAGTATTTGTAATTTTGATGTATTTATAAGTGTATGAATGTGTGTATCAAGCCACTTCAGGTAGCGTGTGTTAAATACCTCTCAAAGGTGCTGCACACACAACTATCTAACTGATCTAAACAAATACATACTATGACGGTTTCAAAATAGGTATAATGTTTGTATTTTTATCAGTATTACGACATAGTAAAAAAATGGTTCTTTTCTTTGTTTAAAAAACAATTTTAAAATAAGGAAAACTTATAGATGGCTTAAAATTAGTTGTTTTCATTATTTGGCTTTCTTGAACAGTTTATGTCAGTCGAGATTAAGCCGGAGTATGGTGGATCTGGGTTGAATTTCTTCTCAACAATTCTGGTGATTGAGGAGATAGCAAAGGTTGATATGGGCGTAGGCGTCATGGTTGAAGTCCAGAATTCGCTCATCGGCCCGTTGATCTGGAATCTTGGAACAGAGGAACAGAAACAGAAATATCTGCCTCGCTTTTGCAAGGACATGGTTGGTCAATGCTTTGGTTTCTAAGAATTGCATAATTGTATTATTATTTTTATTGTTATTAGTTTTGTTTATCTGTTGTTGTCTTTGCGCTATTTTGTTTGTTTTCTTGTATTAAGTGCATGATAGTTTAGTGGCTAGTATGCAGGACTGTCCCTAGATATTTGAAATGCACTGTCCTTTAGCAACCATTTGTTACTTTCCAGAGAAAGAACAGGCTGCCCAACCTCTTGCGAGCATAAGAAATATTGAAGTTGCAAACACTTTATATCCATGGCTACCTCTTGGGGTTAGCTTATGGACCTGCTTGTCTTCTTGCCCAATGTGGAAATGATTTATCAGGAATAAAAAGCAGATTAATGAGGGTTTAGAAAGAGAAGACATTGTCCGAGTTCATTAGAGATGTCTCTGAAGGTAATGAATTTTGCTCCAAAAGCAAGACGTTGGGAAAAGAAAGTAAATCTCACTGCAACCTCTTGAGATGGTTTTAAAGCAACAGGTGATTCCTTGTACTAGGATCCCAGTACCACGGCCAGGAGTTTCAAAGGTAATCCAACCTTGAAATTGGATTGAAGTAGTCCATCACATTTGCAAATTCTACATTTTTTTCAAGATGGCATTACCATTTTCCCTCGTAATGGTCATTTTGTAGAAATGATTTAGTTTTAGGTAGGAGGATCTCTTTGAAAGGTGATTTATACTACCTGGTATGTGTATTTCATATTTATTTCATGTATTTATTTACTTTTAAGACTTTAGCAACAAACTGCATTGTTTCCCAGTCACTTTTAGTACTCTCTCATTGTTAAAGTGCTAAGCAGTTATTATGCATCTAAAATCCATATTCTGAACTTTAGGCACAAAACAAGTTTGGGTGAACAGCTTGTTGAGTCTAGACACTTATGAACCCACAATTGTGGGATTGCAGGCCAGGCCAGTGAGCTACTGAAAAACTACTCTGATACACGTCTGCTCTGCTTCATGCACATGCTTATTGTATTTACTGATTCTTTTTAGGTTGGTGCGTTTTGTCTGACCGAACCTGGGGCTGGTTCTGATGCGTTTGCCCTGAAGACAGTGGCTGTTAAAAAGGGAAGCGATTTCGTCCTCACTGGCAACAAACTGTGGATCAGTAATGCTGAACATGCTGGAGTCTTTCTTGTTATGGCCAATGCCGAACCCACCAAGGTACAGAACAATCAGCTTTTCAATGGCTTAGTTAGAAACTCGTTCACTCTCTACTTTATTCTAAAACTTAATTCTATGCTATCAGATCTTATTCAGGTAAAAAGAATAATCAAAATATACAATGTTTGGTTGAGCTATGGCCAATTCCGTGATTTTCCTGTGAAATTGACTTTTTGACCTTAAAATAACCTTTGATCATCTTACAGTTAGCAGCCTCGTTACTGACCACAGGTAGCCCTTATCAAGACGAGAAATACAAGAAAGAATTAGCCAATTTCAACAATTATTGGCTGAGATCTAGCCATTTTTCTCTGATTTTTGCTAGATTTTATTTTTATGACCTTGAATGACCCTGAATTTAGTGTCGAAATTTATTCTAGATGTAGCGCTCATTAAGTCAAACAGAATAAAAAAGTTCTTTGGACTCTTTATTCATTTTTTTAATAAAAGTATAAATTGAGAATGGACCAAAGTTTTAAGACTTGAGTGTGCAGTCCTGGTAATTTAAGGGGTTTATGGTATGTATGTACCTGAATATTTACATGGAACTTGTTTGACCAAAAACCACGTATTCACTTAGTAAAGACATAATTTGGCTGATAAATCTGATTTATTGTGTTTTTCTGTTTGTCAGGGTTACAAAGGCATAACATGCTTTATAGTTGATCGTGACACTCCGGGTCTTACAATTGGAAAGAAGGAAGATAAGTTAGGAATTCGGGCATCAAGCACCTGCCCTGTTCAGTTTGATCAGGTCAAGGTAATCTAATTTAATGGAATCAAACCTTATGTGATCTAATATATTGACTTAACCTGATATTCGACTAGTTTGAGATAATCTTATGTAATCTAATTTTTTTAAATCTGATTTATCAGGTTTTGACTAGTTGAACAACCATATCAAAACTGATTAATTAGTTAAATAAGATCTGCATGGTGCATAATCTGTCTACTGAAATTTAATCCTGATGTGATCTGTCTGTTGCTTAGTGATTATTGACTGATGTGAAGCTTTAAACTAAAACAAAATAAACTTGATATCAAAATTAATATATTGATTTTATTTTTGTGTGTGACTGTAAACATCATTAGAGATTCCCAAATGTTGCAAGTGAATTGCATAGCAAGAAAGGTCAACGAATCAAGTTGTACTGTGTTACGTAATCTGAACCCTTCTAAACGGCAAGTGTAATACCACACAAGATATCAACTGATGAGTACATTTATACAGAGCTTTTGAATGAACCAAAATCTTTGGTCAATGCAGTAAAAACTCATAAGGGCAGTCTTCTGATAAAGCAAGCAACTAATGAAGAAATGCTTTCTGGAAATGATTAACTATTATTTGCAGTCTAAAGGTCAATACAGCTCTAGTGTATTGAATGAGAGAGCACTGTGAGAGAATTTCGATGTCTGGTGCTAGTTCCAATGTATGGTGATGGCAACAGAACATTATTCAGATACTTCATTGTTTGATGATGACTTGTTATTAAGGTTCCTGAGAGTGCCATCTTGGGGAAGTTTGGCCAGGGATACAAGTACGCCATTGGAGGGCTGAATGAGGGACGTATGGGAATTGGAGCACAGGTATGTCTTCTGTTGTTTTTACATCTACGACAGGTTTAGCGTTGTTACCTTCGGATGAAGTTTTGTTGTCGTTAATGAACTGAAACATCATTTGGGTAGAGTAGAGTGTGCCTTTTATTAGTATTTTTTGAAACTGTGTTGTACAAATAGTTTATTACAATTGGTGTCATGTATTGCCATTGAGTTTAGAACAGTTATGATATATTTTGTATAGTCTTTAAAATTAGAAAACTTAATGGTATATCTTATATACCATTTGAATTTAGGACAGGTTCATATGATGTATCTTGCATTGCCTTTCAGTTTAGGACAGGTATGCTTATGATGAGCATACCCCTATCTATGCCAGGCATACACTCTTGTTGTTAGTTCTTTATAGCAGAATGGTCAGTTGTAACTTTCAATTTTGCTTATTTATTTTACAATGTCTTAGTCAGGTGTTTATATTGTTTTTGTACAATTCTGTTTTTGGTTGCAGCTTGTTGGAATGTCTCAGGGTTGTCTTGACAACACCGTCCCATACCTTTTGGAAAGAAAGCAGTTTGGCAAAAGAATTTTTGATTTTCAGGTATCTTGTATATATATGAGGCTCTGGGTGTCTGGATAGGACTGTGTCTCATACATTTCACATGTTTTATGAGACTACTAAGCCAGAAAGATTAAGAATCAATGCTATGAGGAAATGTGTTACCCAATTTATGTTCTTCCTCACCATAATTATACAGATTTAAAGAGTCTACCATGTGAGGAATTCTCGTAATTACTCTGTTAAATTAAGTATTCAACAGCTGTAACTTCCTACCATTTTTGAAAATAATGCTGTTGTTCAACTCTTTAGTTCAGGTAAATAAGTGAGTTAAGCTTAACTACTGAGCTTGTGCATCCAGCTTCTGTTACATTGTTTCATTTGGTAAATGATGACACTACATGCAACTTTAGTTCGTCACTTCATTTCTTATGGCACGGTGGTCTATAGTGCAGCTCGGTGGTCTTTTCAACAGTGTGCAGGGTCTGTGGTCATACAGTGGCGCTTTTGAACCAGCCAAACAGATTCTGTGTAACAACCATGAACAGGTTGTGCATGCACACTTGTCTTGTACTGTGGATTTACCAACCTTGCAAAACAAGTGATATAAATAAAATAAAAATATATGGCACATAAATGAAGTTAATGACGTATTTTTCAACTCGTGGTATATCAACTCCTGGGTTTAAAAAAATGCTCTGCATCACTGATTGCCTTGCTTCTGATGACATTCTGTTCAGATGTCAGAAAGACTTTTATCATCTGCTGCTTAGTAAGGACTATCACCTCAGAACTTTGGACCTCAAATCGCTGCCAGGGCAGACAAGTTTTTTGCTTCACATGTGTCCCCTATTGAACTCTGTTATAGAATGTCAACCTGAGTATCAGGGTAATGGAGAGGACTGGCCACCCAACCTCATGTGCCAACAAAAAGAAATGAAGTTGCTAATGCCTCATACTAGTGGCTACCTCTCAGAGTTAGCTCAAGGGACTGCTCTTCTAGTTTCCAGTACTTACGTTCTTCCCCTGGGTGTTTTTGCGTGGGCTAAACCGGAACTTGTTAATTTTATGTGGTTAGGGTATTCAACATCAGGTGGCAACAATTCGTACAAAGCTGGAAGCAGCTCGTCTGTTGGTCTACAATGCGGCACGAAGGAAGGAATCAGGGTTGCCGTTCGTTCAAGAGGCAGCCATGGCAAAGTTCTTTTCATCAGAAGTACATAATTATTGTCATCTGTTTTCACTGTCTAAGTATCGTACTATATACATTTAGAGATATGGTATGTCAACTGTATTTATTGTTAAAAAACGATCAGAGGTATTGACTTGTGTACTTGTTTGTTTCTGAGTCAAACCCTTCATCGTTAAACTCCTCGATTGCTGCCCAAAGAGACTGGAACAATGATTACAGTACCTTATGTAGCTGTTTCAGTAGTCTAATCCTCTCGGATTGTCACTGATTTTCTGGAATTGACTGGGATTTGCAGAAGGGCATAGTGGTTCAATGTTTGATGTCTTCATTAGAAGACAATTATCTGTGCCCCAGATTAAGGTTTACTCACTTTGCACATATAATGAGTGGTGTATATAAAATATAATACCTAAGGAAGTAAGTGGTAAATATTGTTTAGAGACAAATGACCATAATTTACTTCCATCAGTGCAGGACAGTGAACTAAATGAAAAATAAAATGAAGCAATATAATACTATTATAATGGTAGTAAAGTAGAAATGAGGCATAGTGCCTTTAATTTAAGTGTTGGGAATAATTGGAGAAGAAAGAGTCCTTATACGCACAATAAGAGACAGGCAAAGGAAATGGATCGGATACACGCTGAGAGGAGACTCACTACTAAGAACGGTTGAAGGAAAAATGAAGGGGAGGATGATGCTGTTGGATGAAAAGGCACTGTTCAGATGTAAGCAATTGCCTTTAATGAGAGATTGGTAAAAGGCACTGTTCAGATGTACAAGTTATATACATACATGCATGCATGCATCATACATACATGCAAGCATGCTTTTTTGCATGCATAATACTGTACTTAAAATTAATAGCAATGGCATTATTGAAGTACTAATAAAATATGATTGTCTTTGTATTTTGAGCTTGGAGCATATGTGAATGAAACAGTAACTTAGGTGCCTTATAAATGTTACCATCCATTACACGTTGCATACTTGTACCTTGATTGCAGGTTGCATGTGAGACAACGAGCAAGTGCATTGAGTGGCTCGGTGCAATTGGAATTTCCAAGGAATTTCCAGTAGAGAAATACTACAGAGATTGCAAAGTTGGTCAGTGGAGGAAAACTATTTGCCTAGATGTTATAAACATGTAGCCTTTGATATTGTTTTCTGTTGTATGGAAATAAGTAGGTAACGAGATTCCAAGTAAGTATCTAGGTATTTCTGTAGCTTTCTTTACAAATTTCCCAGAGCCACTTTTTTTAGTTAAAGCATATATTCTAGACACAGTGGTCATCTAAGAGAATGCTCCAGATACATATAATCCAGATATTTGCATATACATATGCACTCTATATCAGATACATATACTAAACTCCAGATACGTACTAATATCCAGATACTGAGATACATTGTCCATCAGTTATATCGATCCAACTGTCAGTCCAGTTGATCCAACAGTCAGTCGAACCATTAATCTGACTGCCCATCAGCACGTTTACCGATACGGCATGTTGAGTGAATAGCTTTAGGGGAATTAACTCCACTTCGAGTAAAGCGGAACAGAGCATTATCTGGGAGCGCGTTAACAAGGCCACACTGTACCACATAAGATGATGTGTAGCATTTAGTGAGTCAATGGATTTGTGTTATGAATCGATGATTGATAGATAGCACTGGTGGACTTTGTTGGTCATAGAATTTTTGGTGCATTGTTGTAGGGACAATATATGAAGGAACAAGCAACATCCAGTTGAACACCATTGCTAGACTTATCCAAGATGAATACCTTTCTGCACAGAAATAAATACCTGAAGATTTCTATGATCTGCGGTCTTTGTGATAATGCTGTGCTTCGACTAATTGGTGCTGTTAATTGTAAAACCAATCAATGCTTAAAATGTCACTTTCAATGAGTTATTCTGTTAAACAAATATACTGGACATGTATGCTTATTTAAGCCTGTTCGAAAAATTTTTCCACAGTGCTGGTTGCTTGCGATGGTGATTTGGAATGCTTCACGCCTCCCGATTTGTATATCCATTAGACTTTACATGCATTAAAAATGCTGTAATAATAATATACATTTGTGTATGATAATGGATGTTATGATCCTAGCACTACTTAGACTAGCATGCATAGTGTTGTTCCCACGTACAGAAGGGCACTATGTCGTGTCTAGATACTCATTACATAATGTACATATCATGACTTGCTGATTACATGCTTGACTTAGGGAGATGGAATCTTGATCAGGTAATTTCAAATTAAGTGATCATTCGTGATCATTTCCACATTCTGTCTGGTGTGATTTTCTGCCAGAAATGTTGCAGCTGATGCCAGCTTGCATTTGATCTTTTGCATATTGTAGGATGCTATCGTTCTAAGAGGCTGCTTGCCTACTTATCTTCCGTCTGTCTAGTTTGTAACTCTCTCTATCGTTCTAAGAGGTATTGTAGGATGCTATCGTTCTAAGAGGTATTGTAGGATGCTATTGTTCTAAGAGGTATTGTAGGATGCTATCATTCTAAGAGGTATTGTAGGATGCTATCGTTCTAAGAGGCTGCTTGCCTACTTATCTTCTGTCTGTCTAGTTTGTAACTCTCTCCAAAAGCTGTCTTTTATTTCAGGATCTACAAGAAACTGCATTTTTCCTACACCTATTAACTCTAGCCGGTCCAACTGTCTTGAAGTATCTTTATTTGAACTCAGATTTTGCTTAATGCAGCCGACGTTTGCTCTAAGTTTGAAACTTCCTTTACCTCTGCCTGCAAACTGACTTTTCCTGATGCTGTGCATCACAGCACATCTCTGAGCCAAAGTATTTGTTCATTTTACAGAATTGCTTAAAACGAACTTTGCAACCCTCTGCTATAATGTTGCCAGTCTTTCTTTCAACCGACTTTTCTACGTGCCCAAAATAGACTAGCCAGATAGCAGCAGGGCCGTTTTAAGGTCGTCGTAGGCCCTAGACACTCTTGCATTCGTAGACCCCAACTGCCAACTTTGCATTAAAGCTAAACACATAATTACATATTCACGTTATTTTATTGACGTGATGTTTAATCGTGATTCACGAACACACCCGGTTTTGATTTGAAATCTCGATTTTTTGTAATGTTGATTATTTAATATCCTGGATATATCCACTGAGGGAGGTCTAATGCAACTTATTTTTTCAGTATTTCATTTTCAGACTTGCTTTAACCTTTGTTGCAAGACTTGTTGCCATTTTTTTATTTACCATACTATGTTTAAGATGACATGTTCAAACTTTTACCAAATTGCCAGAGCTTCCATATATGAAATTGTTGCAGGAATTTGGTACTATGCAAAGTGGTCATCATGTGATAACTTTTTATACCATTGGAATCAGTTTGAAAGATATATTTGTTTGACATGTAGAAGTGCCTTCATTTGTAATGCTTTGCAGTACAATTTGTTGTCTATAGTTACAGAGCAGCAAGTATGCTGTCTATATGGGTTGGACCAAATCTTGATCCGCAAATATTTTTCGCCGGATTTTCCCCAGACCAATTAATCGGAGTCAGCACATCCCTGATCTACCGATACAAATACCAAGAGAAGTAATATTTTTGACCAAAAGAATTTCTTTTTTCATTAATGCAAAAATAGTAACCTGTTTCGGTGACCTCCTGCGGTAATCTTTCTCATTGAAAATCCATGTAAACTGATCAAATTATGAGTTGATGCATCAACAAAAATGGCAGACACATAATATTGTAAAATTACTGAATTAGTACTTTAAAACCAAATGAAAATAAATATTGCCAATTAATCAGATCGAATTCGGAATCGGCAAAACAGCAGGCCAAATATCTGGAACTGGAAATTGGAAAAACTGCCAATCGGTCGTACCCTACTTTCTATAGACAAACTAAACTGATGTTTGAATATTTTGTGCAAGGTTCAAATCACATTGTATCTTGAGTGCTGGTAATTAGAAATCAGGTGTGAAGTTATGCAGCCTGTTAAGAAAGATTTGTTCTGTTGCCGAATTGCTGTACACAGACGTAAATTTCTATCAACACATTTTGGCTCAATGCATCATCCCAGGAAGCTTGACTTGGGTTTGAGCTATTTTAGTATTTCATGAATATATTCTATAAACATCAGATTGAACGTCTTATTGAAGTAAATGAATTTGTCTTTAGAAGGCAGTGCAGCAGGCAGAATGTTTGGGAGTTGTAATGAGGTTTGATCATGTTGCTTAATTAAATTGCTACTGATGAGTCATTGTGCAATGTTCGCATGTATATGACAGCTGATCACAGAACTTATATATGTACATTCCATCTAATTTAGTTAAATCTGAAGCATTTTAAATGGAACTGAAGATGGACTGGACTTATTTGGTGACTGATTTATTATTTTTTTTGTGACATTAGTATTTAGGGTTGAACATTCCAAGAAACAGTCGCCATCACAGTTTGAACTTTGAAGACACTGAGCGAGAATTAGTGCACAACTGCTTAGCGCCATTGATTATTGCCTTGTCATTAGGTAGTGGTGCTATGTCACAATACAAAAAAGTGAACATTGGTTCTTGTTTGTTGTTTTGTTTTATTTGACTGCATTAAGTGGGTTGTAATAATGTCCAGTGGTTATCGGTCTGAACTGTTGACCCAAAGGTCGCCACGATAGAAAAACTGTTTCAAGATTTTTGCTCTAACGTATTCCCCAGCAAACTCGACTATAAAATGGGTTCTTTGACCGTACACAGTCTGGAGATCAGACGGCAAGGGAGAGAATCGGCTACTCATATACATACATGTAGGTTAATTACATACATACACTTGGGGCTTTGCATACAGGCTTACACTTGCATTCATTCTGCATTCACACACCCACATGAATGGATGTAATGTTGTGGAAATCAGTGTTGATAAACCGATTTCACCCCGCCTGCCTATCGATTATGTTTTGACTAAGCGTCTGTGAATATAAGCTGGTTCGACTTTGCTTTTTTGGGCGCTGTAGAAATCTCACACGTACGAATACTAATCGTCTAATTCTTCTTAGGCGTGGATAATGCTTCAATGGTCTGCCTGAAGACTTGACAGAATGGCAAACTGACAACGTCTCAGTGTTTTAGCGTTTTTCATTGTGAATACGATAAACAGTTTCAGCATCAGTTAAGTGCACCTCGATTCAGCACTCCGTGTGTGCCTTATGTCGTGTTCTCGTCGGTGGTCCGTTGGTATCGCTTCCTGAGTTTTTGTGCGTCTGTTGATGCTCTTCGCTATACCGTTGGCGTTCTTGCAATCCTGCCTACCAGCTGCGCATGACTGAACGGCCTCTATATATTATGTGACTGTGGCTGTCTGCCTGATTCAGTCTGCCAGCCAACTATACGTTACTCTGTTTAGAGAAGAGCACCGACTGCGCCAAGTAGGCCTATGTTGGACATTAGTCTGGGTCGACCATCGGTGATATGGTCCAAAGTATGCGCGTGCCTGTGTATATATATATATATATGTATATGTTTATATATATATATATTTGATATAATATATACATAAAGGCACACTTAGGCCTACTTCGCGCTGTTTGTAGGCCTATGATTTGAAATGGTGACTGCATGGTCTTAGACTTCGGCATTCAATTTCTACTGCTGTACTTTTTCTCAGTTCACCCATGTGCAGTAATTCTGTGGAGTAGGCCTAAATAGCTTAAGTATGCATTTTGACTATAGGGTGTCGCTTGAAGTGACCATCGTTTCATGCATTCTCCTATTTTATCCTTACAACACTATAGAACTCGTTAGATTAGATCAAAATATATGGCTACAGGTGAAGTAAAGTGTAGAAACATGCTTTTATCAGCCAACAACTTCTCTCAGGTTTTGTGTACGTATATTATACCTACCGTATAGATCTGTGGTAAATAAGACCCGGAAAGTAGTCTGCAGTACGTGTCCTGTGGTCGACTTACCTGCAGTGATGACGACGAAAATGTTGATATTGTCTTGATGAAGTTGACACCATAATTATTAGGAACTGAACCTCCATCAAACACAAACTTCGCCTAAAATATAGGCGTAATTTGGGGTACTTGTACCCCGAACTTTTTGGACTGGAAGGTACCGTGCTAAATAGCTTATTAATGAGCGCTGCATCAAGTCAGAGGGGTTTTCAAATGATAGTCAAATGAGATCCAAGTTCTTTTTCCGGTAGGTCCAGATCAAGAGATGAGGCAGATCAGCTAATTAGGCCACGTGTTGTTTGGGCCCAGATGAATTGGAAAGTGGAGGATCAGATGAGTCAGGGTATGAATTCATTCTTGAAAAGATGAGTCTTGGCCCAGGGTGATAGATAGGGGAACTTGAGGCGGAAGATGGAGGGTTCATGATTGGCAACGATGATGGAGGAACCGAGAATCTGCGAAATTCAGGAGGGAGATAGTTTCCCTCGTCTAAAAACTATGTCTAGTAACAGCAGCCACATTTATTCGCCTTGGGTTATTTATGTATTCTCGTTGCCTATTTTCTGAGTCCTTTTGGATAGGCCTATATTAGCCTATACCGACTGATCCTGACCAAAAGACTATAGAGGTAGCCTAATGTAACTATACTATAACTATAATGTAACTCTAGAAACGGCCGTCAATTAATGATAATGTGCTGTGTGTTAAGATGAACCTATATTGTCCAAAGTGACATGCAGCGAGTTATAGATGCTTCTGAGTCTGACTACCACAAAAGCCACTTGTATGTCCCAGATAGCGTGATATATACCAAAAAGTCCACATCTGGCCCACACTGTGCCACTGATAACGGCTGGTGACCAGCTGATGGTCCAATTTTGGACCAATCAATTAACTAGGCCTACGTAGTTACTCTGCCGTCAGTGCTATATGTTACCGCGCAGAATCGTTCGATTGTAGGCCCTAAATTGTAATTACGACCATTTTTATAGCGTCGTCAGCAGCAAGCTACTTCTAGGATGCTTTACACGGTCAGGGCAAATGCTAAGATCGAGTTAGCCTAAATAGCAAGATGAAGTACAGTTTTAACTGTTTTTAAACCTAAAGGCTATTGGTGACGCCAGGGGTCAAAACCCGTCACATGTCGGTTTCTCACCTTTTTATTCAGTCATATTCTACAATTAATCTGCTTCAAAATACTTTTTACAGAATGAAAATATCTGTTTTCTAACTGAAGTTATGGGCGTTTGATTCTTTCAATGGTAGCCTATAGAGTGAAAAAATCGAATAAAAAGTTTCGGAATATTCATGTCATTAAAGTCCTCAGC
This sequence comes from Aporrectodea caliginosa, assembly GCA_020284085.1. Taxonomy (NCBI): domain Eukaryota; kingdom Metazoa; phylum Annelida; class Clitellata; order Crassiclitellata; family Lumbricidae; genus Aporrectodea; species Aporrectodea caliginosa. The sequence goes on along the minus strand of JACEVL010001320.1, from coordinate 47,123 downwards.
AACCATTATTTGATTATTCTGCAATTGTTCTGTGCCATAAAGGGCCCAATTCTGTGTCGAATAAAACAAACGCCATCAAAATCGGATTGCTACTTTGCAAGTTATGGCAAATTCACAGGCAACTGCTGAATTTAAGAATATTCTACATTGTTGACCCCTCTTGCCTATTTCAGCTTCTAGCTCAGTATCTAGGAAGCGACAAGCGACGGGTTTTGACCTCTGGCGTCACTGCCACGGCTTCCTGATAGGTGCAGGAACTGTTCCAGGCACGTGGACCTGCGATCCGAAAGGCCCGATCACCCGTTTTAATTTTTGTTGCTTGGACAAATAGGCCTACATCAGTGGAATTTGATGATCGCAGGCGCGACTTGTTATAAGGGTTGTCCGATAGCGGCCTGATCATGTCTGCGTGCTGCGCAGCTGTTAAGGCGTTTATGCACCAGGATGCAAAGTTTGAATTTTTGCGCTTGCCTATATTCTGAGCCACTGAAGCTGATATTGTAGGCTATTATAGCGGTTGTAATGTGGCCGAACCCTTAAAATTTAATCGCATGACCAGACGAGCCGTGGTGTTGATGGCTTTCTGAACACGAATGATAGGGCCTACTGCGCTGTGGCAAGACAGCAAAGGCGTCATCGCAGTAATCGATTTGGCTCAGGATTTAAACTTTGTATGAGACGGCGATCGAATCACATCCTGTGTGAGACACCGAGAAACAGACCTCAGCTGTCTCTGGATAACGAATTCAGCTGGTCCTCACAAGTCCAGTGATTTGTGACGTCATTGATAATTCTCTGTCGAGAAACGACAGAGATCGCGAACCTCGGTCGTTCTTTGGCTCGACAGCATATATATATGTATAGGCCTACGTACCAATTACGAAAGGGCTGCGATATAATTTGTCCACCCTCGTCTAGGACGAGCACTAGAGGTATTCTGACTTCGATGAATTGAGCTGCAGTCGGTTGAAGAAGTCAACCAACCAATTATAAATGTTATAGGGGTATCCAGTCTAAGTAGCCAAAGTGCAAGAGTAGAGTGATGGCTTTTGAGAAATTAAGTATTATGAGGGAGACCTAGTTGTTAGACTTGAGAAGTGCTGAAACGTGGTTCAGTACAGATATTAGGGCCGCAGTAGGCCTACTAGTTGACCCCGTGGGTCGGAAGGCATACTGATCCTGAAAGGAGAGCGGCCAGTGGCGGAGTCGTAAGTGCGCATGCTTGGTACAGGAACCGCTGTACAATCTCTCTCTCTCTCTCTCTCTCTCTCTCTCTCTCTCTCTCTCTCTCTCTCTCTCTCTCTCTCTCTCTCTCTCTCTCTCTCTCTCTCTCTCTCTCTCTCCATCTTGGATAGAATTGCAACTTAGATTTTTTGGAGGTTTGGAGGGCAGTATAAACCTCACCATTACGATCATAGTTTCATTTATTTTACCATTTTAAAGTCCATTTTTCACTGTGACACCTTTTCGCGACTCTCGCTTTAGTTTTTCTCCAACGTTCTTCTTTAATATGTAATTCCCAGCCAGGTTTTAACAAATTACGTCAGCAATCTTTACCCTAACCAATTTAGGGCAAATCGATCACATTGTCCCTAATTCTAACTGAGGCCTGGATGCGTTCTTTACCTACTCTAACGTTTGCTTGCTCGTGTAAGTTTAAACCCCTCAGTTGCTTGCCCCTTTAACTTCAGACGTCCTTGCTTGCAATTACAGGGCGCTGAACTAAACTTTTACAAACACGGTTGCTTTTAGCGAAACTGCTTTGCTCAACTGGAGGACAATTTCAGAGCAAATAGTAGACTGGTGGTTGTTGACCGACCCATTAGGCCGCCGCATTCGATGACGGCAAATAAGTCCGAGCAAATAGCGCAACGGTTCTTTGACTAATCGAGCCAAACACGACACCATTGATTGCCTCAATGCTCTGATCTCTGCAAGCATAAGATCTGGTCGGCGGTGGGTTTAGCGTCACGCTCGCTTGACAACGAAGTCTTTCTGCGCCTTTGGATTCACACGTCTTTCAGTGTTTACGCGTGTGTCTGGAATTTAGTGGTGTTGCTAACGTATTAACGTAGTCGTCCTTCAGACTTCAGTGGAACTTGTACACATGTAAACTTCTCGTTCAACTGTGAAATCAGGTAACAGGCTTCTTAATACAATTTCATCTGTTCAGCCCGGGTCTATATAGGCCCCTTATGATTATGTTTATTAGTAGGGGCCTACATATGCCACTCTTGAGATCGTATCGTAAACGGGGAAATTTCTAAAGTACTTAATTAATTTAAACTTATTAACGGGCGCTGCTTTCAGCGATGCCTCGAAATTGCTCAGCTGGAGGCCAATTTCAGAACAAATAGTAGACTTGTAGCTGTGTTATACAAGAGAGATTTTACGTAGATACAGCGTGAAGAAGAAGAAGAAAATCCAGTTGACTGAAGATCAAAGTCGGGAGGAGTTGCTGATCCCTTAGAAAGCCTAAAGCATCTGAACTTCTCGGAGATTCTTAAACTTTAGGCGTTATATATAGGCCCAAACTTCTTATTTACCTACCTACCTACCTACCTACCTACCTACCTACCCTACCTACCTACCTACCTACCTACGTGTACATGCACATACATACATACATACATACATGCATACACATACATACATACAACACATATATAATTATATATATATTTTCGCTTATTGAGAAAAACAATCTGACAAAAACGCAGAAATGCTAACATAGTGAAAATGGAAAATTAAAGTTCATTATAAGATTTTAGAATAAAGTATAATATAAACTAGTAAATATTTTTATACAATTATCTGGGAATAAATTGAGAGGTGTTCTTGGGTGGGAGAGTATGGTTGTGTGCTCTATCTTAATTGGTGAGAGGAGGGGTCAGGTCGGAGTGGAGGTAGGAGTTGGTGAAGTACATGCTTGGGGTTGTGTAATATGGAGAAAAGGAGTTTCGCATCGGCTATATATATATATATATTGCAAACATTGGAAAGGATTGCATAGGTAATAGCTACGTTTGGCTCTTTTTTCCCACAGGCATTCTTTATTGGAAGCTAGTGAGACCCGACCAGGATGAATCTGATCACAGTGGCTTTGGTTACCGGCATTTAATCTTTTAATTGGTATTATCCTTGCTAATCGGATACTGGACGTTTTACCTTTTTTCCCCAAACTGGTCAGCTTCAACACATATGCATACATACATACATACACATACACACACATTTTGACTAGTCTGACACATCTGACCGGCATTTAATCTTTTAAATGGTATTTTCCTTGCTTATCGGATACGGACCGTTTAACCTTTTCTTTTCCAACGGGGCAGCTTCAACACACAATGACATTATTTATTTCTTATTCCCATAGGCTAATGCATCCAATCGAGCAACGCATTCAAATTGAGATATGTCTAACAGTTAACAATGTATTACCGGTACATGTATAATTAACAATGTACATTACATGTAAATCGATCTACTTAACTCCTTGGTCACTCACCAGTCATTCCAAAAACTGCATTCGACCAAAGGACGTTGAAACTTGATGCACCTTATAATATACCAGGATATATAATTATTGTTTGGCTCTCGGTTGTACAAGCAGGGCCGAAGCTTTCCCTACATTACATAGGCCTAGGGCCTACGCAGTAACTCTGGGCGTTCTGTCTATTACTCCGCTCTAAACTTAAGACTCGTGATCTGCTTCAATCTACATATCCACCGTATATTCTGACTTCCGACTCCTCTGACCTATCAGATTTCGAATGGATTTCTCCAAAGGATTACGGTTGCATCATGATAACCGCGGCGCTATTATAGGCTAGAAGTAGGCCTAAGTAGTTTAGATTCGATTAGCGTAATATTCCGTATGTGTACCTAAACATGTATACATATACAGCATTTCTGAATGTCTCAAAGGTGATGGCTGTTGGTGAGACTAAAGGAGCACTGCCTCTACGTAGGCTGGATTCTCGTGGGTCAATGTGGCACCTTTATGAGCGAGAGAAGACGATACATGGCGCCGTCACCAAGTACGAGCAGGTCATCTCGGTGCTTCAGAAGCCAACAGGCAGTCGCAAGGACTTCGAAGTCAATTCTCTGATTCCATGGTTTCGAAAGAGATCCAAGCTGTTCGAGTCACTTAAGACTGGTAAGACTGTGTTGGAATTCATCGATTAAATCAAGACACAAAGACTATTAGGACTTCGGTTCATTCGAAGCAACTACAGGTAGTCAGCTACTCATCATTATGACCAACATATTAAGTGAAACTGGTATTGCCTCTTAAAATGCTGAGACAAATGCTTGGTAGGTTTAATGTATAATAAAATGAAGAGAGTTCATTTTTAATTTAGCGCCACGTATTGCCTAAATGGGGATGCTCAATAGTGTAGTGGTTAGCGTGCTGGACTGTAAAATGAGTGGACGAGGTTCAAATCCCCGCCAGGGCAGAAATTTATGTTCCACCTAGTGGCACCTACGCCACCTAGCCAACTCAGCTATAATGAGTACACTGACCGTACACTGTCAGCGGGAAGATGAGACGGCGAGGGAGAGGACTGGCCACCCGCTCTCATATGCCGATTGCCGAGGCTAAGAAAATTAAATTCTGCTATTGTTGCTTCAGATATCGTAATCGATGTAATCAAGAACCTGTCCTTCTTGGCCTGTGACGCCGATGAGGTTCTCATTAAAGAAGGAGATCGCGGAGACTGGTATGAACACATAACATTTTCATATGAAGGAAGGATGTTGTGAAGATGCATGCGAATCAATTAAAACGCACTTTCCAACAGCTGTTTTATCATCATCATCATCATCATCATCATCATCATCATCATCATCATCATCATCATCATCATCATCATCATCATCATCATCATCATCTTCATATGAAGGAAGGATGTTGTGAAGATGCATGCGAATCAATTTAAAACGCACTTTCCAACAGCTGTTTTATCATCATCATCATCATCATCATCATCATCATCATCATCATCATCATCATCATCATCATCATCATCGTTGTCGTCATCATCATCACCTTCATCATCATCATCATCATCATCATCATCATCATCATCATCATCATCATCATCATCATCATCATCATCAATAATCAGGGGCGTTTTATCCAGTAGGCACTGTGCCTAGGGCTTACTCTTTAATGATTGAATTTGACGCAAAAATGAAAAAATGAAATTTCAAATTCTTTTTAATAATTATTTTACTGTACTTAAACAGTTTAACTTTAAGATATAAACTTAAAGTTAATTAACTTAAAGCAACAGCCTACATAACGTGAAATTAACTGCTCTTTGCATTAGCAAAATCACATAATATAACATTTTCAAATGTCATTTTCCGCATTAACTCGTTTTTCAGTTGAAAGTAGTGCAAGCGAAGACAGTTACAGTCCGTCTTTCTCTTCCATTTCTCGTTTCTCAAATTCAGACTCGTGTTTTCTCTTGTATCCATCAGACATGATTATTTAAAATTAAAGCTGTAAAAGACTTTAAAATCCAAACGTGAGTCCCGTGACTATTTACATAAAAAAATTATAAAGCAGTAACAATTTGTAAAATATAAAGAGACAAAAAAAGGAAGAAAAAAGAATATTCTTTACTAAATATAATTGGAATTCGGCAATTTCGGTTCGAAGCCGCGGCTGCCATTATGTCCCGTATAGGCCCCACATACACGATCCTACTCATTGCTCATTAAACTTACATGTAATTGATTGATATAGCATCCTAACATCATTGTTAAAATAAAACCGGAAATGTTGCATTAGACCAATAGTGGATATATTCAGGATTTTAATCAACAGTACAGAATGACAATTGAGATTTCAAATCAAAACTGGGAGTGTTTGTGAATCATGATTAATCATGCCATCAGTATATAATGCGAATACATAATTAAAAATTATGTGTTAGGCTTTAATGCAGAGCTGGCAAGCAATTGTGGCCTTCGAATGCAACAGGGCCTATAGGGCCTACAACGACCTTAAAACGGCCCATCATCATCATCATCATCATCATCATCATCATCATCATCATCATCATCATCATCATCATCATCATCATCATCATCATCATCATCATCATCATGTCAGTGCGCTTTGCTTCCCTTCACCGTCCATAGCATTGTTGACTCGTTGGCATCACATATATAAATGGCGAAACTAATTCTCATGTGTCAGACTTTACACTCCAACTAAAAATTTCAATTCCTACCATGATCCAAAGGAAAGTAGCCTATTTCGGTATGTGTATGCATGTATATATACTTATAGCAACTGCACATTCACTTATCTGCCTACCAGTCTCTCTCATTCTAAACGAAACCCGCCCTAGCAGCTCCTAGTCTCTTTCTCCTCTTTCTTCTTCTCTCCCTTGTCTTCTGGTAACCGAACATGGTTCTTCACTCGATGTCTCTGGACAACCTCTCTGACTCGACGAAGCGCTCGTGAATAAGATGGTGCCCTAGGCTTAGCTTTCAAGTCGCGTTTTAGAAAGTCGGAGTTTACGAGTTCTTCGACATTATAATTATGTGCAGTTGCAAGATGCGACTGTATGTATGTATGTGCGTATGTATGTATGTATGTATGTGTATGTATGTATGTATGTATGTATGTATGTATGTCAGAGGCGCTCCCGACTACAGCGCGGACACGGAATCGGAGTTTCACGCCGAAGCGCATGAGGAATCGAGTGAGGACTTGCCCAGGGTCCCTACGCGGCGGCTTGAGGTGGATTCGAACCCGCAACCCTCCGGCTGCAAAGCACCGAACATACCCCTACACCACCGCGACAAATGTGAAGGTCGGATTGCCAGAGGCCTTCTGGTTGGGAGACTGCTCAATCTATAGAAACTTTGCATATATATATATATATATATGTTACAGGCAATGCGTAAAATCAGGGATTTTGTAAGGATAAATCTTCTGCGGCGGAAGTTACCGCCACAATATAAACGAAAATTTTACTTCTGCGGCTGTAATCTTTTCCGCCGCACATGCAACTTGAAAACATCTTAAAATGGCGGACTTGGATAGTACAAACCTTTCGCCGAGGATTTATCCTTGCTCAAATGCGTTACTTCCTATATATTGGCGTCGTGATGGTTGGTTAGGGTCAGGTTAGGCGTCGTGAGTGTCGGTTAGGGTCAGGGTTAGGGTTAGAGTCGTTTTTAGATAAAATGTGAAAATATTTCCGCCGCAGAAGTATTTTGCGTGTTGCGTGGCGGAATTTCCGCCGCAGAAGCACCACGCATTTTGTAAATGCCTGAAATTTTTAGGCAATTTGTAAAATCCCGAATTCACTCAGGCACTTTACAAAATCTCTGAAAAACCAGGGATTTTGTCAAAATCCCTGAAATCTGATGATGAAAATTTGACAGATTGCCTGAAAGGAAAATGATGAACACAATCGAAGTTTGACATCCACTGTTGCACTTTTTCCCTTTGAAACATTTGCACCTGTTTATCTTGACGCGTCCAGCTCTAACCCGAAGGTTTCATAGGAATAACCTCACTCGGTTCATCTTTACAAAAGCTCTAACCCGAAGGTTTCATAGGAATAACCTCACTCGGTTCACCTTTACAAAAGCTCTAACCCGAAGGTTTCATAGGAATAACCTCACTCGGTTCACCTTTACAAAAGCTCTAACCCGAAGGTTTCACAGGAATAACCTCACTCGGTTCACCTTTACAAAAGCTCTAACCCGAAGGTTTCATAGGAATAACCTCACTCGGTTCTCCTTTACAAAAGCTCTAACCCGAAGGTTTCATAGGAATAACCTCACTCGGTTCTCCTTTACAAAAGCTCTAACCCGAAGGTTTCATAGGAATAACCTCACTCGGTTTCTCCTTTACAAAAGCTCTAACCCGAAAGTTTCATAGGAATAACCTCACTCGGTTCACCTTTACAAAAGTTCAAACCCGAAGGTTTCATAGGAATAACCTCACTCGGTTCTCCTTTACAAAAGCTCTAACCCGAAGGTTTCATAGGAATAACCTCACTCGGTTTTCCTCTACAAAAGTTCTAACCCGAAGGTTCAACAATTCTTACATTTAACTTCGATTTCCGCTTCTTTGTGATCTAGGAGTATCGACGAGTTTCTGTTCGAAATAATAATGTCGTGTGGATTATTGGTCGATTTGTGTCTTCAAACGGAACAGTTTTTCGTCGAATTTCGAATTAATTTTTTCTGATAAAATTTTTCGATTATCTTCTGTTCAAAGTTACATATATACATTGTCGTGTCGATCTTTCGATTTTCGTTTTGTGTCACCAAATGGCCTACCGTTTCTCGTCGAATTTCATCTTTCTGTTTCTCCTGATTGACGAATTTCGATATTTTTCCTCGAAATGTTCGCCTTTAGGTCTACTACATCTTGTCGCCTTCACGTCGATTTTCCAAATAATGAAATAAAGCTCGATCGACTCGTTCCCACGGCAACGAACAATCGGTCCAAAGATGACGTCATCAGAACAACAATAGCGAGATGACGGTTTTATAAAATTTACGTCATCAGTTCGGAAAGTAAGTAAGTAAGTTCGTGGCACGCGTTGTCTCACTTGCGTATTTTTTTTACTTGAAACATGAAAGTTGAAATAAATCTAAATCATTCCGAGTACGAAGTTACGTAACGCAAGGTCTCTTATACCTCAAAAATCAATAACTGACTCGCCGAAAAAATATTCCTGGTAGCCAATGTGCCCATATTCCCAGACATGGTAGCCAAAGTGCCGCCCCTCTGAAGCGGGCGCCCGGTGGTGCGACCGCACCCCCTTGAACCCCCCACGCGCCGCCACTGCTTGAAACATAGCCGGCGGACATGTCGGACACGCAGCAAAAGGCGGACATGACTAGAAATATAGCCAAAGAGGACATGGCTAGTGATATAGTGAAACGCCTAACGACCAGCAATTTTGCTACAGTATTAAGAACTTCAATTATTCTGCAACTTCAAAGTCCACTGGACGCGTCAAGATAAACAGATGCAAATGTTTCAAAGGGAAAGTGCAACAGTGGATGCCAAACTTCGATTGTGTTCATCATCTTCCTTTCAGGCAATCTGTCAAATTTTCATAATCAGATTTCAGGGATTTTACAAAATCCCTGGTTTTTCAGGGATTTTGTAAAGTGCCTGAGTGAATTCGGGATTTTACAAATTGCCTAAAAATTTCAGGCATTTTACAAAATCCCTGATTTTACACATTGCCTGTAACATTATCTCTATTGTCACTGAATGCGGTTTGTCACTCAGGTTTCAATAAAACGAATATATATATATATATATATATATATACATATCGGAACCGTCTTCCGCAGGAACTGCATCTTGAGCTCCTCAGTCTTTCTCTTCCACTGTCTCAGAAACGCCTGAAATCGGGTGGGGGAGGGGGAGCCTCTGAATCGCTGAGTAGCGCTTTTATAAATGTTCCATTAAAATTACAATTAAAATATTATATACATGCATGCTTGAACATCTATTACACTGTACAGCATAGGCTATTATTTCTAACGATGTTCCTTTTTCTGATCTACTCCTGTACAGTATGTACATTATCCTCAGAGGAACAGTCGGCATCTATCGACTTTCCGAAGACCCTAAGACGAGCGACGGGGGCAGCGAAGACCATCCGCAGACGGGTGACGTCATCCCACGCGGTGACGGCGGAGGGGGCGGCGGCGGCAGATCAAAGGGCGAGCTGATACGACAACAACTGGGAGAGAGAATCACAACAATCGGTTCGTCGTTTACCTCTGTCGATAACATAACATGTCCCACCCTGTATACTGTGTACATACCGTTGTCAATCAACTTCAAAGACTAACAACAGAAATCAGTGTTGATTAAAGGATATACCGAATATTCGCAGGTTGGTTTGCAAAACTATTAGGCCTACAGCTCGTGACGCAATGGTATAATCTAATGACTTGTTTGAAACGCCCTTAACAATCACACAAAGCATTAATAACTAAAATTAATGTATCTATAGCTGTTTAACTGACACTTCAGAATCTCCTATAAAGGCTGTTTATGCAGTCACTGGAAGGTGCTATTTGCTATCGGATTTCAGGTTCACTATATTGCCGTCAACCTCCTGAACCCTCGTATTCCAGTTCGCATTGCAATGCATTTTATTGAACTGCATTGCAATGAATTGAATTGCATTGAATTGCATTGCACTGAATTGAATTGCATTGAATTGAATTGCATTGAATTGAATTGCATTGCATTGGATTGCATTGCATTGAATTGCATTGCACTGAATTGAATTGCACTGAATTGAATTGCACTGAATTGAATTGCACTGAATTGAATTGCATTGCATTGAACTGCATTGCACTGAATTGAATTGCACTGAATTGAATTGCATTGCATTGAACTGCATTGCACTGAATTGAATTGCACTGAATTGAATTGCATTGCATTGAACTGCATTGCACTGAATTGAATTGCACTGAATTGCATTGCGTTGAACTGCATTGCACTAAATTGAATTGCACTGAATTGAATTGCATTGAATTGTATTGCATTGAATTGTATTGAATTGAATTGCAATACATTGTATTGTGCTGCAGGTGACAACTGTACATTTGGCGACGTGGCTCTGATGAGCGAGGACTGCATCCGAACTGCTTCCGTTCTGACGGAGGAACCAACGGATCTCATTGTCTTCGACAGAGACCTCTACAACCGATCCGTCAAGTCCGTTCTGAAGAAGGAGTTCGACGACAAGACGAACTTCATCGCCAACTCTCGCTACTTCCGCTACTGGCAGAACAAATACCGGAAGCAGCTGGCCATGGCGATGACGAAAATAACGATGCCTTACGAATCGACTCTGACGAAGCAAGGACAAACCGTTGACGCAATCTACTTCCTACTCACGTAAATCATTCATTCGTTTATTCGGACTACTTATATATAGCGCTCAAGTAGTAAGTACGTATGTATATTACAGAGCTATCTATTACTCGGTAATAGAAGGCTCTGGTATATTATATGTATCTACATGTATGTAGGCCTACCTATATGTATCATCTGCGTATGCGTAACCGAATCTTTGAGCGCCTTCAAGGCTTGAATTGAAATAATCCAAGCGCGTCATGACGCATGAGTGAACGAGGGTCAATGCAGCGCCGGGCTACAGATTGCGCCTTGTGAGCCGTATATATAGCGCAACTGGCAAAAGCAGGATTTGTAAAAGTAAGTCACGTACAGGACTTGTAAAGGTAAGTCCATGTAGAAGTGTGCCAGACGATCCGCCAATTCGAGACAGGAATCACAGCTCTATCAGGTCAATCGTCGACTGCGCGTGGCGTGTACCCAGCCAAATATATTGGATCTTCGTCGGATTCAAAAACATCCATTTCTGTATTGCCGGCCGCTATGGTGGCCTGAGTGAAAGATACAAAGGCAGATGCGCCATACAGTTAGCAAGTAGAGTACCGCGTACAGATGGAGTCGTAGTCGTACGTACTGATATAACCGCGCTCCCATGCAGAGCACTGACGAAAATGCGGTCTGAATACCGAACCTTATGGCATACCGCTAGAACTTGTATCCCAGGTGTGCGGTGTATGCCGATAATCACTATCATAGCTCATCTGTTCAGGAGGGAACATAACCAGTCTAGAGGTCGTCCAGTGGCCCTTAAGAGTTCTGAGACGCATGGTCGAGATATCGCAATCGACCGTCTCAAACTGTTTCACTTATATCCAGAAGAGCGTGACTTGTCTAAAATCAATAGCATTGCAACTGTTTTTATGAAGTTTAATGCAATAGTTTAATAAATTTAATGCGATTTATTTAATGAAGGGGTGAAGTAAAGGTCATCATGGAGCCACAGATGCATCGAATCCAGTATCGGAAGCTGATGTCAAAACTGGACGGAATCCGTGACATCCGTCAGAACAACGACCTGCAAGAGGAAGAGGAGCAGAAGAAGACGAAGAGAATAACTCGGTGCCTATTCTAAATGCTTTTGTGATGATTGGTGTAATGTCATGTAACTGTCGGTTAGGCAGAGATAGTAAGGCACAGGCCTCTGATGCAAATAACAACAAGTTCTTCAATACAGAATAAACTACAGTAATACTAGATCAAATGTGGCATAAACAGTCAAATTCAGATTCTGTCAATACAACATTTTGCATCAGTAACTGACCTATGCAGCATCATCATAATATGCCATCCTGTGTCAACATTGTAGCATAGGCTTAATTTAAAATCGTTTTTCACATCAGTTAGATAACCATATTAGGCTATATTACAAGCACAAAGGGCCTGCGGACGCATGCACAATTACTGTTCAGGATAATATGTAGCATAATGCACATAATAAAAATGTCCTACGATATCACGCATAAATATTATTATTGTATGCGAACAAGACCAAATTCAAACATTATATGCCACAAGGTAGGAATAATGAGCCTAACTGTTCTTCAGCATTAATTTCTCTATTGATTTGTAATATATACCATCTCTGCTTTGTAACTATACCGACTTCATTAATGGAATGGGTCCCAAGTTAAATACAGCCTTCGTCAGAGGCCTCACGAATTCAATCTGCAGCTAAGGACGACCGTAATTTTATCCCAAGAATCCTATATCGACAATCAATAAAATCTGGCCCACAATCTTTAAGCCAAAAATGACGCTCTAAAGACATTTTCAGTTCCGTTGTAGTCCATTTTCTGTTCCCTGTTGTGGTGTGTCAACTGGTTTTCATATTAAACGATTATTTTAATAATAATAACGTTAATACTTAGGCTAATAGTGCTAATTATTAACAGCTGTGCAATACGGCTACCTGTAAGTAGAGGCTATAACTGATATAAGCAGGTGCTATCGATTGATTGATTGATTGATTGATTGATTGATTGATTGATTGATTGATTGATTGATCATAAGTTGTAGTTGTTTACATCTTTAAGATAGCCGTGTCAGTAGTGGTTTGACAGACTATCAAAAGGCGCCATATAGTTGCTTTCAGAAACATGTAGGCTATATGCTTTTATTTTTATCATCATGGTTATTTAAGTTATCACTGATATTAATGTTATAATGGTTATAAATGTTACTACTGCTAATTATCAATTATCGTTACTATAATTGGTCTTGTTATTCTATTAAATGTTCTGATAATAGCGGTCAAGACAAGCAAACATCGATGCGCGTGGAATCGTCAGAAAATTCTGAAAGTTCGAATGTTCAAAATGGCAACCGACCGAAAAGAAGGAATCAGTTATCCGTGGAAGTCTGTCTACTTGGAGTCAACGAGTGCATAGGTTCGTAGCTTCAAAGTGACGCAAATCGACCTCAGGATCCTCTGTCACTTACCTGCAGGCTTTCCATTCAAAACGGAATCCTCGCACCTCCATGAAATCTTACCGTCATCCATCCAGTTTACCTACCACCCAATTCAGTCAATCTTAACAGAATTGTAATTGTAACCACGACGATTTATATAGCATCGTCTCCTTATAGCAAACTACTTCGAACTAGGTTAGAGTGCTTTACAATGTCATTGGCAGCGCTACTAGTAAGAGCACATAATAATTATTAGCTAATCTAAACAGAATCAATAATGTAACAGCACCTTGTTGTCTCCTTACCATTTTATTCTCCCGATAACTGGACTATGGTTTTCCTCTGTAAGACTATTCTGACTTAGAACTTGTGTATAAGTGATATTCTGCGCTTCTTTACAGTGAGAACATCAGTCTTAAGTTTCTTAACTCATTAATAAAGTTCTTCAAACATTTTCCGCGAGTTTTAAAGCTAATAAATAATTCCGTGGAACAGAAGACCAGAATTAGTCGAAACTATTTTTACAGGTGACATTGAGGTCATGATGGAACTACGAACATACCTTCAGACGGCCATCTGCACCCAGAGAACAGAAGTCCTGCACCTCGAGCTGCGCCACTTCGAGCGCCTGTTCCTGCGACGCCATCCGAGAACGGTGGACATGATGAAGGAGGATCTGACGGTCCGCCTCGGCTGTCGGATGTCGTCCAGCCGACTGACGAGCGTCGTGCCCATCCTTCCGTGCCTCATCGAAAACGTTGAGAGGTACGTGCGACGCAAGCACCGACAGACCATGGCCAGGCGCACCGCCGTCGCCGTCTCCGTTGAACCGAAGCAAGCCAAGCAGAACCGCACCAACTCCGAGTTCTACGAGAAGTTCGTTCCGCTCCAGGGAGCACTAATCGACCTGTACGGACCCGGAACCGTTTTCCATCGGATAAGACAGCGAGAGCAGACCCGGTTGGCCAGGATGGAGGCAGCTGGAGGGCACCGACTGCGACGAATGATTAGGACTGGCGCGAACGCAATCCACGTCAGAGATCGAATCAGACGGAATTACAAATGGACGACAGCAATCAACATTAACCAGCAGCCGACATTCGCCGGTGAGAGGCACGATAGCGTTGAGTTGGGGGGCGAAGAATTAAAGAATTTTAATGTCGAAAGTAGGGAAGTGCGGGAGTTAGCTGAGACGATCGATCCAGTCCTCAAGAACCTAGAAGATCGGATGCACAATTGGCTGAAGCACAGAGCGGACATACCTGACTATCGGCGTCAACCGCCAAATTGGATTATGTAATGTATTGTACTGCAATGTATTGTTACACTATGCTGTATAGTACTATAGTCTATACCAATTAATATTTTAATGTAGCAGGATGCCAGGTTGTGCGTTACTGCGTTACTTAACGCATTACTGTGACTGCATGGTTACTATTTTACGGTACAGCACAACGGTTACTGATTACTTTTTTGAGGTAAAGGTAATGCGGAAGATTTAGTTACTTAGCGTTACTTTTAAATCAAAAGCATAAAGCTCTCATGTTCAGAGTGGAACTTAGTGGAGGCACAACTTTCGTACTCTCAGGCCCTAGAGCTGGTATTAGACAATGGTCGTCGACACGTTGCAAGTATACCCCCAAGCCGCCGCCATAGCCGCCGAGCCGCCGAATGTTTGTTCAAGCCGAATAGCCGCCGGAAATTTTACGGCTTAGCCGAAAAACCGCCGAGAATGTTTTACGGCTAGCCGCCGGAAACATATTCAGCTAATTCAGCTAGAACATGCACAAAGTTGTGATTGTAAAGTTTTCCCGCTGGTTTCAAAGAGTTATGACTTTGTAGATTACCGTACAAGTTCGGACTTATTGAAACTGTACTGTTTCGAATAACTTTTTGTGTGCCACTATTAATTGTTCATTTTTGTGGCATTGTAGCAAATGTCCTAATGTCTAATTTATTGGCTTTTTGGAATACTGTAGTCGATACATGTTTTGAACGAACTATGTTTCAAGCCGTATTTTTTACGGCTAGCCGAAAAAGGTAGATTACGTCATTTTACGGCTAGCCGAAAAGCCGCCGTAAATTTTCTCAAGCCAGCCGTTAGCCTAAAAAATTACGGCTTGGGAGTACGGTTGCAAGTGAGTCCCATTCTTACGCCGCTACCAAATTCTACTACGTGTTAGGCTCTCAGAGACAGGTGAGCGAGAACAGAGTCTCGTTACACGAAGGCCAAGCAGTAGCAGGCTCGACCTCACAGCGTTTCGATTACATCTGTAACAGCAAAATTACACGTAATTATCTTATGCGCTTATATGGTTGTTATTAAAAGGCGCTTTGTGCAAAATCACACAATTATATACTTACATAGACCCTACACAACTAAATAAATAAATAAATAAATCCATAAATACATACAAATACATACGCAATTGCACATACATCACATATATACATACAGAGACATGCATACATGCATACATAAATGCATAAAAATACATACACAATTACACATACATCGATCTTGAACTCAACCAATCTCGCTTAATTAATACAACTGGCGCTGATTCGTCATCGTCTCACTCAGCTTGAACAACCACACTGCAGGGAAAGAGGAAATTTCAGACGAACAGGACTGATTATATGCTTTACGTGTCCACTGTCCATCAATACCAAAGGCGCTAACATAGGCTACGAGTCGAGGAAGCTACTCTGGTCGACTCAACAGAAAGCTGATCGGACAATCCACTGAATGCGGCGACTCTTCTCAGAGCAACAGAAACGGGCATAAAATTATGTTCCAACTTCCAAGGTGAAACCCAGGCGTTTCCAGACTCTTGGCTCCTTCATTCTCCTTGACAGACGAAAGTGCTGATAAAATTCCGCTTCATTCTGGTCCCTCGAACGTGACTTGTTCTCATTCACTTCTTCCTTCTTCTCCCACAACGAACTGGACGGAACACGCGGCGAACATCTTAGTGAAACCTATTAAGTAGATCCAACTGAATGATCCAAAGAATCGCTTGCTTCTACGCTCAGGTAATGAGAACTAGAGAACGGAAATGACGCTACTTTGTTACAGTGGTGTCTACCAACGGGGAGGGGGAGGGGGAGAGAACGATCTCCCACGGTTACCAGAAATTAACACAAAAAACTGGCGATCAGGTCACTTTTTCCTTTACGAGACATACGTGTACTTTCTAATAATATTGATCAGCAAGTATATCGTAATCGTAATCGTAAACTCAAAACTTCTACAGCGCACACAAAAGCGAAGTCGCGGGAACAAGCTTATTCACAGGCAGGGCCGGATTAACAAATGTGGTGGCCCTGTTCAGTAAAACTGTGGGGGCCCAGCCCCACAGAATCACAACAAAAGGACACATAAAACATGTTATATTCAATGAATCAACATTCTGCTATTATTAATTTGTGCCTTCTTTCTTTGTGTAGACCTACAATATCAGTTGGGTTTATAATTATCCAGTTTAGTGCTAAAGACCTTAACTTAAGGTATACATATTTTACGGTTTAACAATAGGACTATTAGAGTGACTCGTGGTAAAGGAATATTACAATTGCAGGCTTACCACAATACAGAAAATAAAAATAGGCCCAATAAGCTTTAGCTAACAATATAGTCTGAACTGACTGGTCACAGTGTTTGCAGTTTAGCCTACATTTTGTAGCAAAACTAACATTTAGAGAGTTAAGAGCAACGACAAACTACGAATTGACAATGACAATCAATATCGCTCAAATTGTCATGGAATTTACACACATAGGCTACTTTGCGAGCCTTTGGCTTGCAAATTCATCAATTACGCTATGTCATAAAAATGTAGCTCACGTTCAGGAGAATCGCTCAACTCGGCATAACTGAAAACACTGATTCCCTGCCTTATTCTATAGCGACTTGACTACTGCCACTCGGTACCTTATGGTCTCCCTGAATGCACACTGCTTCCTATAACACAACGCTGCAAGACTGTCTTGGACTCTCTTACCAAGACCATATCACACCTGCTCTTCGTTCCCTACACTAGCTTCCTGTTTGTGAGCGTGTCCGCTTCAAGCTGGCACTCCTCATGTACAGAGCACGCGCCTTCCCACTTATCTTCCATGGCCACACGTTGCAACTCTGTTAAAGGCCGCTCCTCTCTTCGATTAGCATCTGCTGGAAAGTAGGCCTATGTTGTTCCCCTTGCACGTCTCGTCAGAGTAACGTTGCCGGTCTGCATTCTCTACCTCCTCATGTTCGCTCTAAACTGAAAACTTGCCTCTTCCACTCTACTTACGGCTCTTAATAGTTGCCCGGCTTCAATGTGGACTTCTGAATTTTGTAAGTATTGTGCTGTATTGTATGTCGCTTTCGATGCTCAACAATGTCAAACTAACGAGTTTGTCTTCCGACATTGATGCTCTCAGTCTCAGTCTGTTTTTAATCACTTTGAGTTTTGAAAACGAACTTTCTCTGCTGCAGTTAGTCACCATCAGAACAAGATATATTCGCAGTGCTATCTCAACATTCGGAAAGGTGTCCTTAAGTCTCTTTTTTGTGATTACCCGGTAAAACTTTTCTGGTGATGTTTCATTTGTCTGTTCTTGAGCAAATGATTTTGCTAGGTCAGTAAACTGAGTCATTTCGTTTTTTGCTGATTTTGAGATGAATCTGCCTGATAATGAAAACTTTAATAGGGGCCCAGTCATGTGCAAAAATTGTGTTTTGTGTATATTAAAATGCGGAGTTTCGAATAATTTATTCTGAGTACTTTTGCCAATTTTTAATATTAGACTTAACAAATAATAATAATTATAAAATATGGAAAAAAATTTCTTTTCCATGTGTGGGGGCCCCTCAAGTGTGGGGGCCCCTGTTCGGCCGAACATGTTGAACATGCCTTAATCAAGCCTCTGTTCACAGGCGCTCAATCAAAACAAAATCGATAGGCAGGGGTTCAAAATCCAGAGAGTCAGGCAGGCGGCTAAGGTGGATGGTGTTTGGTGTTGAGACAAGAAGAGTTATAGCCTAACTATCAACAGTCAACACTGACATTAGACGAAAGATTTTTGCGCTTAAAATTCAAACAGAAAAATTAATGTCAAACAAACACATTTTGTCACTGTGTCGAGAGAGTCGAAGCCACGGTCTGGCCTGCAGAAAAATGCTAGAAGACAACCACGACACAACATTTCTCTCCTGCTAGTTTTTAAGCGAGGTGCTCAAAACAGACAGGTAATTTCCCCATCTGAAGAGCAACTGTCAATTACACCCTTTAAATGATTCATTGGAAGTAATAAGGCAGTGACGTCTAACCTCTCAACTGGAATGGGACAACAAACCCTCTACTCTTGTCGACTTATATATAAGAGACTCAGAAGTCACTCAGAACTGCTAAGTTTATGAAGGATATGTTATATTGTTACGAAACAATAAGCAATTCGAAGTAGATTTGCATCTCGTGCAAAGTTGGTCGTCGTTGGATCAACACACGTGTGTTATTGAAGCTGCTTGGTGTAATAGACAATAATATTAGTCGCGGTAGGTCCCCATAATTTATTAATGCACTGACGCTAAAATCTTTCGTTAAATGACAATACGAAAATAATAATCAGACTGTCTGAATTTTGAATACACGAATGAACAGTTTCTGCACAATAGAGGATTAAATTATCTGTCACAAAGACTCTTCATTAATGCGCTGCGGAAAGACCCTGAGCCGCTGTTTATCGCCGGCGTTGGTTACGCATAATGCGCACCGCAAACAATCTATACTTGTTTCGTTGCTAAGATGTAATGCCAAAAGGTCTATTGCTGCGAATTTTCCGTGGATTCTTATTATCTTCTATATTTCACATGTCCCTGTCACATGTTTTCACATGTTCTATAGAATAGATCGCGTCTGTGTACAAAGAAAGCCACAGAAATGGAAAGAACAATGCTGTTGAAAAGGACGATAGTTAACAGAAGCAGACGGGGCAACAAATAACTTTAGAAGACTTGCAGGACACAGAGAAGAATGGCGTCGTTGGATTGCCTGAGACCAGAACACTGAACACAATGTGCATAATGTATATATATATATATATATATATATATATATATATATATATATATATATATATATATATAAGGCCTTTATACCACTATAGCTC
Organism: Aporrectodea caliginosa; assembly: GCA_020284085.1. NCBI lineage: Eukaryota > Metazoa > Annelida > Clitellata > Crassiclitellata > Lumbricidae > Aporrectodea > Aporrectodea caliginosa. The sequence continues at coordinate 27,622 of JACEVL010001320.1, read as the reverse complement.
CAATTATCATATAACTTATGTAGGGCCTAATCTTTATATTCTTCGCTGGGAGAATCCGACTTACTCTTTTGTCATGCTTCCAATTATACTCTATAACACCGGAAATTATTATAATAATTATTCATGATAAAAGCATTATTACTAGTTTGCGTGTTAGCGACAGGTTAAATCTGCTTGTCAAGGACCTGTGTGAACGTTGTTGAACATTTCTAACGATGGATTTTCTGGATTCGGTCTATTAAGATGGTTTAATTGGTTAACGACTTTGGGGCTTTTTTCTCAAACTTGTTTATAGCATAAGAAATCAGCAGTTACTACTACTGCTGCTGCTGCTGCTACTGCTGCTGCTGCCGCTGCCGCTGCCGCTGCCGCTGCCACTGCCACTGCCACTGCCACTGCCACTGCCACACCACTGCCACTACCACTACCACTACCACTACCACTACCACTACCACTACTACTACTACACCACTACTACTACTACTACTACTACTACTACTACTACTACTACTACTACTACTACTATTCCTTTATTACACAAATTCGTTGGCACAAACGCAGCAAGTTACAAAAGTTGCAGTTTAGAGATGGAATAAAGAAAAATAATATGCAAATGGCTGAGAGGCTAAGGAATGTATAAAAGAATAAGGCTTATTGTTAAAGCAAACGATTGTTCAATTCCGACTCGTTGATTATCGATCCTGCGTTGCCAAAACCTCTGGGTTGCTAAGCTAATACGAAAACATTCTACGACGATGCGTCCTGAGTCTAGAAAGCTGATATCGTTGCTTTCATATGCAACATGCGTATAGTCTTGTGCAAATTCAACTATGCTTTATACAAACGCTTGCCCTATAGTCATTTATACCCGACTGTAATCGCCTGTTTTTCTAATTATAACATTTGGCTATTTGCTCTTTTGTAACTGGTTGCGGTCTGTCAGCGTGTCAAAAAATAAGACCAAAACCAATACGCTACAAAACTATCATACAATGAATGTAGACGGAGCTACAAAACTATCATACAATGGCGCGCTATGTATAGCTTATGCAATCATGACGTTCATAGGCATGTGCACTGGCTGCACTTCATCGATGAAGATACACATAAACAGCGTGCAAGAAGAAAACTTCGATCACTGGCGGTCAGACTGACGAACGAAAGTCACAGCTCAGTAGTCGAACATTCTCGAAGTTTTCGTAGCATAGTCAATATTTGAGGTGTAATCGTAATCGCCGATTGTCTTCGTCATTCGTGCGGCAGTCATGAAGGCATTGTGTGCATTTTCACTTCTAAATGTGCTCTGGAGCTTTCAGTTCATTACACACGGTAGGTTCACTGTTTACGGTTTTCGATGTCAATAGATTAAAACACTTTTAGACATAAGTTCTTAGTTTAACATGCACAGCTCATGGCGCTCGCTTATCAAACGTTAAGAGCAATAATAATTGTTTTCACATACACATACATACACACAGGCATACATTCATACATACATACATACAAACATACAAACGTTTATACATACATAAATACGTAAGTACACACATACATACATGCATACATGATGCATACTTACACACAAAATATACATACATACATGCATACACGCATACATGCATACATACGTACCTACATACAAACATACATACGTACACACACATGCATACATGCATGCATGCATGCATACATTCATACGCGTATACATAGGGGCCTACAAGCACACACATACAAGCGTGCATACGTATACGTATATGCATAAAAGAAGGATCATAATAATCCCGACAAAGTTTTCCAACGGTTCACGTGGTCTGACAAAAAAGTTCAGCTAGAACGTGCACACAGTGGTGATTATGACTTTTGTAGATTAGATCACAAGTTCGGAATTACTGAAACTTTGCTGTTTCGTACGACTTTCTGTGTGCCACTCATCATTGTTCATTTGTTAATGGCATTGTTTTACAGCTGTTCTAATGTCTAATTAATTGGCCTATTGGAACTCTCTATAGTCGATACGCTATTCGAACGAACTATGTTTCGAGCAGTATTTTTTGCCCGATGTAGGCCTTATAGCCGACAAAGTAGTGTACGCGGTTTCACGGCTGGCCGAAAAACAAACCAGCCGTAAATTTCCTCAAGCCAGCCGTATACCAGAAAAATGTCGGCGTAGGGGTATGGTTAAGAGGTTGGAGAAGGGACAAGGCAGAGGATCTGAGGGACTTCCAGCGGAATGAAAAGACAGCATCATTACTGGGATCTATGGGCGATACCCCCAGAAGTCGGAGATTTCTATATTTCTAACTAATATTTTTGTGTTAAAAATTCAACAAGTTCAAAATGTTCCAGTTTCACTAGTGCAAGAATGTTTTCAACTTAATATCTAGTCGTGTTTCTTATGTCATCAAGTCTAGAACAGTTCAGGATTCTAAAATAGTAAATGTTGACCGTAGCTTAGTCAAACGGCGTATGAAGCAGAATACAATTTATGCAATTTATGCGGATTTTGGGAACAGTAAAACGCCAATAGTAGCCACAATTAAGTATCCAACAGAAATCAATCGTTTGATTTATTTCGGTATAGGCTACTTGAAGCTGCAATGCGCTCTTTAATTAAGGCGTAACACAAATAGTGTTTCCGTTAACGCTCAAACGGCCGTTTTTACGTCCGTAAAAAAGTCCAAAATAGAGAGTGACATGGGGAGACAATCTCGTCCCCATCCCCGCAACAAGTAAGTCTTCCCACCCCGCCCCATCCCCGCAGGGTTTGTCTCCATCCCCGCCCCATCCCCGCAGGGTTTGTCCCCATCCCCACCCCATCCCAACGCAGGACGACATCACATTCCCCGCAAAAGTTTACACCAATTAAAATTTAAAAAACTAACATATTTTAGCTTACAAAGCTATTTGTATTGCTGACTGCATTAGTCTGTAATTATCTTATCGGCAGTTTGTATTAACCTAGACTTGACCATTTCTGACTAGAAGGCTTCAGGAAATAAGAAAATCTCCTTATCAGTTCTCAAGTTCTTAACATCACCCGGGTTTTTGCCGGCTCATTCCCCATTACCGCCAGGTATTACCGCGAGAAATTCAACAAGTTCAAACCCACTATTACCGCGGTATTAGCGCAATTGTTGTCCCCATTACCGCGGGATTTACCGCGGTTACCAACAGAAATCAATCGTTTGATTTATTTCGGTAGGCTACTTGAAGCTGCAATGCGCTCTTTAATTAAGACGTAACAATTATAGTGTTTCCGTTAACGCCCAAACGGCCGTTTTTACGTCCGTAAAAAACGTCCAAAACGTCCAAATTTCTCGGTGGGATAGCCAAAAGAAATGAGCTATACGTCCAAAAACATTCTAGGTCAGGGCGTAAATACGTCTTCTTTTTAGACTCCAACGGAAACACTCACTTCAACTTACAAAGCGAGTCCGTTAAACTGGACTCATTAGATAATCACAAAGCTATCAAAACAGAGTATGTTGTACTTTACTCAGTGGATGCTGAGGTCAATGTTGCACTGGGTCGACCGGCGTCTCAGAGTTCCAATTGGTCAGATGCTTCTGCGGGCGTCTGTGTTGCCGGGCGAGCGGTCGATGGAATTTCTGATAAGATATTCAACCACCGCTCCTGTTCTGCTACTAACGACACCGGTGGTGGACCAAACTGGTGGCGAGTGGACCTTGGACAACCGATGAACATCAAAGAGGTCGTTATACTTAACAGAGGAGATGATCCAATATATGGTAGGTGAAACGTACACTTCATTTTCCTGCACCTATTCAGGAAGCCAAAAGCCTTTCTGCTTTCAAAAAACAGTTAAAATGACCTTGTTACGTAACTCTGAGCATTAGGATTTGTACTGACAGTAGACAATGTTTGTAAACCATCCTAGAAGTAGCTTGCTTCTAGCTTTCATTCGCGCTGAAAAACTTGCATTGCAATTATAATTCTAAATGAAATTGTTCTACGACCATGTATATAGCGACCCCGATAGGACAGAGCGTACTTCTCAGGATGGTTTGGCAAACATTGATCTACTGGAAATCCTAATACAAATGAAGCCCCGCATTCCCTGGTTTAAGAATGGTATAATTGTTTCTCTTCTAGGAAGAATAGTCAATATCCGAGAGTCGAAAACTAAGTGGGGTGGTTATCCACCTCAGTATCCCTGGAATCAGACCTCTGGTATATCAGGTATAACTTTTGAATGGCCGGGAGCGCACCACACATGATGCGTACCTCAAAATGTCGGACTCGAATCAATTACCGGAATCATAATAATGACGTCATTAATTTTTCCACCATGTTACGAAAATGGCCTTCAGTGAGGAAGATAAGCACGTTATAAAATTTTTAAGACAAAACAAACATTATAGAGCAAACAGATTTTAAAAAGAGTTTCCTCATAAAAGCTGATCTCGTAGTGGATTGGACAAGATTATTCGCAAGGTTGATAGTACTGGAACTTCGCAACGTCTTCCCGGCAGTGGCCGTCCGCGCACTGCTCGAACTGCTGACAAAATTGAAAAAGTTGAAACACTTGTTTTGAGCCAGAAAGATTTGCCGCAAACACACCGTACTCAAAGACAAATTGCTCGGGAAGTCGGTATATCTCAACGTTCCGTTAATCGTATTGACGTAGAAAGACTTACGTTTGATATGCATGAAAAAACGTAGGGCACATGAATTGACCGTGGCCAACAAACAAGCTCGACTTGACCGCTGCAGTCGCCTATTGTTGCGTCGCTACCCAGCTAGTCTAGTGCAGTTTCTTCCCAAACTTGTCAGTGTCACGGACCGGCAGGAATTAGCTTTCAGTGTCACTGGACCGGCAGGAATTTTCCACTGCAGGAAGACCGGTGCCAAATTTATTAATTATTTTTATGTTTCGTGTTCGATCACTTCCGATTACTTAAATTCCTCAAAAATCGATTTCAATGCATGTTTCACAATTATATGAATCTATTGCCATTTAACTGCTATCCAAATAAGTCGTTTTGTTATGACTATTAAAAATAAAACAGTCATTTCTTGATTCCATGACAATTTGACCAGTTTCTGAACTCCCTTTGCGGACCGGCAACTGAGACTCTCGGACCGGCACCGGTCCGCGGACCACCACTTTGGGAAGCACTGGTCTAGTGCATTTCATATGGTTTACTGACGAAAAATTATTCACAGTTGCTTCTCCTAGCAATACTCAAGATGATCGTCTATATGTAGCAGTTGGAACTCGAAAGAGAGATATTGCAGCCGACCGCCTTTTACGCACACGTGCGACATTTAGCAAATCCCTGATGGTGTCAGTCGGTGTTTCTTCTCTGGGGCGCACGTCAATTCACTTTGTTGAACCGAGGGTAAAAATCAACGGCCAATACTACAGAGATGTTTTACTCATGGAAGACCTTCTACCTGAAATTCGAGAATTCTCTGAATTTTACATTTTCCAGCAAGATGAGAAACGGTTGCACTTCTGACGAATGAAACTCCTGACTTCATAATTCCTACACTATGGCCCCCTAACAGCCCAGATCTGAATCCCGTAGATTATAAAATATGGGGATGCATGCAGGAAATGGTGTACAAAACGAAGGTCCGTGATGTTGAAGATCTTCGTAAGCGAATCATGCAAGCTTGGAACGATCTTGACCAACGAATTATTGACTCGGCGGTGCGTGAATGGCGCAAGCGACTTCGCGCATGCGTAGAAGCTGAAGACGGACAGTTTGAGTACAAACTGTAAATTATTTTACATTGCCTGCTATTTAGCTATAAATTTCATGAATTTCATTGACATTGTTTGAATATTGTTAAAATAATAACGATTTTGTAGGGGCTTCCTTTTTTATGCCTCACGGTGTATATGTTGCGCTTAATCCCACAGGTAGTGATTTTCCGCGGGAAACCGCGGGAGTAACTATAAGACCGACGTTAGGTAGCCAAACAAAGATATTCTACGGGGAAAACGCCAGTTGAGATTCTGGTCTTAGTCCCGCAAGTTGAAAAGGTGCAGTAGACCGCAAGTTGAAAAGAATGTGCTCATAGAGCAGCAAGTGTTGAGATTTTACGGATAAGTTACCCCATGTTATCGAACGGTACCAACGGGGAAGCCCTCCCCGTATAATTATATATGTCGAACGGAACCAATGGAGAACATTCCCTGTAGTTATCCAACGGTACCAACGTGGTACCTGCCCGTATAATAATAATAATAATAATAATCTTTCCTTTATTAAGCGCCTGACAAACGCACTGCGCTGTACATTTACATGTTATGCAATTTAAATCTTAACTACTAACAGAACAGACAGCCTGCAATACAACGGCGCTAATAGCAGCCTACAAAGCATATCCGCCCTACGGGGCTCGAACTCGGTACCTCTCGCTCTCTACGCCAGATGTTATCCAATGCGCTATCGGCCCCCCCTCCCCAATGTTGATCGAACCGAGCCAGCGTTGAACTTTCCCTGTTTGCATGCAGACCTGTGATTTCTGTATTTTCACTATCGGTCTTTCCACGCACTTTTGGATTTTTAATAATTATTTGCTGTGCAGTTTATTTGATAATGCATTTACGTTCAGTTAAGCGACTGGACTACTTTCTTGTCGGAGTGACGAACAGTAATGCTACGCCGGTGAGAGGATCCTATCCGCTTTGTGGCCAGTATCCATCGACAGCTGTCATTGGTGTCAAGCACTATCTCCAGTGTAATCCAAGCATTGCATCTGGTCGATATGTCATCGTCCAACAACCAGCCAATGGGGCTGGTTTGTTTACAATATGCGAGATAGAAATCTACCCTTGGCAAGTTAGACGCAGTAAGTGGCCAAAACCATGTTTTTCTTACACTGACTTATGCTATTTCTCGAGCTAAGTCTAGGCGGTTAGAGCTTGCAAACTCACCGTAGCTAGCATTAGACCGAGACCCGGTCCTCTATTGCTCTAATACAATGTCACCCTAGACAGTTCTCATACTTTTACTGAATACATTGCCAAGCTTACTCGCTTTTCCTACTTCCAACTAAGGCGTCTCAGGGCTATTCGCAAATCTGTTTCATCTTCGACCTTTACCTCAATTGTCCACGCTTTCGTCTGCTCTCGAATAGACTACTGTAATTCTCTCCTAGTTGGTCTCCTAAGGTTCGCCTATCTCCTCTATAGTCAGTACTTAATCCTGCTGCTAGACTGATAGCCCGTCTTCCTCGATTCTCCAACATCTCTACATTCACGGTTGAAGAACTTCATAGGCCTCCTCTATTGCTCTAATACAATTCAAGGCTCTTATATAGTCCTTAAGTCTTATTTGGGTCTTGCTCCAAATTACGTTTGCGATCTCATTCTTCGCCCCCTCTCTGCAACTTCGCTGCGTCCTCTTCGATCCACTGATCGGCTTGACATCCTTGTTCCCCGTGTCAGGACCGCCATGGCTCAATCCAGATCCTTCGCCTGCATATATGTCTTTCTCTGTGGAATGGACTTCCTCCACCGGTTCGCTCTGCCATCCTTTCTGGTAGTCTCTCCTCATCTTTTTCGAAACTAAAATCCTGCCTTTTCCCTCGGGTTGCTCGCACTGGGAGCGCTTCTGAAAGGCTTTGCTGAGAGAAGCGCTTTATAAATGGAAAAATACAATACAGTACAATTAATCTCCTGCCTATTTAATTTCGACAGGACTTCTCTACTGGATTTTGAAGTGACGATGCTTAGGACATCTCCTGGTAATATTATATTAGGCCTACTTTATGCATGGATGCATGGCAGATGCCATTCTTTGAAGGTGGTACCTAATTAGTGATTACGATATCTTTGGATATCCCTATTTAAGACAAAGGGAGAGCTCTGTAGGCATCATTTTAGAGTAAGTCTTGGCACGGTGTGCATAGCTAAATATTTATATCTCATTTTCACCTGATAGCAATTTGCAACACCTCTATAACTTCAACACTTTAACAGTAGGCCTAATTTGTATCTATCTGGCAGTAGCTATAGGCCCACAACTGTTCTTATGGTCATTTGAAAAACTGGAATTTCGAAAGAAACTCGATCCTTCGTCAAGTTTAATTGCATTTTGTGTTCCAACTAGGTGAGGTGATTGCCAATAACAACCACTTGTTGTGCATTTTAATTATATACACTGTAGTACATCTATCAGAACTACATAATGTATTCGATATAGCTTATTTATAGGCTATAGGGCCTACAGTAAGCCTACGTCAATCAGAACTGCATATGTATTCTATTCAGCTTGGCATCGAGATATTGGTTGGCGTCTGGTGACCAACGGAACTACTGTTCTGAAGAAACGATCAGCAATTCTGTGCATCAGCGAATGCACACTCACCTCCGCTTGTGATTCAATCAATTACTACGACAAGGAAAAGATCTGCGAATTGAATTTCCTTCCTCGTGGAGCCGTCAGCGGTGACCTAACTCAAGTCACGGGTTGGCATCGGTGGACGCAGGTCTACAAGTTCGTCTGATGTTCTGAAACTCGATGTTTGAAGAGTCATTTCAACAGATCCTGAAGTTATAAAACAAAACTTCGGTGTGATGAAATGCGGAAAAGCTGCGAATAATAATAACAACTCTCTAAGTCTCGACATTTTCCACTAACATAAATCAATCGCACATTGCACTTCGTAGGCTAATTTAGAATTGCTTTTAACTATCTAGTTCCACGCAGTGATAACATTAACACTGGACAACACACAAAATGCCTTTTGAATGAAAATAGCAAATCTTAACTAATCTTGAGGCGCTGAACACGAAAATGACAGTAAAATTTGTCGACTGGCTCTCGTTTAGGAGAGACAGAGATGGTTACGTATAAATGCCTCAGTACGCATTGAGTACATAGGTAACCATTTCGCAACGCTGTATTTCAAACTACATATTGCAACATATTGCGTCGTATTGCATCAGCCAGCCATACACACGCCTCCGTAGGCAGTACATCATTGTCTGATGTAATCTATCTACCTATGAAATTTATATAGCGCCCCTTCTAGATAACTACTCAGACGCGCTCCCGACCCAGGCCCGGTCAAAGAGGAAAATCTTAAGTAGTTTATTGAAAGATCCAGAGAGGTCTCGCGGGAGAGAACGAAGGCCTGAGGGGAGGCTATTCCAAAAAGAAGGACCAACGATCGAGAAAACCCGACGCTGTCTAGTAGCAGAGCGAGCATGCGGAACTATGAAGTCGAGCGCAGTGATCGGCGACCAGAGCAGGCCGATGTTAAAGTAAAGAGCTCCCGGAGATAGACAGGTGCTCTGCCCAGAACACAGTGCCAGACAATGGAGGAGACCCTATAATGGATGCGCTGCTGGACCGGGAGCCAGTGGATGGCATCACGCATAAATGCAGAGATGTGGCCAAACTTAGTTATGCAGGGATCTAGACATCAAGAATGGAATCTTCTCAAGGAAAATGTCCGAGTGACCTCGTTTCGCACTCGTCATGAGCAGTTTGAGGATTATTTCAGCAAGGAAGATGACCGTGTCTTCTGCTCCGATGTAGATGGCCTGTTGAATGCCCTCGGAATTAAATATGACCCTCAAGAATGGCGACTATTCATAGACTCTGATAAATTGAGTCTCAAAGTGGTGCTGCTGCATAATGGAAACCAATTTTTATCCATTCCGGTTGGACACGCTGTCCACATGAAGGAAACCTACGACAACCTAAAACACTTGTTGAACTGTCTTCAATACAGCAAGTATGGATGACTTTGCACTATGTGAGGAGAGACTGGCCTGAGAGGAAATCTCTGAACGTCAGAAAGAAGAATGTGCAACGGCTAGCACTAGTAAAAAAACAAAATCCATCGCTACACATCACAGTTGGTGTGATGAAAAACTTCGTCAAGTAGGCCTACATGGACCGGACTGGATCAGCTTTCAAGTACTTTTCTGTCAAATTTCCTCGACTCAGCGAAGTAAACATTAAAGAGGAAGTTTTTTTGGTCCTCGGATCCGTCAGATTCAGAGATGAGATGTTCGACAACCTGCTTCAGGGTGACGAGAAGAAAGCTTGGGACGAATTTCGTCTGGTGTCAACCAACTACCTCGGGAATGTCAGGGCAGAAAACTACAAGGAATTATTTGAGGACATGTTATCTATATATCACAAACTTGGCTGCAATATGTCCTTAAAGATTCACTTTCTCCATTCCCACATGGATTTTTTACCCAACAACTGCGGCATGGTTAGTGATGAGCAGTGAGCACGGTGAACGTTTTCACGAAGACATTGCAATTATGGAGACACGATATCAGAGAAATTGGTCGACTACTATTGAACGCACGCCAGAGATAATCCTGAGCAGCTATACAAGAGACAGGCAAAGCAGCGTCGGAAGTAGAAGCGGACCTTTACTGCTATATGTCATATGTACGTATTGTTCTATGACAATAGCAACAGTCAGTAGTGTAGTCCTAAAAAATGAAGTGGGGGAACGCCTGGATATTGAAGTAAGCAAAAAGTGCCATCTTGCAAGAATTTTGCATAGTGTGAGAAAAAAAGTGGGGGAACGGCGTTCCCCCACGTTCTTCTACACCACAATAGAAACTATTGCTGATTTCTTAGAAATTGTACCCAATTCCTTAATTTCATTGTCATATTCGTGGCAAGCACACTGACACCTATCAGAAATTACAAATTTAATATCAGAGGCATGACTTTCACGAAAATTTGTTGTCCAGTGTAATGGTAATGATTATGATTACAATGATGACAATAGTAATTGTAATTATAATGATAACTAGTTGACAAGTTTAGTATTTAAAATATAGTCGAAATTAATAATACAAAAAGTTGATAACCAATCATAGGGTACTAAGGGTAGGCTATATACTCTTTCCGCTTATGTTACTTTATAGGCCCTATATACAACGTATCAGAAGCCCATTTACATCTATGCCAATGATGTCAATACTGTACAATAAATTATATATAGTTGTCTAGAATGTATATAACACTTCAATGCATAACATGTTTCTTATTAGGCTATAATAGACGTGGCACAGGCTTGCTTCAATGTGCATTAATGAAAACATCTTTGATACTGAGTGTTCACGGTTACACTAAATAAAACGAAAGAATAAATTATTAATGTTACTTACTCGGGATCGCAGTGTAAGAGTGGAAAACGAAGTAGGCTTCTGAAAGCATCAAATTCATTAACTTAAGTATAACTCAATGGCTTAAGGGCCTACTTACTATGAGCTAATTGATTGGGAGATTATACTGAATAAAAAATAAATAGCTTTTGATCCACTAGTAAAACGACCGATGAATGTGTGCTTATCTTAATCTTAATCTCCAGATTTCAACAGCGCCTAAAGATGCTAACTCGTGGGAACCAGCTTATTCACAGGCGCACAGTCAAACAAATAACAAATTCGATAGTTAGGTGGGCTGAGCAGAATCGATTACTGCAATGTCGCCTTTGCTGGCTTGCCACAGTGCAGTATGATTCGGCTTCAGGCGGTCATCAATGCTGCTGCTCGTCTGGTCTTGCCATTAAAAAATTTCGACCACATCACAAACACGATTAAAGGCGAGCTTCATTGGCTCAGAATAGGCGAGCGCATAAAATTCAAGCTCTGCATCTTGGTGCATAAATGTCTGAATAACTCATTATAACTACGTTACGTACCACACTATCTCGCAGACAATATTTCTCTTATAGGCCACTATCGGATGATTCCAACATCGCGGCTGCGATCTTCAAAGTCCGCTGACGTATTCGTTCCTGCGACAAAAACTAAAATTAGTGATCGTGACTTTCGGGTCGCTGGCTCACGTGCCTGGAACAGTCTTCCCGCAACTATCCAGGAAATCAAAGGCATTCATGTTTTAAAAAAAACAGTTAAAACTGTACATTCTATCGAGCTCTTAGCATCTGCGCTCAGTGCGCTGACAGTTGACAGTCCGTATACGGGTGTAAAGCACCCTTGAAGTATAGCTTGCTACTGACGATGCTATATAAATTGTCGTAATTACAATTACAATTACATAAGGTCAGAATCAGTTCCAGGTGTCCAAGAGTTAGTCAGACAGTCAGACGGTTTTAGAGTTAAAACGGCGATAGAGGTAAGGTGAAGAGGAGGAAGTAGAAAAGAAATGTTTTCATTATTTAGATAGGTAGGCTACCGGGTATAGGCCTACCTGCGCACAGATAGCAAAAGGCGAAGTTTTTATATTGTAGTTTGGATCAGATAACAGTCGTAATTCTGGCGTGAGTTTATTCTAGTGTTATATTCGTTTACTCCATCAGTTCTTGTGGCCATAGCGCAACAAGTGACACTGTTACAGATTATAGGAGTTCTAGAAACATAGCTTAGCTTGCTTCTACTACCTACGCCAACTCCGTGCCATCCGCCAATCACTACCACTGCACACTATATCACGACTTTGGTCCATGCATTGATCTGCTCCAGGATTGATTATGGAAATGCGGTGTACATTGGTCTCTCCTCTACAAATACATCTAAACTTCAGTCCATTCTAAACGCTGCCGCCCGCCTCACAGGGGCATTGCAAAGTTTGACCATATCTCCTATTTTATCCGTGACTCCCTTCACTGGCTCCCCATCCGCCAGCGCATCCAATTCAACGTCTGTTCCCTCATGCGAAGCTGTCTTGCTGGGTCTGCTCCTCACTATCTTAGGGCCTTTTTGTACCCCAGTATCTCCTCTGCATGCAAGTCGTTCCTCCCTTCGGTCCTCGGCCCGTGGTTACTTGGTAACCTTGGTTGTCCCACGGGTGCGTACTTCTACGGCCCAGTCTAGGAGTTTCGCTATTGTTGGTCCAAATAGCTGGAATCAGTTACCTCAGTCCCTCAGGACTGACCTTTTTCTATTTCTCTTGACCAGTTCCGCAAGCGCCTGAAAACCTCCCTTTACCAGTGAAGAGACTGGCTCGGATCGGGAGCGTCTCTGTTTGAGTGGCGCTATATAAATGCTTGATTACGATTACGATTACATCCTTATCGCAGTGCAACACGGCATAAATGGATATGGTCAATTTGGTCATGATCAACTGTCCTTGTCGAAACTGAACTCCAACTGGCCAATTAATGTATCACAAACAGACTTATACCAGGGTGACAAAAACAGGCTGATTATACCAGGGTGAATGCATTGGTTCCTTGCTTCCATTGCTGGCGCGTGCTGAATCATCAATGCATTAACGTTGTCCAACTGCATGTAGTGGCAACGAAGAAGTCTCGAAGGGATGGCGCAGTTTTAACAGTCCTCTGACTTCGTGCGGCTGCTATGCCTTGTGTACTTGAACCAAAGTCACATGTGCTGACAGGAACTGGTAGAGATGGGATGGCTATTCGGCCTATTCCATGTGATATAGTAAAGAGTTAGGCTATTTCATGGTTTAAACTATACCTTATAACTATACCTTACTGACGCACGGTCAACACTGTGGGTTCATGGGGGGGCTTAGCCCCCCTAGCCCTTGATAAACTCCGCCCATGGAGGGAGTAGCAATAGGATTGAATTCAGAGGAGAGCAGTGTAAGCAAATCCGAACCAGGGTGAGATCAATGGTATGGGCGACGGCTGAACTAAAGGAGACACGTGCAATTATTGGTCTGCTAATGAGAGATAGCTGAAATAATCTTGTTGTAGTGGGAATTGAGTACCGAAAAACGGGGTTACTTTGGCCTATTTTAAACTTATTTTTAATAATAAACCGATACTGTTACTGAAAATAATTGACTTAATAATTTTATTAGATGTGCATAGGGTTACAGAGAAGAAGTAGACGACAAATATTTTTGGGTAATAATAGTTTGACACTTTAAAAAAAGTGTTGGGGTGGGCCAAAGTCACCCCATCAGGTGGGGGTGACTTTGTCCCACAATGGTTTTCCAGTAATTAGACGAAGTGAACCTGTTACTGGGGTGACTTTGGCCCATAGAAATAGAATGTGTTTTAAGAATATCTCAACTTAAAACTAACACTTAATGACTACGTACTGAACCGGTAGGCCCCTGCTAGTAAAATACTAGTAAAGGACTAGGATGTTTTAATTAAATATTTGCTGAAGATTTCTTCTTCAACTGAGCTGAAGATTGTTGGTCCACCATGTTTATTGGAGTGTTAGCCATTAAGTTTTTTTTGTTAGAGTAGATCTAGGGATGTTGTAATGCAAGGCTGCAACTCTTTGGGATAATATCAGCGTCCACTTGTGACTGCTGTCAAACATTCTTCCAAAGTGTCATTAGAATAAGCCAAATACTGCTAGCCTACTTCCAGGAACACGTTAATACGACCTTGGTATGACTATAAAACGAATTGGTATGCACCGACCAGTCAACATATCCTAAAAAGTGAAACTTAGCAATCAATCAATCATTATTCCTTTAGTAAAAATAAGTTGACAAGTACTCAACTTATACATTGATAAACTAAGGTCCTATTGGATGTTTAAAGATTAGATTAAGGCAATGTTTGGATAAAATTAAAACTATAGGCATGTTATACATATTGGACCATTAAATACATTACAAATACATTATCATGGTAATTAATTCTTAAAAATTAATTTTCTAAACATCACCTGCAGTACTTCAGAATGTGGGCCAAAGTGAACCCATACTGTGGGTCAAAGTCACCCCAAAAATTTTGCTTGCATTTTTAAATTACTTATTGGTGACATAGTGGAACAAACGGTGCGCCATACACATGCCGTAATAATGTACATTGCAAAGTTATATTAGGCCTATCACCCACGGTTTTATTAACGGTATTTCTCACACAAAAATAAGTTTGCACATCTTCAAATTTGAAGTTTTTATAGGCTTATAAACATTTCAGGAAAATTTTAAAAAAATACAATGAAAAATAAACAAATTTGGTTAAAATAATGGCTACATGATTACCGATTGTTATTCATAAAACATGTCGAAATAACATGATAACTACGGAAGGCCAGAGCTTTACAAACTAATTTTTCAATTTAGGCCAAAGTCACCCCGCAGGTCAAAGTAACCCCGTTTTACGGTATATAGGTTTCAGTTGAGTGTCGTCTGGTAAAACCAAACTATTGTGGGTTACGGAGTGAGTTGGAAGTCAGATAGTCCTTGATCTGAGACAGGACAACATGTTTAGTTTGTCGATCGAAATTATGTTTATGGTAATGTGGCAGCCTGAAAGGATTTTGAGGACATACTAAGATAAACTTCGGCAAATATGTCGCAATAACAATAACATCAACAAACATCGTGGGGGCCGTTCACATATTATATAACGCTCAAGGGGTAGGTGGGTGGGTTCCTGTTTTGTTAGCGTTATAGGTTTATGGTGGGTGGGGTAGGTTCAAGGTTTCGTTATATAACAAACTTTTTCAGCTTATGCTATTTTGCTTGTTTCTCTGACCATTGGACTTTCACTGTAATATTTTAATAAATATTCTTCATTACTAATTGTGTTTTAGTTACTTACTCACTCAGTGACTCGATCAGTGCTTTGCATAATATGGGACGTGGCTAGCTGGTAGGTAGCAGCGCTCTATTTCAAACTATTCGAGGGTGGCCATATTGTTCATTTAGGACGCATTCTCAATCAAGAAATCAATAAATTTCGTTTAATATTCAAAGTATCACACTGACAGGTCGCAACTTGTGACAAGTATAAGGTAACAAAATTGTCTTTAATAGCTCTGAGAGTTAGCCATGAATTAATTGGTTATTATACCATTGACTCAGTTCTGACAGCTACAAGTTGAAAATAAGATAATTAGAATAGTGGTGTTGTAAGTTACGGCAGCTTTCAGTTGTGTAATACAATAAGGTCCACTGTATGTCTTTGAATGTGCTTATAGACTGGGGGTAGGGGGTAGGAAGCATATATGTTATATAATATAGGGGTGGGGGTCACAGCTGCTGTTATGTAACGTTATTAGGGGTGGGGGTAGGCAAAAAATTGAGATTTTTTGCGTTATATAATATGTGAACGGCCCCGTGGCATATTTAACGTATATCTTTAATGCTTTTATCAATAATCCATCACACGTACGTATTTACGGACTGCTGTCCCCGATAAAGTAGACCTCATTACTTACTGCGCCCAAGAGCCTATAACAGAGTAAATAGGGCCTACTGCAAGCAGACAGTTTGGCACGCAAAAACATCCGTACATATATCATCCGCAAATCACTATGCATTATTCAGCAAGTTAATGGATAGAGCAGTCCCCGCGAGCTTTTATGCATCCTTATAAGTTGGTATAGCATGAGTGCAGCTTATGTCAGATGGGACAGCATGATGTCTGACATGATCAGTCTAGGTTGTGGAGTCAGGCAGGGTGGTGTCCTCTCACCAATACTTTTTGCGGTATACGTCAATGACATTATAGAGAAATTGAGTCGGTCCAACCATGGATGTCGGATTGGGGAACTGTTCTTGGGGTGCATAATGTATGCTGACGACCTCATTTTAATGTCTGCATCACTCTGTGACCTACAAGCAATGGTTGCAATTTGTGTTGAAGAAATGGAGAGTATTGACATGAAGTTAAATGTAAATAAATCTCAGGTGATGAGGGTGGGCCCCTCTTTTTGTACTTCATGTAAAATGATTAGCCTAAATGATGTTCAAATTAACTATGTTGAAAAACTTAAATACTTGGGTTGTTTCCTTGTCTCTGCCAAGTCATTTAAAGTAAGTCTGCATGAAATGAGAGTAAAGTTTTATAAATCGTTCAATGCACTGTATAGTAAATGTTGCAAATTCAGTGAGCCAGTACTACTGCATCTTGTTAGTGCTCACTGCAAACCATTCTTGCTTTACGGAATGGAAGTGGTGAGCCTCAGTAAAACTGAACTGAACTCACTGAATTACACCTACAGCAATGCCATCTGTAAAATTTTCAAAGTCAGCCACTGCAGTGTTGAGGACATTCTGCACTTTACGCAGGAACCTAATATCAATGACTGCTGGCTGGCAAGAAGAACTAGACTCTTTCAACGAGGCTCAATTATCGGGAACACTATTGTAAATTTTGTATGTAATCTGTTATGCGCATAGTATACATGTAATTTGTAGTAATGAAACTTGGACAGTTGGACTACGTATGTAATATTTCTAATTAGTATAGTACAGACAGGTCTGCTGGTCTGAGAATGCTGTATCTCTGTGTGTTTTTTCTCCTTTTTTTCTGTGCTACCATATTTGGTGAATAAAAGATTGATATATTATAAATAATGCAGATGATATAGGCCTATGAAGGCGTTTAACGTCGAGGATAGTTGGTGCACCAAAACTGTTATGATATGTTAGGTTCGCCTAATACATAAATTGTGATTCTCGTGTAAACCAACATGCGGTTATAAATAATGGTATAATAAAGGATATACTTACTTACTTACTTCAGAAACTCCAGGTTTGAATAATAATTATCATTTCTTCCAGCGGGTCGCGTACACAGTACACACACACATTATATATGTATTCATATATAATTATATATATATATATATGTGTGTGCCATTATATATATATATGTATATATAATATATATTCATATATGTCTAAGTTCGTATATATATATATATCATATATATGTATATATAGATATTCGTATATATATATATATATATATATATATATATATATATATATATATATATATATATATATATGTATGTATATATATACGCGTGTGTGTCCTACATGCATAATTAGGTTCGTCTTGTCCTGCACTCTCAGGTCATCGTGACCCGCGCTACCGCAGCCGAGAGGAAACAGTACGATTGTAGACTTCTGGGTCGAGGTACAGTGTCCTAGATCTCGCTGACTCACGCTCACAGCCAACCGCGCTCGCGTGTGTTGTCCGTCATACCCATGGCCTTTAATAAGCAAGATATTTAATCAGCTTAACAAGGTTGAATGATGGAGGTCCTGTTGTTGTTGTTGTTGCTGTTGTGTTTTTGATGGTGGCCACGTGATAGTGATGTTGATGATGATGTATGATGATGGCGACGATCGGGTGGTGGTGATGATGAGATAGTGATGGTAATGGCAATGGTGGTGATGATGATTACGATGATTATGATGATGTAGGTGCTGTTGGTCATGATCTTGATGACATGCGACAGGTGGTTTATCGGTAGCGCGCCTGACCTATGATCTGACGATTGCAGTTCTGAGCCTTGGGCGGATTCTGTAGAGTGTAGAATGACCTGCTGGTGAAGTTGTTTACGCGCACGTGCTGCAGCTGTCATCACGCAGTCTAATTTGGAACGGAGTGTGTACGATGTCAAGTAAACGGCAAACCATGCGATGCGCTGAATCTATCAAGGACAATGTTAATAATGGTCGCATTATAAACGTGGAGTACAATACAACACACAACACAACACATCACAATACAACTGGGGCGCGGTGGTTTAGGGGTATGTTCGGTGCCTTGCAGCTGGAGGGCTGCGGGTTCGAATCCACCTCAAAGTTGCCGCGTAGGGACCCTGGGCATCCTTCACTCGCAATTGCTCATGCGCTTCGGCGTGAAACTCCGATTCAGCGTTCGCGCAGTAGTCGGGAGCGCCTCTGAATAGGCAATCTGGTAGGGGCGCTATAACAAGTGTTCAAATACAATACAATACAATACAATACAATGGCATTGTCCATTGGCGCTTTCAAGGAATAATGGTCAGGAAATGAGCATCTCCTCTAAGTTCAAGTATAATGCATGGGGCTCTTCGTTAGTTTACTTACTGTAGTGTTGCTGATGATAACAGTGGTGGTGGTGATGACGATGATGATGACGTTGGTTATAATATTATTAATGATGTTGACGATGATGATGCTGGTGACGATTGGTGATAATGATGACGATAATGCATTAAATAAAAACAAAGCAAATATAAAATAGAATTTAATAGCAACAACAGCAGTCAGCAGCAGCAACAACAACAATAATAACAACAATAATAATATGGTTTTTCATTTTTTAAATATCATTATTAACAATAATATATATGTTTATTCACTAAGAGAGTAGAAAGTACAGAAACTAATAATTAAGTAAAGACAGAAAACTGGCATACATGTGATATAACATAGATAGTCTATATTAATATCGTTATCATCACAAATTGGTAAGAGTTCAATATTATAACTATATCCTTTGCTACAAACAATGAGGACACTGATATCATGAAATTCATACAGTTTATTTTTCGTAGTTGCAGTCTAAGAACGGGGTCCACAATATTAATAGCAATAGGCTACCAACAACAACAGCAGCAGCAGCAGCAGCAGCAACAACAACAACAACCATAGGCCTACAGTTGTCTTCAACGTTACCTTACCTTACCGATGACCGGTAAACGTGGTTCAGGTCCTAATTACCAGAGATCAGCTTTCCATACAGTTAACCGCTAATCCTATTTATTTATAGGCCTACCATGTCTTGTAAACTGTAAACCTGTCTAATTTAAGACATCTTCTTGTCCCATGGCCTCGAGAACTGGAACGAGGCCCGATTCTCCAGGGATTTTGGCCTATTTCTGCTTCTGAGGGATCGTTTTTTAACCTCGGATTAAAAACACGCTAATAACATATTATTGTTAGTAGGTCCGCATCCAATAGAGCCACATTGCGGAACAGATCGGTTTGCTCCGGTGTGCACCGGACTTTTCCAAACGATTTTCCCCACTGTATTTTCATATGGCTCCTGTGAATTCAATCTCTTTAAAAGTCAAATAGGCCTGGATACATTCTCACACTACTAGATCCTACTATTCGAAGTATCCGTAGCCTAGGCTACTATTCGTACTGTCGCTAGTATTCCGGCCATGTATAGTATCGTATCGTATCGTTTTTAAGTATTTGTAAAGCGCCTCTCATAGGGTGAACCGTTCAGAAGCGCTCCCAGTACGTGCTAAGCCCCGCGAAAAGAAACAGGTTTTTACAAAAGCGAAGGAAGAAGAGAGACTGCCAGAGAGAATTTTAGAGCGAACAGAAGGAGAAAGAGCATTCCAAAGAGAGGGACCAATTGAAGCAAAGGAACGAGTATATTCGTTTGTTGTGCAAAACAGGTTGGCACGCCGCAACCTTGGACATTTAAGACAGAGTATAGGCCTACAAATTGCAGTACTGAGTACAATGTGTCTAACGAGTAGGCCTTAACGACATCATGTTGTTGCAAGTACCGTTAGGTCAACTTGACCCATGTCACTTTTGTGCTTGTAGATCAGTTTAATGTTCACTGTATTTTAAGCAAAGTTGACTAGAGACCTGAATAACCTCAGTTTTCAACTCATCCATTATCCAGAGACATAATCTCATGCAGGCGCCGATTGTGGATGGGGGTGGTTCCGACTAGAGGGGGAGCGAGAAGAAGGCTCCTCGGGTCAAATGAGTTACACTGATGACCGTTTAATATCATTTGACAAGTTTTTGGCATTTAAATGACCTTTTAAACCATTTGTGTCGTTTTTACAGTTTCTGATTTAGACCCAGGAGATTGGTTCACCCCGGAAAGATAGCCTCTCCGTAGCTCTATAGGCCTAGGTCCTATCTTTCTGGGCATACGCTCAGTATCCGGCAAAATTGGCTTCAAATAGAATAGCAGTCCACTGAGAAGGGCGCAATATCATCTGGAGCAGTAAAGGGAAATTAAGTTTTGATGCCCTTCCTCCTACAAATCACTGTCTGTACCCTTTCACCTGGTCTGGGTCATCGTGTTCCTCCCCTGGATGGTTGTCGCCCATTCGTTTATTTCAACGACTTGTTCTGTCTGCCTCCGAGGTATAGATAGACTGCTGGTGAATAGGCCGATATATCTTTACTGCGCATCAATAGTTTGCTTAAATGAATGTGGTTGGACTTAGAGATTGTCTAGTATCTATAGACACCAGTCTGTGAATATGACAGGCATCATGTGGCTGATACCTATAGCCATAAAATAAATGACTTTGACACTTATAGAAGTTAGAACAGAAGACATTTGGGATACCGTCGGCACCATCTCAGGAATGAAAAACATTTCTTCGCACTTG
This sequence comes from Aporrectodea caliginosa, assembly GCA_020284085.1. NCBI lineage: Eukaryota > Metazoa > Annelida > Clitellata > Crassiclitellata > Lumbricidae > Aporrectodea > Aporrectodea caliginosa. The sequence goes on along the minus strand of JACEVL010001320.1, from coordinate 6,600 downwards.
ACCAGAGAAAGGGACAGGTAGAGGGACAGGGAGAGGACCAGGGAGAAGGACAGCGAGAGGACAAGGTTGTAGCCGACGGAGGATTTTCCCAATTTTGACCAACTATAGCTTGCTGTTGCTCTGCCCAAGCTAGGCCAATAGACATAAACTGTTCAGTAGCCTATCTATAGTATTCTATACCAATAGGTGAAGATGATTGACAGACATCATTGCTATTTTTGTGCCATAGAAGACAGTGCCTATGTCACAGTCCTTTATCACTGAACAACATTTTTGTCGTTGCTCGGGCCACATCAGTGATTGTTGTTACCAGACATTATATCCAGCGCTGTTGATCTGGTCCGGCCTAAAACCGTTGTGAGATTTGGCTCTGCTACCAAACGTACACAAGGTTAGCAAGGACCAATATCGTAATGAATAGAACTATAGAACCGTATGTTTATATGCACATGCATATATATATATATATGTATATATATATATATATATATATATATATGTATGTATATATATATATACTATATATATACCATATGTATATATATATATATATATGAACAGAGACAGAACCGGCAATGTCTATTTCCGATTACACTCTGGTACACATTATTCAGCCGCCTGATATAGAGCTCATGCAGGACCCAGTCCATAGTACAGCACAGACATAAATGAGATAGACTGATCAATAAACAGTCACACTTTTTGGATTTTGCTGCAATGGCAGCTGATTTTAAAAAAGTGCAAAAGTGCAGCAATAGCATGCATTACGTGACAGTCGTTGGTGCAGAAGTAGGTGAAGTAGGTTATGTATTATAGGGTACACTGTATAAAAACAGAACGAGCAAAAGCAGGAACATAGCAATTCCAATTCGCAAATTGCACTCAGATTGACTATCAACCCATGCATCACATATGTGGTCAAATGCCGAAAGACAATTAGGCTATGCATGAAACTGGTAGAAGTTAAACCTTTGAGAAGCAGTGGCATCTTAATGCGGGGACTCTGTGAGCAGTTTCTTTAAGCGGCGATAGGCGTCGCCAGTATGTGATGTGGTCTAAGCAGTACTGTAAAGTCACTTTAGCGTAAATAAACCATAGACATCATATATCGCTGTAGATGTCTATGAAATAAACCTACCGCACTGAGCACACAATGTTACCTAGAGTGGCCAAACGACATCCCATCCTGGCGCCACCTATAGAGCCATTCTTACAGAGTCCCCCATTGCAACTATGGAGTCCAAGTGGAGTTGTAGAAAAACTGAATTCATTATCCTAGGCGCTCCTGCTCAAATCAAGACAGCCTCTGACCCACACATTGTATTGTAATGCTTGTATTGTATTTGAACACTGTTATAGCGCCCCTACCATGCCTATTCAGAGGCGCTCCCGACTATACTGCGCGGACGCTGAATCGGAGTTTCACGCCGAAGCGCATGAGCAATTGCGAGTGAAGCCTGTGAAGGACTCCCAGGTCCCTACACACCGCGGCGGCTTTGAGGTGGATTCGAACCCGCAGCCCTCCAGCTGCAAGGCACCGAACATACCCCTATACCACCGCGCCCCAGTGTATTGTGTTGTATTGTATTGTATTGTACTCCACGTTTATATTGCGACCGATAAACCCGCAGAATATATATCCACTAACTCTTCATTGAGCATACGCTCGAGTGTTTAAAAAAGGAATAAAACACACTTCTATGTCAATCTGAGACTGCACTGCAGTATGTCGCTAGACCTGTGCACTGCGCGCAACAATCTTCACGACGATGGAAGAAAGTGTCGTCTTTGAGACAGTCAACTTACCGCGCATAGGACTGTCATTAATATTGAACAGCAATTTCAACCAGCTGATACGGATCAGCGGTGTATACAGGCTACTATGGAAGCACGGTTAGGAGATATATAGGTCGTTACAGTAGTTAAGCTTGCTCAAAGAGACCAATTCGGCAGAGGGTAACAGACACACGTACAGTGACGTACTCACCCTATAGCGTTGGCGGATTGGCGTTTTTCCTTGTTTAACTATACAGGACCATTACATCCTGCAATATCTCTAACTGGGGCACTCTATGTGTGGATGTGTGGCTATCGTAACTCAGACTTGTATACGAGACATCAAAACTTCGAGACCTAGACCGAGACAGTGATGGGGTCCGAGACCGAGACCGAGACAGTGGGGTCCGAGACCGAGATCGAGACACAAGGTCGAGACAGTTCAAGACAGTTCAAAACGAGTGAAATGCACATTAACCTTGGACCCAAATCCCGAAACAATTTTTCGCTCAACTTTTGAAGGGACAATTAAGTCACTGAAATCTGCCGATCACCTGAATTGTATAAACTATAAAGAAATTAAATATTTCCTCCATTCTGAAATCTTCTAAATGATTCTAAAATTTAAACCAACAAAGTTCCATAGATCGTCGAATGGCACATAGACGCTGCAAGTGATAAAAACTGGACCGAGAGGCCTATGCTTAACCTTCGCAGTGCTGATCGATGTCTTCACGTTATCTTACTCACTCATTGTGTCATGTTGCATAATTTGAAGACGTCATCCATCTAGTTGCAGTTGACAGAGAGAGGAGAAGAAAGGTGGATGTGTGGAAGAAGGGATTGACTTCTCCCGTTCCTTTCACTCTTCTAGTTCTAGATCTCTAGGCTACTGTCCGCAATCTTGGAATCATCTTCGATTTAAAACCTTACCTGTGCCGATTACGTCACACAGTTATCGCGCACCTCCTATTTAAAGGCCTATGCATATGCACAAATCGTGACCTCTGAACAATAGCCACCTCAATTGTTCGTTCCAAACTAGACTACTGCAATTCCATTTTCTGCAACACCGACTCTTCTCGAATAAAACGCATGCAAACAGTCCAGAACGCTCTCTCACGCGCAGCTGCCAAAAACTTCCAAACGCCACTACATAATAGGCCTAACCTCTGCTCTTGAATTGCTTCATTGGCTACAAATTCCTCAGTGCATCAATTAAAAAAATTGTATCTCTTACCTACGCGTAACAAACGCCCTTCAAACTTTTCACATTCGCTATAGCTATTCACCATCCAACCGCCCAGGTGCTCAATCATCATCATCATTATCTTTCTCTATCTCGGCCTGTCGGCCTTCAGTCTTCTAATCTCTGAAATTCTGCAACAGCTCCTTAGTCTATGCTGCACCAGCTCTTTGGAATGGACTCCCAAAAGATCTCCGCCATTTCCCTCATCCATCCTCCCATCTCGCCTGTTAATTTCACCTCTCCTCCGCTTGCACTCCCCCAACAGCAAAGCCATATGATAAACATATGTTAACCATATGGCAATTTTGCCCTTATGGGCTGTATATGTCCTACATATGGTACAGCCATATGGTGTATGCCACTTCTATGCCATGTAAAATCTATGTCGTAAGTTCATCAAACAATTACAAGAAATAAGTCGGAATATCAGGTTTCATGGACCGATGTACTATTGCTGTAGACAAAAGGATACAAATCCGACTAATTACTCCTGGACAGCCATATTTTAGATCAGAAATATATACACGCACGTATAGATCTACGACTCCGAGTAAAACTACGACAATGGACTATACGGATGGAAGGGCCGGGGTGAATGCTCTTAGTAGGCCTATCTGGCATCACACACTCACGCAAGCGAGCGCACACACACGCGCAAACATAACACACACACACACCTACACACACTTACACACACCTACACACACATACACACCTACACACACACACACACGAGCACACACACACACACACACACACAGAGCACACACACAGACACAGGCACACTTTACACTGGTACAGTCAATAGCCAAAGTAGGCCTACTACGGCATAGCGGCACACAACTGATTATCATACATTTAAATTTCAAGTGATAGAGATAATATTATTTTGTATTACGAACGTGGACGATAGCCAACAAATATAGTATATACATATAGCCCTATAATTATATCCATACATACAAGATCCCATATGTGTATGTATGTATGTATGTATGTATGTATGTATGTATGTATGTATGAAAGTATTACAGTATGTATGTATGTATGTATGTATGTAAGTATAACAGTATGTATGTATGTATGTAAGTATAACAGGAGGCTATGTATGTATGTATAGGCTATGTATGTATGTGAATCTAATACCTGATCTGTGTGGGAGCTATATGACGCATATAGCCTAATTTGAAATCAATCACATATGGATTCCATATAGAGCGCAGTTGAATTGCGCATATGCAATACACATGGATTGCAGATTGGTTATCCATCTGGAATCTATATCGCATACATATGCTGCAGATAAGGGCATTACTTAGAGACACCGTATAGATTCCATATGCAATGCAGATTGGTTGACCGTGCCGATTATTAATCGGCGCTACTTACTTACCTAGGTCTATATCATTTTTTCAACGGATATCGCCCCTTGGGTGAGGGCTGCGGCGTAGCCGTTAATGATCTTTCAGCAGCTGCAGTCGTCCGACCGTATAACGGAGTAATGATGTGCATCCCCTACCTGATCCACATGGGATCTGTGTGGCAGGTATCGTCCTGATTAGATAAGGACCACATATGGATTCCATGTAGAACCCAGATGGCAGGACGGGCAGGAGGCGAATACACAATATCGGACCACACACACGCACACTCGCACACACACCGATATACGCACGGACAAATACACATATTTTCACACACACAAACACACACACACACACACACACACAAGCCCACACACACACACACACGCGCACACGCAGATTCAGGCACACCTTAGACACGTACAGTACGTGGGATTATCTCCAGGGTATTATAGGCTTTTTACAGCATAACGGCATACAACTGATTATTATAAATTTGATCTCCCAGTGTTAGACATAATATTATTTTGTATTACGAACGTGGACGATATAGGGCCTATAACACATCAATCAATCAATCAATCAGTCAATCAATCAATCAATCAATCAATCAATTAATCAATCAGTCAGTCATAATTTATTGTTAACCTTTTGAACAGTGCATTACAATTAAACAGTTTCTATTGCAAGGACATAATAATAATATAATAGTAGTAGTAGTAGTAGGCCTAGTAGATAAGGACCACAAATAATAATAATTATAATAATAACAATAATAATAATAATAATAATACATACATACATACATACATACATACATACATATATATTATATCCGTGAACAACCAATGCCGCTAGAAACCGTGTCTCATTTTATGTCATGCATATCGTGAATACGATACAGACTACGAGAGCCACATTTATGCACACGTATTGGGTCATGTATGTATGTATGTATGTATGTATGTATGTATGTATGTAGGTATGTATGAATGTATGTTTGACATGTATGTATGTATGAAAGTATTACATTATGTATGTATGCTATGTATGTATGTAGGCTATGTATGTATATAATGTCGAATAGGTTTATAGTGGATGTAGTCGAGAAATAGATTCCATACAGAACCCTGATTGTGTAATGATGTGAATCTAATACCTGATCCGTGTGGGAGCTATATGACGCATATAGCCTGATTTGAAATCAATCACATATGGATTCCATATGGAGCGCAGTTGAATTGCGCATATGCAATACACATGGATTGCAGATTGGTTATCCATCTGGAATCTATATCGCATACATATGCTGCAGAAAAGGGCATTACTTAGAGACACCGTATAGATTCCATATGCAATGCAGATTGGTTGACCGTGCCGATTATTAATCGGCGCTACTTACTTACCTAGGCCTATATCATTTTTTCAACGGATATCGCCCCTTGGGTGAGGGCTGCGGCGTAGCCGTTAATGATCTTTCAGCAGCTGCAGTCGTCCGACCGTATAACGGAGTAATGATGTGCATCCCCTACCTGATCCACATGGGATCTGTGTGGCAGGTATCAATCAATCAATCAATCAATCAATCAGTCAATCAATCAATCAACCAACCAATCAATCAATCTATCATTCGATCAATCAGTCAGTCATAATTTATTGTTGACCTTTTTTGAACAGTGCATTACAATTAAACAGTTTCTATTGCAAGGACATTATAATAATAATACATACATATATAAAATATATTATTATATCCGTGAACAACCAATGCCGCTAGAAACCGTATCCCATTTTATGTCATGCATATCGTGAATATGATACAGACTACGAGAGCCACATTTATGCACACGTATTGGGTCATGTATGTATGTATGTAATTATGTATGTATGCCATGTATGTATGTATGTATGTATGTATGTATGTATGTATGTATGCATGCATGCATGGTATGTATGTATGTATGTATGCTTGTATGTTATGTCATGCATATCGTGAATATGATACAGACTACAAGATATTCTTTATTATCCACCCCACTTCTGGTACCAATTGAAGCGTGCGTGGCGCCCTCTACCGAACGCGCGCACTGTCGGGGAAATTCGTCAATCCGGGTCTGATAATAAAGTCTCGGGTTCAAATCCACCGAAGGTCTTGCTAACATAAAACCACCAGGGTCTCTCAACTGTACCAAGGATTGGGCCGCAGATATG
>JACEVL010001319.1:277500-351179 GCA_020284085.1 Aporrectodea caliginosa | reverse complement strand
AGGGTTAGAGTTGTACTTCGGAGATGTGTCGAGGGTTAGAGTTGTACTTCGGAGATGTGTTGAGGGTTAGAGTTGTACTTCGGAGATGTGTTGAAGGTTAGAGTTGTACTTCGGAGATGTGTTGAAGGTTAGAGTTGTACTTCGGAGATGTTTCGAGGGTTAGAGTTGTACTTCGGAGATGTGTCGAGGGTTAGAGTTGTACTTCGGAGATGTGTTGAAGGTTAGAGTTGTACTTCGGAGATGTGTTGAAGGTTAGAGTTGTACTTCGGAGATGTGTTGAGGGTTAGAGTTGTACTTCGGAGATGTGTCGAGGGTTAGAGTTGTACTTCGGAGATGTGTCGAGGGTTAGAGCTGTACTTCGGAGATGTGTCGAGGGTTAGAGCTGTACTTCGGAGATGTGTCGAGGGTTAGAGTTGTACTTCGGAGATGTGTTGAAGGTTAGAGTTGTACTTCGGAGATGTGTTGAGGGTTAGAGCTGTACTTCGGAGATGTGTCGAGGGTTAGAGCTGTACTTCGGAGATGTGTCGAGGGTTAGAGTTGTACTTCGGAGATGTGTTGAAGGTTAGAGTTGTACTTCGGAGATGTGTTGAGGGTTAGAGTTGTACTTCGGAGATGTGTCGAGGGTTAGAGCTGTACTTCGGAGATGTGTCGAGGGTTAGAGTTGTACTTCGGAGATGTGTCGAGGGTTAGAGCTGTACTTCGGAGATGTGTCGAGGGTTAGAGTGTACTTCGTGTGTTGAAGGTTAGAGTTGTACTTCGGAGATGTGTCGAGGGTTAGAGTTGTACTTCGGAGATGTGTCGAGGGTTAGAGCTGTACTTCGGAGATGTGTTGAGGGTTAGAGCTGTACTTCGGAGATGTGTTGAGGGTTAGAGTTGTACTTCGGAGATGTGTCGAGGGTTAGAGTTGTACTTCGGAGATGTGTCGAGGGTTAGAGTTGTACTTCGGAGATGTGTCGAGGGTTAGAGCTGTACTTCGGAGATGTGTCGAGGGTTAGAGCTGTACTTCGGAGATGTGTTGAGGGTTAGAGTTGTACTTCGGAGATGTGTTGAGGGTTAGAGTTGTACTTCGGAGATGTGTCGAGGGTTAGAGCTGTACTTCGGAGATGTGTTGAGGGTTAGAGTTGTACTTCGGAGATGTGTTGAGGGTTAGAGTTGTACTTCGGAGATGTGTTGAGGGTTAGAGTTGTACTTCGGAGATGTGTTGAGGGTTAGAGTTGTACTTCGGAGATGTGTTGAGGGTTAGAGTTGTACTTCGGAGATGTGTTGAGGGTTAGAGTTGTACTTCGGAGATGTGTCGAGGGTTAGAGTTGTACTTCGGAGATGTGTTGAAGGTTAGAGTTGTACTTCGGAGATGTGTTGAAGGTTAGAGTTGTACTTCGGAGATGTGTTGAGGGTTAGAGTTGTACTTCGGAGATGTGTCGAGGGTTAGAGTTGTACTTCGGAGATGTGTCGAGGGTTAGAGTTGTACTTCGGAGATGTGTCGAGGGTTAGAGCTGTACTTCGGAGATGTGTCGAGGGTTAGAGCTGTACTTCGGAGATGTGTCGAGGGTTAGAGTTGTACTTCGGAGATGTGTCGAGGGTTAGAGTTGTACTTCGGAGATGTGTTGAGGGTTAGAGTTGTACTTCGGAGATGTGTTGAGGGTTAGAGTTGTACTTCGGAGATGTGTTGAGGGTTAGAGTTGTACTTCGGAGATGTGTTGAGGGTTAGAGTTGTACTTCGGAGATGTGTTGGAGATGTGTTGAGGGTTAGAGATTGTACTTCGGAGATGTGTTGAGGGTTAGAGTTGTACTTCGGAGATGTGTCGAGGGTTAGAGCTGTACTTCGGAGATGTGTCGAGGGTTAGAGCTGTACTTCGGAGATGTGTTGAGGGTTAGAGTTGTACTTCGGAGATGTGTTGAGGGTTAGAGTTGTACTTCGGAGATGTGTCGAGGGTTAGAGTTGTACTTCGGAGATGTGTCGAGGGTTAGAGCTGTACTTCGGAGATGTGTCGAGGGTTAGAGTTGTACTTCGGAGATGTGTCGAGGGTTAGAGTTGTACTTCGGAGATGTGTTGAGGGTTAGAGTTGTACTTCGGAGATGTGTTGAAGGTTAGAGTTGTACTTCGGAGATGTGTCGAGGGTTAGAGTTGTACTTCGGAGATGTGTCGACTTCGGGTTAGAGAGTTGTACTTCGGAGATGTGTCGAGGGTTAGAGTTGTACTTCGGAGATGTGTCGAGGGTTAGAGTTGTACTTCGGAGATGTGTCGAGGGTTAGAGTTGTACTTCGGAGATGTGTCGAGGGTTAGAGTTGTACTTCGGAGATGTGTTGAGGGTTAGAGTTGTACTTCGGAGATGTGTCGAGGGTTAGAGTTGTACTTCGGAGATGTGTTGAGGGTTAGAGTTGTACTTCGGAGATGTGTTGAGGGTTAGAGTTGTACTTCGGAGATGTGTTGAGGTTAGAGGTGTACTTCGGAGATGTGTTGAGGGTTAGAGTTGTACTTCGGAGATGTGTTGAGGGTTAGAGTTGTACTTCGGAGATGTGTTGAGGGTTAGAGTTGTACTTCGGAGATGTGTTGAGGGTTAGAGTTGTACTTCGGAGATGTGTCGAGGGTTAGAGCTGTACTTCGGAGATGTGTCGAGGGTTAGAGCTGTACTTCGGAGATGTGTCGAGGGTTAGAGCTGTACTTCGGAGATGTGTCGAGGGTTAGAGTTGTACTTCGGAGATGTGTCGAGGGTTAGAGTTGTACTTCGAGTTGTACTTCGGAGATGTGTTGAGGGTTAGAGTTGTACTTCGGAGATGTGTTGAGGGTTAGAGTTGTACTTCGGAGATGTGTTGAAGGTTAGAGTTGTACTTCGGAGATGTGTTGAGGGTTAGAGTTGTACTTCGGAGATGTGTCGAGGGTTAGAGCTGTACTTCGGAGATGTGTCGAGGGTTAGAGTTGTACTTCGGAGATGTGTCGAGGGTTAGAGTTGTACTTCGGAGATGTGTTGAGGGTTAGAGTTGTACTTCGGAGATGTGTTGAGGGTTAGAGTTGTACTTCGGAGATGTGTTGAGGGTTAGAGTTGTACTTCGGAGATGTGTTGAGGGTTAGAGCTGTACTTCGGAGATGTGTCGAGGGTTAGAGCTGTACTTCGGAGATGTGTTGAGGGTTAGAGTTGTACTTCGGAGATGTGTTGAGGGTTAGAGTTGTACTTCGGAGATGTGTTGAGGGTTAGAGTTGTACTTCGGAGATGTGTTCGAGGGTTAGAGTTGTACTTCGGAGATGTGTCGAGGGTTAGAGCTGTACTTCGGAGATGTGTCGAGGGTTAGAGCTGTACTTCGGAGATGTGTCGAGGGTTAGAGCTGTACTTCGGAGATGTGTCGAGGGTTAGAGTTGTACTTCGGAGATGTGTCGAGGGTTAGAGCTGTACTTCGGAGATGTGTCGAGGGTTAGAGTTGTACTTCGGAGATGTGTTGAAGGTTAGAGTTGTACTTCGGAGATGTGTTGAGGGTTAGAGTTGTACTTCGGAGATGTGTTGAGGGTTAGAGTTGTACTTCGGAGATGTGTTGAAGGTTAGAGTTGTACTTCGGAGATGTGTTGAGGGTTAGAGTTGTACTTCGGAGATGTGTCGAGGGTTAGAGCTGTACTTCGGAGATGTGTCGAGGGTTAGAGTTGTACTTCGGAGATGTGTTGAGGGTTAGAGTTGTACTTCGGAGATGTGTTGAGGGTTAGAGTTGTACTTCGGAGATGTGTTGAGGGTTAGAGTTGTACTTCGGAGATGTGTCGAGGGTTAGAGCTGTACTTCGGAGATGTGTCGAGGGTTAGAGTTGTACTTCGGAGATGTGTCGAGGGTTAGAGTTGTACTTCTGTGAGATGTGTTGAGGGTTGGCAACTGACTTCAACAGAAGAACGATGACTGGCTGGAGTTCGACTACGGCTGAAAATAGAAAGAACACCAACCAGGAGTTAGTGAAGTTTTGGGAGAGGGAGAGGGAGAGGAGAGGGAGAGGGAGAGGGAGAGGGAGAGGGAGAGAGGAGAGGGAGAGGAGAGGGAGAGGGAGAGGGAGAGGGAGAGGGAGAGGGAGAGAGGGAGAGGGAGAGGGAGGGAGAGGGGGAGAGGGAGAGGGAGAGGGGAGAGGGAGGAGAGACGAGAGAGAGGAGAGGGAGGAGAGGGAGAGTCAGAGAGAGGGAGAGAGAGAGAGGGGAGGGGAGAGAGGAGAGGGAGGGAGAGAGAGGGGAGAGGGAGAGGGAGAGGGAGAGGGAGAGAGGAGGGAGAGGGAGAGGGAGAGGGAGAGGGAGAGGGAGAGGGAGGGAGAGGGAGAGAGGGAGAGGGAGGGAGAGGGAGAGGAGAGGGAGAGAGAGGAGAGAGGAGAGGGAGAGGAGAGGAGAGAGGAGGGAGAGGAGAGGGAGAGGGAGGAGGGAGAGGGAGAGGGAGAGGGAGAGGGAGAGGGAGAGGAGAGGAGGGAGAGGGAGGGAGACACACACAGAGAGACAGAGACAGACAGCATCGGACAAATATTGACTCGAACCCGTACTCGCCGAACGCTCTTACCAATCGGCCACCGTGTATACAACCCGGCAGGAAGCATATTTGAAATCAGATGATATACTATATTGAGAAGAACCTCATCAGAGAGACGCCCAACCTATCAGCACAAAACCACGATCAAACTGAATGACTGTCAAACAGTCACGTAAATGTGAGATGGGCGTCGTCAGTTTTTTATGTCGTATTTCGATTTTCGATTAATTTGTATCAATGATTGGCTTACACTTAAGCCATTTTAAAACAGTGTTCATTAGTCATGAAGTCAGTTGCAATCTGTGCTAAATGCCGCGGCTCGGCTGATAGGAGGCATACCAAAGTTCGAGCATATATCTGGCTATATACGGGAGGAACTGCACTGGCTGCCAATGCAAAAACGCATTGAGTTTAAGATCTTAATGCTTATGCGCAATTGTCTTGCAGGTCAAGCCCCAGTCTATCTTAGGGAGCTTTGTGTGCCAGTGCTTTCCATACCAGGTCGTAGATTCCTTCGCTCTGCCACTCAAGGCGACCTGGTTGTCCCTGTGGCTCGAACTTCCATGGTGCTTCATAAGAGCTTTGCTGTGGTCGGTCCATCTCTCTGGAATAGGTTGCCTAGCAACCTACGTAATCAATCAATCAATCAATCGGCCTAATTCTAAAACATATTCTAAAACTGACTAAAATTCTAAAACCCTTCATTTCAATCAATCAATCAAAATCAGTACTTTATTACGCCCGAAGGCAGAAACAAAACATGCATACGTAATGAGCTACTTGGTCTTTCCTTGCCCCTTTTCCGCAGGCGTTTGAAAACCATTCTTTTTAAGCGTGGTTTGGTGTTATCAGGTCGGGAGCGCCTCTGAGGAGTATTTCTTGAAGTGGCGCTATATAAATTTACGATTACGATTACGATTAGATGTATGTACACCAAAGAGCTACTAGTAATTGATTAATAAAAATGTAGTTATTTACCTACTTACTTAAATGCGCTTAAAAGAAATAGTTTTAAGTAAAAGAAATTACTCTCAACTTCAATCCATTACCGTGTATGATTTCCAGCTTGTAATGAGATTCATCTTCGAAATGTTGAACAACCTGCAGCACAACATCACAGACGTTACAACAAAGTTACAACAAGCATCAAGCGGTTGTTGCTAAACTGTTGTCTTCTGTTTTTAAACTTATAAAATCTATTCTTAAAACTTATATTGTGCCATTTTAATATTCAGCAGACTTTTAAGATAATATAAGGGTGCTCAAAAATGTACAATTACAATTACTTACCAGCAGTGTTGAGTAATTGTCAAATAGTAAATACCATGTAAATTGTATTTACAATTGACCTACTGAAATAGAACTTAATCAGTATGTGTCTCTTTACTATTTTTTTTACAAAGTTAACACTCAATCACCAGGATACAGGGAATACATTTAAATTTGCTTATTACTAACTTTACGTTCTTTAATTGTGGTTAATATTCAGGTCTATTATCTCTATGTTTTAGAAACTCTAGCCATCGATCTAACGGGACTCTACTACTAACTGCATTCTAATACATTAGGAAATTTGCAAGCTTTCTAAACAATTGTCTGTAATGCCGATAATAGCTATATAGCTTATTAATAGTCATGTGGCATTTGCTATTTACAGCTATTTATTAGTTTAAATACTATACAAGTAGTTTCCTAAAGCATTTACTATTCTATTTAGTTTCCTACAGGTACTATTTACTATTCTAGCTGTTTTCCTTTTACAGGGACCAATTTGCTATTTAAATAGTCACCCTGAATATATTATATATTCAATCACTGCTTACGAGGTCTGTGACATTGACAGTAAGTCCCTTGCTATTCTGGAGGTAGATATCCGATATCCGACTCGACTGAAGGCCATAGAGAACGGTCAATCGTTCGACGAGGTGACTGCGCGTCAGGTATTCAAGATTGACGAGATCATATACTAAACAGCAACGACAAAACGAACACATTATAAGAAAAAAGATAGAGATGGAAAGAGACGGAGAGGGATGGAGACGGAGAGGGAAAAGAGAGGGAGACGGAGGGAGACGGATGGGTAAGGAGACGGAAAGACGAGAGAGACGGAGAGGGAGAGAGACGGAGAGGGAGAAAGACGGAGAGGAGAGAGAGACGGAGAGGGATGGAGAAGGAGAGGGAAAGAGACGGAGAGGGAAGAGACGGAGAGGATGGAGATCGGAGAGGATGGAGAAGGAGAGAAAGAGAGACGGAGAGAAAGAGAGACGGAGAGGAGAGAGATGGAGAGGGATGGAGAAGGAGAGGGAAGGAGACGGAGAGGGAAGAGAGACGGAGAGGAAAGGATCCTGAGAGACAGGAGAGATGGAAGAGATGGAGAGAGCTGAGAGAGAGAGAGAGAGAGGAGAGAGACGGAGAGGAAGAGAGACGGAGGGAAGGGAGACGGAGAGGGAAGAAGACGGAGAGGGAAGGAGACAGGAGAGGGAAGGAGACGGAGAGGGATGGAGACGGAGAGGGAAGGAGACGGAGAGGAATGAGGAGACGGAGAGGGAAGGAGACGGAGAGGGATGGAGACGGAGGGATGGAGAAGGAGAGGGAGAGACGGAGAGGGAGAGAGACGGAGAGGGAAGGAGACGGAGAGGAAGAAGACGGAGAGGAGAGACGGAGAGGGAGAGAGAGACGAGAGGGAGAGAGACGGAGAGAAGAAAGAGACGGAGAGGAGAGAGAGACGGAGAGGGAAGGAGACGGAGAGGGAAGAAGACGGAGAGGGAGAGACGGAGAGGGGAGAGAGACAGGAGAGGAGAGAGATGGAGAGGGAAAGAGAGGGAGACGGAGGGAGATTCATGGAGACAGGAGACGAAAGGGAAAGAGACGGAGAGGGAGAGAGACGGAGAGGGAGAGAGACGGAGAGGGATGGAGAAGGAGAGGGAAGGAGACGGGAGAGGGAAGGAGACGGAGAGGAAGGAGACGGAGAGGGATGGAGACGGAGAGGGATGGAGAAGGAGAGGGAAGGAGAAGGGAGGGAAGGAGACGGAGAGGAAGGAGACGGAGAGGGAAGGAGACGGAGAGGGATGGAGAAGGAGAGGGAAGGAGACGGAGAGGGAAGGAGACGGAGAGGAAGGAGACGGAGAGGAAGGAGACGGAGAGGAAGAAGACGGAGAGGAGAGAGACGGAGAGGGAGAGAGACGGAGAGGGAAGGAGACGGAGAGGGAAGGAGACGGAGAGGGATGGAGACGGAGAGGGATGGAGAAGGAGAGGGAAGGAGACGGAGAGGGAAGGAGACGGAGAGGGAAGGAGACAGAGAAGGATGGAGACGGAGAGGGATGGAGAAGGAGAGGGAAGGAGACGGAGAGGAAAGGAGACGGAGAGGGAAGGAGACGGAGGGAAGGAGACGGAGAGGGAAGGAGACGGAGAGGAAGGAGACGGAGAAGGAAGGAGACGGAGAGGAAAGGAGACGGAAAGGGAAAGAGACGGAGAGGGAAAGAGACGGAGAGCGAAGGAGACAGAGAGGGAAGGATACGGAGACGGAGGGAGACGGATAGGGAAAAAGAGACGGAGAGGGAAAGAGACGGAGAGGGAGAGAGACGGAGAGGGAGAGAGAGGAGAGGTAAGAACATAGAAAGAGACAAATACAAAAAAAGAGAAGGAGACAGAAAGACAGACAGAAACAGTGAAAGACAGACACAAGCAGAATGACAGAGAAAAACACACAGAGAAAGAGATAGAGGGAAGAAGATAGAGAGGAACAGATAGAGAGAGACACTATGTGCATGTGTCCCTCTATCTGTCCCTCTCTTTTCCGGTGAGGAAGGCAGAGACAGACATACAGACTGATAGACAGAGACAGATAGAGAGGAGAAAGACAGAGACAGAGAGACAGAGACAGAGACAATGACAGAGAGAGACGGAGAGAGATGGAGAGACAGAGAGAGACACAGAGTGAGACAAAGAAATGCAGAGAGACAGAGAGAATTGACTGATAGATAGATAAAAGTTAATGAATGCAGAATGTAAACCACTTACCGTTATTCGTGGCAATGTCGCGATGACAACAGCTTCGCTTTAATCTGTTGTCATCGTCAGAATCGATTCTTCGTTTCTTCGTCCTCTCCTTCTGACTTGACGCAGCGACTGTGCTGACGTCGACAGTCGAACCAAAACAAGAACCAAGCGATGAACTCAAAGAACCGTTGGTGGACGTTCTGTTAAGAACGACGCTGCCAGTCGAAGAAGCACTCGAGAGAGAACCCTCAGGTGAAAGATTCAAGGAATCGATCGAACCATTTAGTCGGAGTCTCTCTTCATCCCGATTACAGAAATCTACAACACACAAATCTAAACTTCTTACGTGAAACGATAACAGTTGTCGAAATGTAATGCAAACCCGAAGCATAGACGAAACTGTGTATTGTGACTGTGGTGTCCCGTCATTGTACTCTGTGTAATGTAAAGTAGAATTTCAGTTACGTTACTAAGTCCACCCACGCCACCTTCGCGTGGTCCCTCCTGTTTCAACGGAGTGCGTGGTGGACGACCGAGTGCTCGCCGGTATAAGCGAGTGCCCCATGGGCAAAGGAGCTGAAGGACGGACGATGAACGGCATCGACGCTGAGAGATGGTGTCTCTCCATAAAAACACCGGGAGGAAGGCAACGGGAAACCACCTCCCTATTCATCCCGAGGAATATGTAAAATGACGCCAAACAGAAAAATGGCGTCGTTGGACATATGAACCTGCCTGAGGGCAGAGAACGTGAAGAAGACTAAGTACTTTAAAAGATTATTTTCAGTAACTTCAGTCAAAAGGATTGTGCTCTTGGAATGTCGTTTTGCTTACAAGCAATACAAAGACCACATTTGACATATAAAGGTAGGCAATAGAAGGTTTCTACCAGAATAGATTAGATTAGATTGGAGATGAGATTAGGTCAGATGAGATGAGATTAGACTTACCAGATTCACAATCAATGCCCTGGGAACAAATGTACAGCGCCAGCTTTGGACGGACTGGTCTGAAAAATTAAATAAATCACACTTAGAAACAAAATGAATTTAAAATGAATATAAATTCATTTGAAGTGAACCTATTAAAACCTCCACAGGGTTTCAAATTACTATACAATTATTTGACATCTGTATCCAACATCAGTTAGCTCAAATCATTCTGCAAGTACTACTACACTATGGTTAGCATTCACATGCTAAGCACAACCAACCGAAACAGATCTCTCTCTGTCACTGTCAAACTCCTTCCCTCGCTCTCTCGATCTCCTTCTGTACGTATGTGTGTCTCTGTGTGTCTCTCTCCTTTTTCTCTCTCTGTCTATCTCTCTCTGCTTCCCTATTGCTCCATCTTCTTCTCCGTGTGTGAGACACCCAGTCTCTCTCCCCCCCTCTCTCTCTCTGTCTCTCTCTGCCTCTCTCCCTAGTGAATTTTAAGCGATCAGCGACTGGTAAACCGAGTGACTTGTGACTTTAATAAGTTCCCTAAAAGTGCTCTGTACATAATTGGATATGGGGCCAAGTCAAATATTGGGTTGCCACATATTACTTAAAATGTAATAAGGTAAAATCGTTAAGGTAGAATTGTAGATTATGGGCCTCGCTCCAAATCTTACCAAACTTCACCCGATGATACCTTGTATCATAAGCATTCAATCGCGCCTATTCCCATATCTCTAGAATGATCCTGCGATTTTATACAAATTTTTGAAATTCGTAAAAACTCAGTAGTTATCGCCATGTTTACGCGTATTTCAGATCACATAAAAATTATCGTTCAAGATGTCGCTAATTATTGATCCGTGCGTTCTCTTGAACGATATGTGATCTGAAATACGCGTAAACATGGCGATAACTACTGAGTTTTTACGAATTTCAAAAATTTGTATAAAATCGCAGGATCATTCTAGAGATATGGGAATAGGCGCCATTGAATGCTTATGATACAAGGTATCATCGGGTGAGGTTTGGTAAGATTTGGAGCGAGGCCCATAATCTACAATTCTACCGACAATCCTTCTCTGATACGACGCAGCGCTCGCGAATAAGCTGGTCCCCTTCGCTTAACTTTAGAGTAGCGCATTAGAAATCCGGAGTTAACGGTTACGACTTGATACGCGTAACACAGTGTTACAGTTACGAATACCTTCTATGGACGGCATTGCTGAATCGAATTCCTTCTGCCACTCCGCAGATGTCGATGAAGTCCTGGCGACTCAGACGAAGCAAGTCACACGCTGAAGCAAATGCAATAATGTAATAATTATTGTAAATCTTCGAAATTTCTCAGCGCAACACAAAGCCACGTCAGAGAGACTATAGCTTATAACCAGCGCTATATGAAATCAAGTCAGCTAATACTAGAGGATGTTTCGTCTGTTCCGGTGCCAGGTCAGAATCCGGAAGACGGTCAAGCCGAAGAGAAGTAAAATAACTATTACGACTTTTACTGATTTTATTACCGATTTAGTTATTTTACCCCAATTAAGAAACCAGATATTACGCTTTTAATGCCCGTTGCTATCGTTAATTATGTTTAACTTGTAACAGTAATAATAATAAAATTATTAACAAGAATAATGGTGATGATTAAAATGTTAAAAATACTTATATTAGAACAAGCCAGTAATAATAATAATAAAAATATATGTGACCTCGGCCAAGAACAGGGAACACTTGTCGGGAATGGACTTATTAACAGTGTCCATAAGCTTATACCATCAGAAAATCAGTCCCAAAATTTGAGGTCGTTTGGCCCAAAATTTATGCACTTTTAAAGAAAATATAATATCATTTGGCTGGAAATCGGCTGTAAATATTGAAACTGTCTCTACCAGATGCGTTAATACCAGATGTCTGGCCTTAATACATCATGTGGAGTTATATAGTTCGTTATTCAGCGAGTTTTAGCTTTTGTTGCAGTAATTAGTCGCAAACATCAATAATCACGGTATTACGAAAAAAGTCCATATCCGGCTGATGTAGAAAGCGATAAGAGGTCTCTTTTCCGATTTCACATGAGGACGGAGTTTAGGGTAATGTTAACACTCTGGCGCGTAGAGGCAACGGACTCGGGATCGCTTCCCGGTACCCTCCCTAAGGTCGACTCAGCATTTTCATTCGCTAGGTGGCGTTGAAAAATGAGCAGTAGGACATGATGGGCGCCTTGCATGGCTGCCAAACAGTTAAATTCAACTCCTGTAATAACTGGTGATCATCCGTTCATACTATGAATTGAAATCATACTGCGTCAGTTGTGAAAATTAAACGAAGATTATTACAATGCAATATATATATATATATATATATATATATATAACATGACTTTTTATGCTATTTAAGATGTGTGTGCATCAGAGTGCGGTCTGGCAGGTGGTAAAATAAAGAATATACTTACTTACAATTACAATAAAAGTAACAATGAATGAGCTACAACTGCACTCTCTCAAGCTGAGGCGCCATATAAATTCTCAACTACGGCCCCACAGAAAGCGTCCAGATGAGATCACAATTATGTCTGACTGGATCTCGCATTTTGTCGTCAGTTGCTGCTCTTTAGATCTCTGAGGAGAGGGCCATGCTCTGGCAGCTCAGTCTTTAAAGAAAGGAGCTGGATAAATGGCGTGATAAATTTACTCATAATCGTAAACTCCAAACTTCTAAAGCGCTATTCTAAAGCTAAGTGCAGGGCAACTGCTTATTCACGAGCGTTGTCAGAGGGGTGTCCAAGGAGCAATCAAAAGGAGGTTAGAGTCCGGTTTCTAGTGGGTCCAGATTAAGAGAGGAGACAGAGTAGCTGCTAAGGCGGATGTCGTTTAGGTCGAGAAGAACTGGAAGGCGGAAGATCAGATAGTCAGGGTAGATAGATAGAGGGGTTTGAAGCAGAGGAGAGTGGGTGAGTGGCGAAACTATTTGGGGAACCGAAAATGTTGGAAATTAAGGAGGAAGATCGTTCCTGATTTTAATTCTAAAGTTCAATTGCAGACATTACACAGAGCACGTTCAACCTGCCTGAGTATTTATTCAGTGTATCGATGAAACCGTCGAATTGATTGAATCTCATCCACTGCATGACTTCTTGGCGAGTCATATCCTCGCACAGATAACAATTCTTGGAAAACTGAAAACAGAAGAAAATCATAAATTGTATTGTATTGTATTTGGAAACTTATAAAGCGCCTCTGTAGCAATAGTAACAATTCAGAGGCGCTGCCAGCGTCATCACCCTGAGGTTATAAGAAAGTCTGTAGGTAGATGACAGAAGTGGATAGGCTACCAACCAAAATCTCATCCCGAATATGTGTGGAGGTTGTTTAGGTTATTATAAATCCTAACTCAGGTTGTTACGAATCCTACCTCAAAGAAAACTCTGAATCTAATCTTATCTTCCCCACCTGATGTTCCTTTTGGTTTCTTATATAAAACAAACTAGGTATCTGGGTCCTAGAGTTGTCCTTTGTGCTCATCTCAACCATCTCAACCATCCGCGCCTCAGATTAACATTTCGGTGTGACCTTGCGCGCGTTACAAATTTATTTAATAATAATAATAATCGCAGGTCAGTTAACATTCCAACAATTAAAATAATTGACGTTATTGACTGATTGATCTATTAATTAAGTAATACTAGATATTAATAAGAAAAAGTAGCAATACTATTAGTGTTGGTAATTTAATTAATTAAGTAACAATAAGATATCAATAATAAAAGTAAATAATAATATTAGCATTGAATAATTAATTAAGTAATAAAAATAGATATTAATAATAAAAGTAAAACTAATATTAAAACGAGGAGTTTTGTTCACTGATTCTCAGGTTCAGCCGTAGACTATAAACATTGCATTCTGTTCTGTTCTGTTCTCAGCCATCCTCGCTTCGAGCGTCGGTCGCATCATGAATAATATTCCTCCAGCGTCTTCTGTCTTCCGTCAGTCTTATCAATTCCTCCATTGTCAATCCAGTCCATTCCTTTATGTTGCCCAACCAGTTTGTTCTCGGTCTTCCTCTTTTCCGATTTCCCGGCATTGTGCCCTGCATGATGTCTTTCTCCAAGCATATTCCATCTCTTCTCATGATGTGTCCGAAGTAACTAAGTTTTCTTTCTTTTACCGTCTTCAGGAGACTCCTCTCCACTCCTGCCTTCTCCAGCACCCATTCATTTTTCCGCATTTCCGTCCAAGATATATTCATGATCAATCTCAGACACTTCATCTCGAATGCCTCTATTCTTCTCTCCTCCTCCTCCTTCCTCAGTGTCCAACTTTCACAACCATATATAGCCACCGGCCAAACCAGTGCTCTCCATAACTTTATCTTTGATGTTGTTGTTATGTCATGGCTCTTCCCGAATTGCATTATAGACATATAATTGAAACATTGCATTATAGACATATAATTGCAAGCATGTATAAGAGAAATAACCATCAGTGTTTGACATGGCGATTAAAACAGCGCAATTCAGAGCCTATGAAAATCATCATCAACCTGAGGTTGTATTTCAGACGATGACGGCTCTAGATGTAAACTAAAATGCAAACAACACGGAATACATGGTAAAACTTGGGTTAGTTTCGAAAGAGCGACATAACGAAAGAGCGACGTAACAAAAGAGCGACAAATGGGCAGCAGTTTTAAAAGAGCGACGGAAATATTGCTGATTTTATAGAGCGACGTAACGAAAGAGCGACACAACAAAAGAGTGACAAATTGGTTATTATCGTAGTCTGGTTTCTTGGAAATATACTAGGGGGTCGTGTATTCGTAGCCAGAAATTATTGGCTATTTATTGTTTATCAAAGAGTTACTTCAGTTTCTACTAGAGAGAGTTTGTTTGTGTTTATTTAGAGGTTCGTTATGAACAACTTCTAAGGACTATACATGTAGGTGCCAATTCCAGCCATTGTATTTGTATTTTGATGTACTTCGGGGTTCCGTACTCTGATGTTAGCTTCAACGGGACGCAGATGTCGGAGTGAATAGGCGAGCGAGCGATATAGGCATGGGCTCAGTTTCTGAAATTTGCGCTAACTAACCAGTCTATGTTATGAGATTCACTTTATTAGACTTATAGCCTAGGTGTAATGTTTTGACTTCATAGAGTAGTAGAAGAATCAGACACTGAATGACACTTTATTAGATTCATAGCCTAGATGTAATGTTTTGACTCGATATCTAGATTTACTGCTCATAAATGAGTACATAAATATATTTGTCGCTCTTTCGTTATGTCGTTCTTTTGAATTATTTTTCATTTCATAGGTTGTCGCTCTTTTGATACGGCATTTATGTGGCTCTTCTGTTACGTCGCTCTTTTAATTTGTCGCTCTTTTGAACCGCTCCCTAAAACTTTCATGCATAACAGAATATGAAACAACTGTAAAAGTCTTGAGGTGTCCATAAGTCAAAACAATATCCACTGAAATTGAAAATTTGTGAAGAATTGAATTGTAATTGTAATCTGACATTTATAAAGGGCCAACCACTTAAAATAAAAAACTCATTAGTGGCTTTCGCGACCCGAATCACTGTCGAAAAAACAGACTTTAGGCACCTGCGAAACTGTGGAAGGGACAAACTGAGAAGCTCGACCTACAGCTCTCGAAAAAGGCGATTCCAACTGATAGGTTCAACAGAGCAAAGCTTCAGAACTTAGCTGCAGCAGAATGCGTACGAAGGAGTCAACAAGTAATGGGCAGTGTTGTATCAATTACATTCTAAATGTAATTCAATTATAATTGCAATTATGTGCTTGTAAATGTAATTGAATTACAATTACAATTACTTGATTGTGAAAGTAATTGAATTACAATTACATTTTGATTGCAATTCAATTACCAATTACTTTTAAATTATTCCTTTAAAATTGGCAAATGATTTAGAATATTTTCGATAATTTTTAATTTACTCTGTTTTTAAACTAAAACATCCAATGGACCAATGGCCTGTAAATTGTAATAATATATACATTCAATTGTATTATATGTTTGGCATGTATCCAAAATACGATCTGCAATTATGATCCATTAAAACAAGTTAGAGTTTATTTGATTTTTAGTAGAAGTTTTTCAAAATGATAGTCTGTTAGAGAACTCAGTTGATTGCGCCTGGGTGAGTGAGTCAATATGTCCAGCAGTGCTAAAGAGACGCTCAACTGGAGCTGAGGATGGAAGCTCTGTTTTCTGTAGGCAGCCGCAGTAAGCTAGCTAAGAACGAGTGCATGACTGCATGGACAGTCTGATAATGAAGGTCTATCAAAGTGTGCTGTAAGATTGTAAGAGGGGTGTAAGGAAAGAATAATGTTGACAATTATGTTGCCATGCAAACATAATGCAGACTGCAGAGCATGCAGTTTATTCAATTAAACTGGTGGCCCAGGTCAACCCGGCAGGCTGGCATCTTTGCTGACTTTATGAAAGTAATTTGTAATTTACACTTCATTCAATTACAAATTACATGCAATATTGTAATTGAAATACAATTACAATTACTGGACTTAAAATGTAATTCAATTACAATTACAGAACTTGTAAATCAATTACGTAATTCAATTACATGTATTTCAATTACTGAACAACACTGGTATATAATGGGCAGCCTACCGAAGGGTACCACGACCAGGGACCGAGGAGACTGAAATGCAGAAGTCCCTAAGGTATTATGAAGCAGACCCAACAAGACAATTGAGCATAAGGGTCATTATCTTAGACTGAATACGTTGCTGGCTGGGAGGGAGTTGAGTAATGGAGTGCTTAGAATTAAAACATCCTCGTACGATTACGATAGTTACAATATAATTACAGTTAAATTATACACTTGAAATTACGACAAAACAGATCTACAGTCCAAATTTACACTGACAAAAACGATTAAATTAATCTACATTTGTCATTATAATAAAATATACCCAAAAATTACAATTAAATTAAATTACAATAACAAGTAGCAAAATTATAAACTTACTAATCGCGATTTCTGCATTCGGCTCACTGACTTTTGTGTGAATGTTTGAATCAAGTTAAACACAAATTAGGAAGATGCTAGGAAGGAAACGTGAACTCCTTACGTTGACGAAGGCAGTTTCGTTGTTGAGATCAGAGGATTTTGGACGTAATCTTCAGATGAAGAAGACAAAAAGGTTGAAGACAATGACCTGGAATGGATGTGGTTCTGATATTTCAAGACATCTTCCTGTGACATCTGAAGCAGGAAAGAAAAATCGGATGATTTTGGACCGTCTGTATAATTATTGTTGTTTGCTCTCGGGCCTAGGTCTATCGGAGGGAGGGGAATGGAGGAAGGGAAAGAGCAGTGGAAGAGGTGCTCTGAATTATTAACTACTATGCATTTATTAAACGCCACTCTTTAATGACCAAGCATCAATCAATGACGCTGAGTAATTCTGAGTCAAGGACTGGCTCAAGGTCCCTGCCAAGTAACCGTCTCAGGGTCTCAGGAGAGGAGATTCTAACAACAATTCTCAGCGTTACAATGCGAGCGAACGCACTCGTCAATCAGATAAGAAATTATCGTATCCCAAGCATAAGAAAACTTCCAAAGAGGACAGAAACAAGCACAGGGCGATCAATCGAGAATGTCCAGCAGAAACCTACAATGCTATTCTATATCTTGGGGTACAACAGGGCTTGAGATGCTATATACTGAATCATCACATCTAACAACGTCTATTGCAACTTACCTCAATTAGTACAGTTTTCTGCAATGAAGGCCGGTAAGAGTTCTGTCAACATAACGAAACTGAGATTAAAACATATCTTTTTAAAATTGAACCGCTAGCCTCGGCGCTAGGCCAACTCGTGAGTTTGAGACAAAGCCGAAAACCCAGTAAACTTATTCTTGCAGCGGTTGTGAAGGATGTCACCCGATCAATTTATTGAAAAATGAGCAGGGTGGTGGTGGCCATTCATACGGTCGCTATAGAAAAACGTTTATATTTACATTTTAAGAACAGTGCTTTAGTTGTCGGGTGGGGCGCTCTTCTTCTAACCCTCAAATGAAAATTATGTCGGGGTCAAGTCTTGACATAGTTCAAAATTATTTTCTAGACTAAGTGTAAGAGTTCTGTAAATTAAATTTATGTTGTTATGAATGCAACGATTCAGATGTCTGTGACCGTTTTAATTCTCTGAGTAGTTTGAAGCGGCGATATATAAATACCCTGAATGCTTAAACGAATGAATGATTCAGTTAAAAGACTGCCCAAGTGCCCATCCATTAAACATAAGTCAATAATTAATATAATTTAAAACAGATTCCACAATGTACATGATTAAAATCATTCTACGCAACAAACCTGATTTGATAGTGGAAGACGATTAAGCCATTCTGTATCGTTTTTTAATTTTCTTTCTGCTCCTTTTGGCTAAAAATTAAGAAACGCAAAATATTTACGATAGATTTCTTGTTTTGGAAGCAGGTCTTTATTTGTTCATTGTCTTTGTACAGGACTCTTCAAGCAAGAGGTCATTCGTTCGTTCATTCATTCAAGTATTTATATAGCACCTCTTCAAAGAAACTACTCACAGGTGCTCCAGACTCAAGCACAGTGAAAAAGAACAGTTTTCAAGGGCTTATAGAATGTGACAGAGAGTGACTTAGGGAACAGGTGCAGCTCAAGAGGTCAACCATTCCATACCGCCGCGTTTACCACAGAAAACGCGCGACTTTGCATGATGGAGGTACGGGCAAACGGAATTGAAAGCACGCCCTTCCCCGTTGAGCGTAGGGAGCGAGTACTCCGAGTACGCAACACAGGCCGACATAGGTCAAGTAGGTAAGTTGAAGCGAGGCCTAGCTGGCATCGCAATACCAAGAAGGCGACCCTCTTCTCTATACGCTGACGGACAGGGAGCCAATGCAGAACCTTCAGGATGTAATTTGACACGTGGCTGAATTTGGGTATTTGACCGATAAGTGGCGCGGCAGAGTGTAGAATACGGTCAATGTTGGCCAGCCGTCCAGATGGTAAGCCAGAATAAAGCTGTAGTAGATGTTTTAATGCAGTAGAGAGCTGTATGTTAGAAGTTACAGTTGAGCTGTATTGATAAGAACTTTGATTGTACGTTTGAAGTAACTGTGTTTAAAGAAAGGAGAAACATTCAAAGAACTGTGTCAATTTAATTTTTAAACAGTTAGAAGTCGTTGAGCAATTTATATGTAGAGATAAGGAAAGTTCTTGAGGTAGGTCACAACTAAGAAAGAAAAGAGTTGGTGACAAAAGCGATAGGCAATAGTCGAGGCGAGCGCTGAGACGAAAGCATGCACAAGTGTAGTTGTAGCGCCAGTTGAAAGAGAGCGAGCGACAGTACGAAGCTGGCGCAGTTGATAGAAGCAGTCGCGACTGAGGCGATGGAGGTGTGGTGCAAAAGTAACTTCCAATGGAATAGCAAGGTCTCCGATCGAGGTGGAGAAAGTATAGCCATTAAATTCAGTAGAGAGGTCAATCAGGTCAAGTTTAGCCAGCTGCTGCCGGAGTCCAGCCACATGAATTTGGTCTTTGCAGAGTTTAGGCAGAGACGGTTTCATGTCATCCATGCGTGTCTCTAGCGCAGTCAGTGTTTGACCCACAGTAGAGGCAATATGAAATAGTGAGTTTGAGATGTTTCTTAAACGAAGCATCGGATCCATACTCTTGCGATACCAGTCCCAGACTGATCTTCCGGATATTGACCTGGCTTATTCGTTCTGATACGCCATCAGTTGATGCCTTCTGCATTAGACACCGACGCAATAGAAGTAACTAATTAGAATTATTACAGACCTTGAAGACTTTGACTAGACAGTAAGCGCTGTGTAACAGCTTCCAGGTCGAATCGTTCGGGTGCATCAGTCCGTAACTTGTATCAATCTGGACCCTCAGCGGAACTCCTCTCTCGCCTCCGCATTTCCTGGCCGTGAATTCGGTGCTGACGCAGTTCAGTTTGACGCCGATCGTCGCCCTCTGACGAGAGTCCCAGAGGAATTCCAACGCGTTCAGACTGTTCGAGTCATCCGCAGAACAGGAGATTCCGTAGCACAGTGGAATATCTAGAAAACGATCGACTTATAATTATGCGGTTTAGAGGTATAAGTACACTGTACACTTATCAAGTCATGCTTACAGTGGGACACGGTAGTCGATTGGCTAGAGACACCTTTAGTTGAATAGGTCGTTGAATAAATATATTGCTGGGAGTGGCCTACCATCCCATCAGTGTTTAATCTAGACGTCTCTGGGGGGGTAAAGTTCCCCAGGATCGAGTTTTTGCCCCAGAAAAATGAAAGACATGTAATTTTGTACAGAATTTATCGTCTATCCCCTCCCCTGAGGTCACGGTGAATCGAGGAGGGGACATTCGCGTTGGAAAACTCTCGTTACTACCCCCTCGAAAATACTACCCCCCTCGAAAATTCTTGGAAAACACTCGTTACTACCCCCGCCGGTCGTCAACTTTTCAAATATGTTGGATACCCCCGAGAACCCTCGATTCCCCCGACAGCAAGGGGAGTAGATTAAACACTGCCATCCCATAACTCTGCCACTGTTCGTACTCTGGCAGTGCTAGTCCCAAGCAGTGGCGGATTTAGCCATAGGCCCGGGGGCGAACCGCCCCCCGTGCCCCTCCTGGTTGTATTCCGGCGCCCCCTCAAGACCAAACCCGTAATGGTGGACAAAGGGGCGACAAAATTAAATTTTTACAGACATTTTATCATCTGTGCCCTTACTTTAATGATGGTCTGAACACGACAAATGTCACTCGATGCACTGTGTCGTGGTTATGGTCGGGCAAGCCGCCATCTTGGATCTAACACCTCGGTTCAACAGCCAAGGGTGCTGAACCGACCAGCCTAACCGCCACCCGCTTGCCTGTGAATCATCCCCAGGCAGCGCCTACCGCTACCATCTGGCTCGTCCGAACACAGACGACAAGGGAACCGACCTTAGATTAAACACTGCCATCCCATAACTCTGCCACCGTTCGTACTCTGGCAGTGCTAGTCCCAACTCCCAAGCCTGGATGAAGGAGGAGGGCGACACTAAGGATCTTTGTTATCACAGTGTCGTTAAACTGAAACTACTACTGCCATCCCATCTTCCCATCATTTCATCATCTCACACGTGCACTTTTAGTTAAGACGCACCCAGTTTTGTTGTAAGGAGCGATGGGTCGAAGAGTATAGAGTAGCTCTTCGGTTGAAACCTCAGACCGGATTCAGTTTAAGGATCGATTTGCTGTGCACCTCTGGTGTCACATTTGTCTACCCTTAATGGTCACGTCTTTGATGTTTACTCCTGTCTCAAATTTTAGTCTCTTATAATTATGTGGATGACGACTGAATTAATAGCTAGCGTAAGCAGACATCTTTTCAAGAGTCTGACTTTTGATGCTGTTCTGCTGTACCGGAGAGTGAGTATCGTTCTAATTTTGTACATAGTGTCAACATACTTTTATCGATGAGTTTGAAAGTCTTTATATTTTTCTACTTACTCTTCTCCCTAGACGAACGAACTAAATATGTATGCATATATATAAATATATATGACTGGCTTACTCAATATGATGGAGTGCGCTGCTAAAATCCAGTCTTTCAATATAAAAATATAATAATTCTAGTGCATAATAATATTAATTTAATCATAATAATAATATATAATAATTGTTAAGTCATAAATTGTGAGAGCAGCTGTCCTGCTGTTGTCTCGCTGTGGCAGCGAGTGAGAAGACAGGAATGTAGAGAGACCAACCTAACTCCATTAGCTATATCTAACTCAAAGAAAAGCCCATAATACTTCGTTGATTCTTGTTTACAATCCGTTGCAGCCAATGGGGAGCGGTGGCCGATTGCGTAGACACATTTAAAGCGATGTCAAGCGTCGCTATAGTACGGATAGAACACGATATACTAAGCGGGGTTGTGTCGGATATTGTATAAAGCTAAAATGATGCTAAATAATAATATAATATTAGGAGTAAAGTAGTGAAGTCAACGTTCTATATTACGCTAATTCGATAAGCTTTACCTAGCTCAATAAGTTTTTCCGTCGGATGTCTTTCCGTCTTCCAGACCTGGAGCTGTTCCTTTTCCATGAACTGCAATCGTCGGTCGTTGAAGGTCACTCGAATTACACTCTGACAATTGAAAATCACAGTCACCGAAACAATTATTTATACTCCTAATTGTGTTAGACTAATTTTCCTGTAATTGGAATAAGTAGATTCTTTTACTAACTTCCAACCCTACCTGCCTCCTATCGATTTCCTTTTGACTGAGCGCCTGTGAATAAGCACGACCTCGCTGTTTGGCACTGTAGAAATCTACAGAAGGTGTGAACAGATGGCGCACCCAAACGAAATCACGGCCAACATCCAGACGATCAGCCCATCAGACAGAGAGAGAGAGAGGCAGAGATCAGTAAGAAAAAGGTAAGTCTAAGTTGAGAACGAAGCAACACCAGTAAACGGACAGATACACAGAACGGATACTTATAAGGAGAGGAACACAGAGACAGGGAGAATGGATACATATACAGGAGAGGAACGGACAGATACAGGGAGCAGAATGGATACATATAAGGAGAAAACAGATACAGTCAGAAGTTGAGAACGGACAGCGACAGAAGTGAACGGGCAGATACAGGAAGCAGAATGGATACATATAAGGAGAGGAACGGATACATACAGGGAGGAACGGACAGATACAGAACGGACAGATACAGGAAGCAGAATGGATACATATAAGGAGCAGAACGGACAGATACAGGAGAATGGATACATATAAGGAGCAGGAACGGATTTCCAGGGGACATGGCCGGAGAATATTCCATTGCCATCGCCGGTTGTGCCCCGCACCGTGACTCATTTTCCTCATTCAAATCCATATAATATCCCATCGAGTCTTAAGCTCAACCTCAACCCCACGCAACTCAATCGGTTGCGAACTTAAGCACGAACTCCTATATTATATTAGCCTAATATCCAGGAGTCCACGAAGAGACCAATTCGTTGCCATGCACTCTCAGACCAATGAACAGTCGCTGAAAACCGGGTCAGGTCAAAGTCCAGTAAACAGAACAAGGTCGCGTCTATCAAGGTCAAAGTTCGCACGAAGAATTCTGGATTTCGCCCCTTCGCAGAAACGAACCGTCGATACTCAGAAAACATTTAACCAGAAATCGTATTTCTCAGAATAAAACGATTGGTTTGGATTAGAGAAGTTTTGGTCTTCAAAACAGCTAACAAAGACATAATCTGAACTGTTCAATCCGCCGCTTCCTCTCCTTTCATGCCGTCACATCTTTGTCCATTATTATACCTTCCTTTCTGCTGGATACTTTGCACTGGCAACAGGACAATTATTGTGCATAATGGTCAGGATCTTAAACTGAATACGCTGGCCATATAGCTTCCTTTGCACACAGCAACGTATTCAGTTTAAGATCCTGACCCTTATGCGCAATTGTCTTGTTGGCTCTGCTACATTATACCTTAGGAACTTCTGCATTTTCAGTCGCGGGTCGTGGCACCCTTCAGTCGGTTGCCCACGTTCGACTTCTGACTGTACCTCGTATGCATACTTCTGCAGGTCAGCTGTGTGATAACAAAGATCATTAGCGTCGCGTTCCTCCTTTATCCAGGTTTGGAACTCCGCCACTGTTCGCACTGCCAAAGTGCGAACAGTGGCGGAGTTCAGTCCATAAGCTTTGCCTATGTTGGGCCCACCTGTTGGAATCGCCTTTCTCGACAGCTGCGGCTCGAGCTCCTCAGTTTGTTCCTTACAGAGTCTCGCAAGTCCTGAAGTCTGTATTATTCGACGTCATTTCACTGGTTTGGGTCTGGAGCGCCACTGATGAGTTTTTTCTTTAAGTGGCGCTTTATAAATGTCAGATTACAATTACAAAGCAGAAGACAGGAAAAGCACACACCTTGAGGGGTGAATACTCGGGAAGATTGTCCAGGCATCTCATTTCAATTTCATATGACTGGCCTTTGAAAACAGAAAAATCAACAGAAACTGATCACAAAAAACTTAGAGTGGAAGCTGCTCTAAGCCATAAATCTCTTGTTTCCAATTCAATCTATTCTAATGACTTTGATAGTCATAATTTATGCATCAAGACAATTGATAGAGCGCATTTTAAGTACCTGACAAAAGTGCTGTGTTCCAGGTGGTGGGCCCAACATATGCACAGTTTCTGGAC
Organism: Aporrectodea caliginosa; assembly: GCA_020284085.1. NCBI lineage: Eukaryota > Metazoa > Annelida > Clitellata > Crassiclitellata > Lumbricidae > Aporrectodea > Aporrectodea caliginosa. Next base: position 327,501 of record JACEVL010001319.1, on the reverse strand, counting down.
TGAGTAGTAGCAGTATGGGGAGCCGATCGTAGGGGACTACGACCCGTTATTACTTAATAATTATTACACAGGCATTAAGAATTCAATTTGAAAGACTTTGCTGAAGAAACTGGTTTATTGGTTCAGCAGTTTATTTATTTCTGCTGCGCTTATTACACAATCAAGGTAATAAAACTAAGATCTGAATCCCAGACAAGACACAGCAGTATGCACAGGCACCACTCGACCAACTCAAACTCCCAATAGTTAGAGTCCAGCCACAGGGTGCTACCGATCAAACCAAAATGCTATTGCGCCACACACAGTTACAAAGGTGTTATTTTCTACCATGTCTCTCAGTGGCCATGTAAACAGTATTTGTAAGTCATCCTATTTGTTCATTCGTGAAATATGCAGAATTAGGCGTTATGTGCCAATGTCTGCAAGAATATCTCTGGCAAATGCATTGGTTTCCAGTCGCCTAGATTATTGTAATTCACTTCTTACTAGTATCAATAAGTCTAACACGCTTAAACTGCAAAGGGTTCAGAACTCTCTGGCTAGAGCCATAACTAATACATCCAAATGTGAACATATAACCCCTGTGCTTAAATCTTTGCATTGGCTTCCTGTTCAGCAGAAAATTCGTTTCAAACTGGGGCTCATAGTATATAAAACTGTAAATTCTGGCCAACCACACTATTTAAAATCAGTTCTTATTCCCCAGACTTATCATTATTCAATGAGGTCATCTGATCATCTTTGTCTGGTCATACCGAAATCAAGAACTGTTCTTGGCAAACGAGCTTTTTCAGTATCTGGACCTACTTTTTGGAACTCTCTTCCTGTGTCTGTACGCTGTGCTCAGTCGCTTGTGTCATTTCGTTCTCGGCTGAAAACGTACCTCTTTCAAATTGCTTATCCACATTAGGCTGCATATCTGCCTTACGGACTGATCTTCTAGATATTGACCGATTACGACTTGGTTTTGGTGTGCCATCGGTTGATGCCTCGTGCACTAGACACCGGCGCAATAGAAGTTGCTAATTACAATTACAAAGCATGACCTTGAGAAACGAGCTAGACTGCTGCACGACTGTGCCAGTGTTTAACCCAGTGGATAGATCTGCAAGGGTGTGCTCGATAGTGTAGTGGTTAGAGGGCTGGACTGTCAATCGAGAGATCGGGGTTCATATTCCCACCAGGGCAGAAATATGGTTTGAGATTTCTGTTCCACTTGCAACCATTAGGCTACACTACTGAGGATGGGTGAGGACAGCGGCAAAACAAAGCTAAAAGAATCAGGTGAGATGACAATTGACGACACTGTTTCCGTTGATACCTTGATTGAGGAATGTCATTGGTTCTTCGTTTAGTTTTGTGGCAGGTGACGTCGGCGCTCCGAGAATGTGAACAAACCTGTGCAGTAAGCAACAGCAAATCAGTCAACAAGCAGTTTACATAAACAAAAGACTATATGTATAATATGCAACGCACACAATTACACACACACTTACATGCATGCATACAGACATGGATACACACAGAGCTACACATACAGAGTCTTGTATAATAGTCTCAATTAGTAACCCTTACTATCTCCTATTTCCTCTACAACAGCCGCTCGATTAACGGTATGCGGACAATTCATCCCCGGACGATTCATCCCGGACGATTCATCCCCGGACTATTGATCCCCGGACGATTCATCCTGGACCATTCATCCTGGACCATTCATCCTGGACCATTCATCCTGGACCATTCATCCTGGACGATTCATCCTGGACGATTCATCCCTGGACGATTCATCCTGGACCATTCATCCCGGACCATTCATCCTGGACGATTCATCCTGGACCATTCATCCTGGACCATTCATCCTGGACCATTCATCCCGGACCATTCAATCAAATGAAATAGAAATTCATCCCGGACCATTCAATCAAATGAAATAGAAATTACGATATAAAGTAAAGCAACGGAAATAATTGAAATTAATGAAGAAGCATCTATTTGAAATTTATCAGCAGTAGTAGGTGTAGAGGTCCTGATGGTGTAGGGAAGGGACTAGTTCACTGAAAAGCGAAGAATTTACTGTAACAGTTAATGACTGTGAAGTTATAGTACTATCGGTCTTGTTACATTTCTGTAACAGAAATATCCTTGTATTAATACACATTATCAAATGAAATAAAACAAATGTTGCATTTCAATAATTTCTATTATTTTATTTAACTTTAAGTTGTGACAAAGTTTTACTCCAGCATTCCATAAACAGAGAACAGTGGTGCCGCACTCTGAGAACGATTTTGACCAATGAATTCAGCAATGTCAAAGCAACCATCTTTTTCCAGAGTCCAAAGGTGTTGTTCCTCATAGTTATGGGCAAAAAGACAATTCTCCCCACGATGACATGTATTCGGCTTCCAAAACTCATATTGTCGACAAAGCACATAGCCACCACGAAAGTCACGATGATTTATTTTACTAATTGGTTTACAACTAAGTTTCGATTTATTAATAATAAGATGTAGTTACAGTAGTAACAGTTTTAATTGTGCGACAAATGCGCAATTGCACGAAGGTACAATAACACATTTGTTTCTCCGTATCCACCAACAGCACGTCTAACTCTTTCGACCAAGTCGCGGTATTTCTTCACACCAATTTCCTGGGCACCAGTAGTTGCTTGCAAGCATGAATGCTGCCTTCTGCTTTTGACTATCTTTCTCCAGCCCTTCAATCATCAACCATAGTGAAGGGTGAGTGCACATGAACAGTGATTGTATGCCATGATGCCAGCCTTCCACTATGTTTGTGGTACGTGCTATACCATCTCCAGCTGATTCGTACTGATTCCACATCGGGATTGGAAACATGGCTGGGCCATAATTGTGGCCTCTGCCTCGGAGTCGTTGACCTCTAATGTAGGTGTGTTCGAAGTAGGATAGAAGTTCGTTCATTCTGTCATGTTCTGGCATGTCTTCAGCTAGCAAGTCGAATGATTCAGCAACATCATCAACCGGTACATGTGCGAGTGCTGATAAACATCGAACACTTCCACGTAGCACATCGTCAGTTTCGTAATCGTTCTTCATACCCAATTCATTCACCTTGCGAAGGACACTCTGGTTGAGATGAAAGTAACATCCGGTTATGGAAGCTCCGGGAAATGCATGGGAAAATGCTCCCATTGCCGCTGACTCGAAATCGGTTAAAATCGTTTTTGGTGCAGCACTTGGCATCAGATTCTTCAATTACGTTATAAGACGGTCGTAGGTTGCTCGGGTCTTGTTCGGCAATAGACAAAATACTGCGGCAGGATTAATTCCGTTCATGAACTGGAAATGTATACTGTACATCTGGAAAAAGATGGAGGGTACCACCTTGAAAGTGCCATCAGCCAACCAGATGTCGGATCTGGCTAGACCACCAAGAAGCATTCTATCGCCCAAGATGATAAGCCGATCATCTCCCGATCCAGAATCAAATAATAGGAAATTGATAAATTTCGATGGGAAATGAAAGCTGAGATTAGTTGGTGTTGGTGGTAAGGTCTGCTGGTTATCACCGCTTGACAATACAACTTGACGATGACGACGCAGAACACGGTTGAGAGAAGTTTTCTTGGGCAAGGCCATCAACACATGTGGACCCAGATCAACCATGACCGCACCGGAAGACGAACTTGGTGTTGCTATAGTTTCTGTCATTTTCTTCTTCATGTCTGCGATAGCGGCCCGTGCAAGTGCTGTTGAGACATTACCGCTGTGGGTGTGGTCTGGTGACTGATCTCCGATCACAACGTTGTTTGCATCTGTTAGCAGTCGTGCTTTGCAGTTGAAAACCTGGTGTTTGCAACAGCGCCATTGTGTTTGTCCTTGTGCGTTCTCTCCTTTTCTCCAGTATTCGTAGTTTCGATGTATCACCGTTCGCTTTCCACGTTTCGATGTTCCAAAGTTTACCGTCGTCATAACGTATTATTTTATTGTTTCTTATTCAATGTTTTCCGTTAACTAAGAAATAAGCCTATTTATTTCTTGATATTGAAACGTTTCTGATTCGAAAAACCTGCGCACTTCACACTGAACCCATACTTTGGTGACGTCATGTTTTTTGACCTAAGAGTCATTATTTCAGTAAGTAAGATGAAATGTGTGGTGTAATGGCGAACCTTGTAAATGTTTTACAACTAAGTATTGGTTACTTCATGATTTCTGTCGTATTTACACCGGAAATACCACACGAGTTCTATTTTCTTATGAATTCTACGAGTGTGGAATCCACGAGTACAATTCATTTGAAAATAGAACGAGTTTGGTACTTAATGTACTAAAACGAAAAAATCATGAAGTAACCTATTTATACCATGACCATACCATGAAAGGTGCGTTAAAGCTTCATAATTCACTTACTAACCACAATCATAGAATACTGTCCAGGATGAATCGTCCGGGATGAATCGTCCGGGATGAATGGTCCAGGATGAATCGTCCAGGATGAATCGTCCAGGATGATGAATGAATGTCCGGGGATGAATGGTCCAGGATGAATCGTCCGGGGATGAATTGTCCGGGGATGAATCGTCCGGGGATGAATTGTCCGGGGATGAATCGTCCAGGATGAATCGTCCGGGGATGAATTCTCCGGGGATGAATGTCACCAAACCCGATTAACACAGTTTTGTCATTATTTTATTCATTCGCCGTTTGATGTTCAAGGCTGCGTTGTGACAACGTGCATGCTTTCCATAGTTGTAAAAAAAGGTTTTTTCGTTTTTTATTTTTGTCCAAAAAACGTCGTTTTTTTCGTTTTTCATTTTTCGTCACGTTTTTTCCCGTTTTTTATTTTTTGTATGTAACTTTATTTATATATTTACTGTCTGTTATTATTTGTTTAATTTTATCGTTGTCTGATATGCCTTACATTGTCTCCCTCCCTTCAAGGATTCATCTAGTTTAAGTCACTATTTAGTGTCATCAGTTGAGAAATAAACAGCACAGTCTAGGAAATAAAATTTATAAAAGTTATTTTCATTTCTAAGTTATCCAAAATGCGAAATGTTGTCTTTGTACAGTAATGTCTGATTAACTGATAAACTGACTGATATTAGCCTACTCCATTTTAAGTTCTTATATAAGTCAAAATTGTAAGTAAAATTTTTAATTAAGTATACTCTATACTTACAAAGTTTAGTTTTTTATTGTTTATGTCAGCATGGACCTATGTGGACTTATGTATAGAATTTAAATTTGAAAAGATTTCAATATTTTTAATTTCTCAATTTCTTATATAACCAAAACTTATGAAAAAAATAATTGTTGTAGATTAGGCTAATATTACTTGGTGTTTACTAATAAAGGTATGTTATTTGCTAATTAAAATTAAATTGTGTAAACAAGGTTTTAATTTTAAAATGCAGTAAAAGATGTAGCAAAGTCAAATTATTTTTTTCCGTTTTCCCCCCGTTTTTTGCCGTTTTTTATTTAAAAAACGACGTTTTCTGTCGTTTTTTATTTTGATTTGATCGTTTTTTATTTAAAAAACGACGTTTTCTTTCGTTTTTTATTTTGATTTGATCGTTTTTAACAACTATGATGATTTCTAATAAACGTTTGTATATAATTATATATAAATATATATGCAGTCGATATTAAGACACTCACAGTAGATGCCTAGTTGAGACCAAAATGAGAACGTTCTGTAAATAGTCGCCTAACTTCTCACAACAGACTTATGACGACATCTCCAGACTTACACATTTCATCAGCATTATCAGCCTTGTAGGCTAAGTGCATTGTTAAGCTAAATATAAGTTTCGTAAAAGCCCGCTGCGGCCAAAGTTCACACACACACGCACAAAAACACTCAGTCACTCACACACACGCTTACACCCCCCCCCCAAGTGGTCTACAAAGAAGATGTCAGTAGATGTGTGAAGAGGTGTCAGCTCTTGACATCTCTGTTAATAATAAAAACTCATCTTTATGACAGAGCGACGTTTAGAGCTCAGCCCACATTTCTCACAAAAGACTTCACTGTACGCGAGAGGTAACTCAGGTAAGTTATCACAGGCGCTGACTATGAAGCGCAGATTCTCAATGACTATGATATACATGGAAACATACTGGAAACTAAGTTATCTTTATGCACTACTAAAATTAAATATTTATATTAAGCGCATTGTTAGCACTGCCACATGTTATCAGAAAAGGGTCATCCAGCCTCAGCCACTGACACTTTTGGGTTGACCCTCTAGGCCAGTGCTTCCCAAAGTGGTGGTCCGCGGACCGGTCCCGGTCCGCGAGTCCTCAGTTGACGGTCCGCAAAGTGAGTCAAGATACTGGTCAAATTGTCTCGGAAATCAAAAAGGCTATTATAGGTTTAAGAGTCATAGCAAAGACAACCTATTATACACGGTAGGCCAGCATTTAAAAGACACTGGGTAATAAAATTGGCTAAACATGCATTTTAATCAATTTTTAATAAATATATGAGGAATTTAGGTGATCGAAAACGAAAAAGAGAAATAATTAATAAACTTGGCACCGGTTATCCTGCTGTGGAAAAATGTATGCCGGTCCGTGGCACTGATCAGTTAATTCCAGCCGTTTGGGAAGCACTGCTCTAGGCTACTCAGGACGTATCATTTACTGCAAGTTTTGATTTTGCACTGACTGTTGCTGTTGGGAAATTTATGGTGTTGATGCTATCTCAAAAGATGGCTTCAATCAATCAATCAATCAATCAATCATTATACTAATCAAATTCGAAATGCCAGTGCTAACTTACCTGGCGCCTGTCGTGTATGTGCTAATGGATTGCAGTTCGCTCTGACAGGTTTTGTAGTTGACCATCGTAGTTTGAGTCTGCTGTGGACACGGACTTATACTAATTGGGAAGAAACTGGTCAGAGGGGGGTAACTGTACCACGTCGCAGTTGTACCATTTGATCCATGCCATTGGGTGGTATTGCCATCGGTGGTCCGCACGTCGATAGTTCCCTGCTCTATGTCGGACCTAAAAATCAACAGTTTATTTGAGAACACGTCTTAACAGTTTAACAACGAGCTGCATGCAATGGTTTCCCAGCGCACTCATAAATTCAAATTCGCTCTTTGCGAGCAGTGTTTTCGACCACTCAACATCTCTTATCTAGACTAATAAAGCAATGTTCATGGTGGTAATGGAACGTATCAGGAGTGCAAATATAATGAGGCCTGTTATGACTATGTTTGATGTTTGAATACTGGTAAGAATTTAGTTCATAACTCACAAAATTGAAAGAATAAAACCGTCTGTATTCGATGAAAGGCGTTCTAAATACCAACTGACGCGTTAAATCTAGGCCGCACTAGGCACGAAGGGTTGAATGGACCAAGGTCTCTGGGTATTGTGCCATTGTTGAGCCCCGTTTCAAGCCCAGGTCCCGTACAATCTAGTCCAGGTATGCTTGAATGTAAACACAACATTTAAAGCCCCCTTTGCCACAGATGCGCTTGGGTGCCTTTTAACTTTCTGACCCAGATAATTTTTCAACACGATCACCGCGTGATCCTCATTGCGTTTCACCACAAGGTTTACAAACTCTCCTCAATAACTATGGATACCCCTATCGCAGTGCTGCCCCAAAATTGTACCGGCACTTACACAAGACTAGTGCTAATGGAACTCTTTGCTTGAGCCTCTGTGTAAGCTCTAACACGTGGTGAGGTTTAGGCCTACATTACACATTGATCCATCTATTAAGATGTTTGAATACTGGTAGGCTGCAGTCTGTCGGCCGGTCTCAAGCATTGCCGCGATGATTTTTATTATCAGACACAAACACTATCATACACAGGCACTAACATAAGCAAGCATCGACATACAAGGTGATTTGTCTCCCTCCTCATTTGTCCAGTCTTGGAACTGGCACCGCATGTATGTACAGCGTTAGCGTAGTTATTGAAAGCATTAAATGGTAGCCTACTAAAATATTCATCAGAGGCAAATGTTTTAAATGTATGATCGGAAATATCGTAATACAACGTATTTTCTTTTCATTAATAAAACTGACATCTTGTATGGAAGAAAAGAGTTGAAACTCTCTTTCGACAATAAGTCTTGTTCTTTTAAAACGATGGATACAGAAAACGCCTATTATTACTATTCATGTTGACTCTATTTAGCGGCGTTCTCTGACTGCAAATAGGCCTAAGCCTTGTAAGTTGTAAAGCTAACTGCAAATTTACACATAATTATTTAACCCAAATATGTTTGTACGAGAATATGTTTTAAAGGTGTTTATAGCAGGTGAGCCGCTGACATTTAGCCTTCTTAATCATTCTATTATTAAAGTTTTATCGACAAAAACGTCTGTTTTCCTGCGAAGGCTTTCGACCACGAGAAGTGAAAATAGACGAAAGCGTTAAGTGAGAAAATTGACTGACGTTTTCTTCAACCAAATACGCTTTGGTCCGATAAAGTAGAGTGTGTTTTATACAGTGCGACCACTCTCCATTTTCAGAATTCCCAAGCTCTTGCCAGAAAAATCCCAAGATTGACCAAAAGTGTACCAAAAAATCCCAAGTTACCGAAAAGGAAAAAGATGTGATGAAATATGAAATGCGTTTTAACTTTTAACAATCACAATTCTTCACAAAAATGCCCAGTTAAGAAATCGCAAAGAAAAAAACGGAGCATAACATTGAATTAACAATGTTTACAAGTTACAATAATGATAAATATCTTTCAGACTGAACGAGTTTTTCTAATCTGATTCGCTGCCACTGTTGTAAAGTACTGTAAAAACTAATCTGTAAAGATTAGAAAAATCCCAAGATTGCTAGGCAAAATCCCCAGATCCCAAGCAGGACCCCCAAATTCCCAAGATCTTGGGAAAAATCCCAAGCAGTGGTCGCACTGGTTTTATACAAAGGAGCTCGACCACGAAATCTCCCGCTGTGCGCGAAAAGTAGGCCTACTCGACTGTGAGTGTGAATAATTGTTTCTTAAGGACCAATTCACTATTCTATTTGACATGCGATATACAGCGCTATCTGTCGGTCGGTAGATTGTCAACTGCAACAGACTTCTACGCCAAACCTCTTTAGTAGGCCTAGTGTCAATTTAACGACACTGTGTGATAACAAAGATCATTAGCGTCGCCCTCCTCCTTTATCCAGGCTTGGGACTGGCACTGTCAGAGTGCAAACAGTGGCAGAGTTTGCCGAACCTCTTCGCGATTCAAAGCTTTTATACATAAGAAATATAAAGGTACCGGTATATAAGCAGAACCGTAATATTATTGGGTTTTAAAGGTTAGGTACTGTGCACTGTTATTTTTTAGTGCGCTCTTTGCGTAGCTCAGCTGTGTACCTTTTAAGCGACGTTTTTAAAGGATGCTCTTAATTTTTTACCTTGATCCATTCACCCCCCAGCCATTTAGTTTATCTCATCCCCAAAACAGCTCAACGTGGCAGCGTCTCTATGTTCCGTCTCATTTTCTGTCTCTGTCTGTCCTTATCTGTCGATGTCTCTCTATGTCGTACCTTAATGTACCTTATTTGACCGAGTACGTACCTCTACTTTAATCCCACTCAGTGCAAGAGACAGCGAAGAGTAAATAGGGCAGTAACATGCCTTAATTATAATTGTAGCCTATATCTTACGATATAAATACCTTTTACTAATTACATTGATATGTGAAAAGGTTGCATCAGACCAAACTAATTTCTGTCGACGTCAACGGCTTTTGTTCATTCTGAAAATTCATAAACTCTCAGAATTTATATAGCGCCTCTTAAAGATATCTACTCCGAGGCTAGTTGTTGCCATAAGATGTCGTTAAACTCCGGACGGATATGTGCTCATGAGAAAATGATTGAATTGCGGTTCAGACTCTGTTAAAAAAACATGGAAGTTACACCAAATAATGTGATTGGCTGATTTTCTCGATATTGACCTGATCATGGCTTGGTTTTTGTGCGCCATCGGTTAATACCTCGTGCATTAGACACTGGCGCTATAGAAGTTACAATTACAATTCCAATTAATCTATAGAAACCGAGAAACGACTTACTTGATGCTTTCAAGCATTTTGGCGATAAATTCCGATTCATCCATCGTTTTGACTTCACGTAAACAAAAGGTTGAAAGAGAAGGATTCAGAAATGAAGAAGAAATTCTCTCGGTTCTACTGGCAGATCCACTCAACTAACTGATGAACGTATTTTGTCTATACCTGCATATTTCATGTGTCTCCTATCCACAACAGCCAACACGACTACAGCAGCTGTTTATCGACGACCCAACAACTCATTAAGTAACGCTTCGTTGATTCTTGTTTACAATCGACTGCAGCCAATGGGAAACGGTGTCCGATTGGTTTAAGAAGCGCTCGGTCTCCTGTAATGCCGATAGCAAGGGCTCGATCCTCCTTCCCTGCCGACGGTTACTTTGTGGGGACCCTGAGAAAGTCCTTCACCCACAATTGCTCTTCTGCGCCATCGATATTCTGTTGTATAGTCCTGTGTGCATTTGTCTACCTAGGGAGGAGGAGGGCAATATCAAATGCAACTGTATTGTATTGTATAATTGTATTGTATTGAAGACAATGGCCATATTCTGTGACCCATATTCAACGGAACCTGTGATCGAGTCACTCGGGGTTGCGCATTTCTAACCGATTGGGGTAATGTCTGTCGCCACGTCAAGTCAGAGGGGTTGTCTATAGATGTCAAGTGCACCGTAATTATAATCGCAAACTCCAAATTACTAAAGCGCTTATCGAAAGTTATAAGCGCTGGGCACCAACTTATTCACGAGCGCTGCCTTAAGTCAGAGGGGTTATCCTTCCTGAGCTCTTGAAAGTGAAAATCTGTATACAGTTGCCAGATAGATCAGAGAGAGAGAGAGGAGGAGGAGGAGGAGGAGCAGCAGCAGCAGCAGCAGCAGCAGCAGCAGCAGCAGCAGCAGCACAGCAGCAGCTGCCAAAGCGAGTTTCGTTGAGGACGAGTAAACTTGGAAGGGTCAACATCACTCTTGGTGGCCGTTAGAAATTCGGAGCTAACGACTGCGATTACGATAAGGCGGCGGTGTTGCTAGTTGAATGTCAAGTCTAAAGACGAGTGTCTTTAATGGATTGCCTCACAGTCTATCAGCTCTTCTGATTTTGAGAAACTGGGAGGGAATTTTACGGAACCATATGTAATACCCCGCGACGTCAAACTGCATAAACTTAACTAACAATGGACATAACCTAATCTGGAATTCCGCGACGCTTTCAATCGTCAACTGCGAATACCCAAAGTGCTACTCATAAGCCAGGCACAACAAACCCTCAGGCTATTCACGACCGCTGCATCATGTCACAGGGGTTAACAATCTGCTCTACCTATTTAATGTCCTATTACGGAAGGCGTTAAATGTATTCGATAGAAATACGTCGATCTTGAATTACAACAAAGGACGCAATTGCTCGTTTACAGTTTCATTTCAGTTCTATTGTTCTTTGTTTGAAGTTTTAGGACAATATTTTCTATTTCAAGTCCAGCTGATAATATGTCAAAGTTATGGAATTAATTGAATTAAATCGGTTGGTTTAAACATCAAGGGTTAAAACCGCCTTTATATATATAAACGTCATTAAGCATAATATTGCTTCAGCTGTTTTCAATTCCAAAGGGTTAAGAATACGCTGTGTGTGCACCTGCAATGTCAATCAATCAATCAATCAATCAATCAATCAATCAATCAATTTCGTTTATTCACAACACCAAGCTGACAGGTCGCAACTTGTAAAAGGTGCCTCCATATTTATTGGGGCCTGATAAAGGCACAGTGGCGATGACGAGGCCATGGTCCAATATGGTTTGGGAGGGAGGGGGTAGACGGGGATCAGTCCGTCAACAATTATTGTCCCGATGACCAGCTGCCTGTTATGTAGTGCGAAGTTCTCAGGAGGCAGTATAGTGAGCTCGTTGAAGTAATCTGCTGACGATTAAACGGTTACAGAAAGCAGCCCGATCGCTTATTCACGATGAGCGCTGCGTCGTATCAGAGGGGTTGTCCAGAGATCGATGTTCAGTGGTGTTCCGAGTCCGGTTTAGAGAGAGAGAGAGGAGCCAGAGCAGCAGCTAAGGCGGGTTTCGCTGAAGACGATTACTCTTGGATTTGAATTTGGACGTCAACGGACCGACAACCGAAAGCTGTCGCTAAACAGTGGATATGATAAAGCATATTATTACGTTCCATTCAAACACTTTTTATAGATTTTCCAGACGCTAAATAATATGCATAGTTTTCTGTAAATATTTAGAATTGACGCTGCATAACGTTAACAGGAAGAGGAGGAAACGTGAGAGACTTTGTGGAAGGGAAGTTTTAAATGAAAGACCTGTGGAGAAAAAGAGATGGAACCTTAACTTAAAACTAATAATAGAGTTACCGAATAAAGTCATAGGAATATCTCGACACCCTAAACCGGTAGTCAATTATAAATCAGAAATCGACACCCATTGTATTGTATTGTATTGTATTGTATTTGAACACTTGTTATTGCGCCCCTACCAGATTGCCCATTCAGAGGCACTCCCGACTACTGCGCGTTGAGGTATAAGTACACCGTGGAGAGGAGTGAATGTTAGGAGGGGTGGGGGGTGATGCACTGCGCTGAGGTTGAGGCTCGGACACGGTGATGGGGTTGAATGTTGATCGAAATAACGAAGTGATTTATTTCCGAAGGGTATTTGCTTCCTTGAATTTTCGAGAATAATTTCTTATATCTGTGTTTTATTCAAAATCTTTCAGATATTTTCATTTGTACATTCATCCGTATTTTAAGGCTAAATAGTAATCAAACTAGAAGACGGTGAAGCTGTTTAGTCTTAAAACACAGGACAAATTGTCAACACAAATTTTAAGTATTATTAAGACAAGTTTTAGGTGTCATCTGCAACGCTGAAAGATTATTCGCTAAATTCGTTACCATCGTCATACGATGGTGCCAAATCCAAGACATAATAATTATGTAAGTAAACAGCGAAAACTAGTACAATTTTAACGCTCTGCTAAGACACCTCTATATCGTGTCCTCCCGACGATTTCGTCACCCTTTTTTGGCAGTGCCTTATTATAGCTATTGAAAAGACCCGTTAATGGTCAAGGACTTCAATATAGATGCTTTACTTTAAATGGGAAGATACCTAATTGAAATTAAGACGATCAAACAGACGTCTATGGCTTCGTTTTAAGATATGAGTGACCCATGCGATGGGTAGTCTTTGGTTGGGCCCCGTTGGGGGTTGTCTCCGGTGACTCACGGAGTAGTGTGGTATGGTCGCTTTCGAAGTCCTCTTAGTTTGTATTCTAGTTTTACATTTTCTTGATTCTCGATCCGATGAGCTTCCAGAAAAAACTAAGTTTAAAGGGAGGAGGAGGAGGAGGAAGAGTGGGGAGGAGGAGAACGAAGAAGAAGAAAAAGAAGGAGGATGATGACGACGCCGAAAGGGAGTGTGGAGGAGGAGGACGTGGAGGATAAAGCAGAGGAAGAGCAGGAGGTCCATAGAGTAGTGGTAACATCACTGGTGTGAAGAGCAGTAGTTAGCGGGATCGCTTCCCGCAACCCTCTCTGAAACGGTCCATTCGCGAGATGGCGCGCTGGTTTAATTAGATGTAGGACGTGATGGGCGCCTTGCATGGCTGCCGTATAGAGTTAAATTCGACTCCTGTAATAACTTGTGATCATCCGTTCATACTGATTGTTAACCTGCGTTGTGTCTGCTTGAAATTAAACGAAGATTATTATTATTATTATTATTATTATTATTATTATTATTATTATTATTATTATTATTATTATTATTATTGTTAGGAGGAGACGAAAGAGGAGTAGAGCCATGACTCCCATGAGGTAGTTTGGCTATGCTGAGAATGTGTGTAATACTATTATTAAACGCTGACAGGTTTAATACGTGTCCACGTTTTCCGTCAAAACAGGTCTGCGCACAAATTTGAAAAATAGAATGCGACAACTGTTAATAGAATTGGTAAGTCAGTTTTGTTAAACACTTAGAAAACACGAATATGAAAAAGGAATTAACTAAGACGAAATTAATTAATTTAGTAAATTATTATTAAAACGGTCAATAATTGGCCAATAAGCCGCGACTGAGCATCAAATCATCAGCCGATGGCAAACCAAATTAGACATGGAAAAGATGAAAAATATCAGGACATAATTGGTTGCCATGATACAAATGGATACAGCTGCCTATCGTCACTGGGTCATGACTCATGAGTTGTGAAATTGTTAACTCGTTGTCAAACATCGTGCAACATGCGGCAAACGGTTGTCCGGTTGTTCAGCTGCTGTTTCATTCATCGGAGACCGTTTTCATTTCCAATCTCCATTCTTCGAACTCTTCATTCAACCGTTAGTGTTTCACTTTCCCATCTCCATCGAACACTAACCGTTTCATTAAACAATGGTCATTTCCACCAACTCCATTCAGCCACAATCATTTTCACCTTTCATCTGCACTCAATGGTGACCATTTCCTACTCTCCATCTGACCGTAACCAATTCATTGAACCACGGTGACGTTTCTGCCTTCGATCGCCGGTTGATCGGTGCTTCCAAAGAGGAATTGACGTGAGAGTGGAGCGTGCAGTAGGATGCGAAGAGTGATGACAATCGTTCCAACTGTAAAGACAGCCAACAGAAGACGGTCGACTACTAGCGCCACCTGTTGCCATTCCAGGCGATTCCTCTGGCGCTCTTCCTCCACAGCCATTCGGGTCTCGTTCCTCGTTATCGTCTGACAGACTTTATTCAGAGTCCGCGAGATCTGCTTCCCGAGAGCGAGGCTCGTGCCAGGGGGGTGGGTCGATGGGCGAGTGGAAGAGCCGACCGCTGCCCCGCCGCCGGAGGAGGAGAGGTATGACGAGGTGAAGGTTGAGTTGCGTAGGGGGGCGGTGACGCCTGGGAGGAAGGAGGGAAGACCCCCGTTGTTCTCAGGGCAACGGTCGGAGGTGGAGTCCTGCAGGATGGTCTCGTCTGCTTCTGTCGCTGGAGAATCCTTTCCAGGAATGAAATCCTACAAGATCATGGATGCATAGCTTAGCGACATCTGATGGCAACAATGGCCGTTGACGCCGTCATAATAACGGCTGAACATAATACTAGGACATTAACAGTGACTGCTCCTCTTGCTTTTACTTATAGGATGAATATTGCACTTGTAAGAAGTGTTGCATTATATATCGAACAATTCTAACTGTTTCCTATGGCATAAAACAGCTCAAGACGTCTTGAGAAATAAGGCCAATGTAACTGGATGTCTTTCCGTCTCTCTTTCTCTCTCTCTCTCTCTCTCTCTCTCTGTCTCTCTCTCTGTCTCTCTCTCTGTCCCCTACCTCCCTCCCTGTCTGTCTGTCTCTGTCTGTCTGTCTGCCTGTCTCTGTCTCTCTCTGTGTCTCTGTCCCTGTCTCTCTGTCACTCTGTCTCTCTCTGTCTCTGTCTCTCCCCTACCTCCTCCCTCTCTCTCTCTCTCCCTCCCTCCCTCTCTCTGACTCTGTCTGTCTCTGTGTCTCTGTGTCTCTCTCTGTCTCTCCTCTCTCCCTGTCTCTGTGTCTCTCTCTGTCTCTCTCTCTGTGTCCCCTACCTCCCTCTCTCTCTGACTCTGTCTGTCTGTGTGTCTCTCTCTATCTGTCTCTCTCTGTCTCTCTCTCTGTGTCTCTCTGTCTCTCTCTCTCTCTCTCTCTCTCTCCTACCTCCCTCCCTCCCTCCCTCTCTCTGACTCTGTATGTCTGTCTCTGTGTCTCTGTCTGTTCTCTCTCTCTCTCTCTCTCTCTCTCTCTCTCTCTCTCTCTCTCTCTCTCTCAAATTTACACAGCGCCTCTTCAATTCAAGACCCTACTACATTTTTGTGTCTGTCTATGTGTCTTCCGTCTATATGCCTGTCTAATGTCTATGTATCTGTTTGTCTGTCTGTTTGTATCTCTGCCTGTCTTACTGTCTGACTATCCATCTGTCTGTCTACGTGTCTGTCTGTGACGGTCTGTCCGTGTGTATTCCAGTATCTGTGTATCTGTTTATATGTCTCTCTCGCTGTCTGTCTATCTGTCTATCTGTCTATCTGTCTGCCTATCTGTTCGTCTGTCTGTTCGTCTGTCTGTCTACCTATCTCTCTGTTGGTTATTGTTGCTGCCACTCCTCTGTCTGTCGTCCTGAGACGAATTAGTCCGGATTCTCTGACTGACTCATCGTCAATGTCCATAGATGCTGCTGCCACTCCTCACTGCCATTTCCAATGGCCTCACTGGCACCATCTCTCGAAGCACAGAAACATCAGTACAAAGTCTCTCCATCCTTCCTTCCCTCCTTCCCTTCATCTCCTTCTACAATCCTCTCTACGTCCTTTCGTCCGTTCTTTTCTGCCCGTCCGTTTCTTCAACCATTTGCGTATTTAGTCCTCAGACTGTTCGTCCTTTCGTCCTTTAGTATTTTCGACCTTTGGTCGTGTAGTCCTGGCGCTGGCAAATAACCATCGTTCCTCATTTTGTCCGTTTCTTCCTCCATCTGATCTTTCACCCTTTAGTCCTTTAGTCCTTTAGTCCTTTATTCTGTCGTCCGTTCTTCCAGTATTCCTTCGTATCGTCTCTTCCTTCTCCCATTCGTCCGTCCGTCCGTCCTTTTGTCCATTCGTCACGTGAACAGCTAGCGACATCTGACGGTGGATATTATAAATACCATTGGGGCCTATAAAGAACCGTAGATGGCGCAGAGTGTGATCGTCACCGCAGAAGATAAGACTCCATCTGCATGGCGTCCACATTGGCATTCTGGGAACGATCAGAGCAGACGGACTGTGAAGGAAAGGGAGGGAGGACCAGGTCTATATAGGACCAGGTCTACATAGGACCAGGTCTATATAGGACCAGGTCTACATAGGACCAGGTCTACATATAACCAGGTCTATATAGGACCAGGTCTATATAGGACCAGGTCTACATATAACCAGGTCTATATAGGACCAGGTCTATATAGGACCAGGTCTATATATATAGGACCAGGTCTACATAGGACCAGGTCTATATAGGACCAGGTCTATATAGGACCAGGTCTATATAGGACCAGGTCATCAGGCTTGTATTTATGTATGCGTAACTTACAATGAGTGACCTTTGAACCTGACGTTCGCTGTTCAATCCGACGATCTTGTTCTTCTTCTGCTTCGACGAAGACGAAGGGTTCATCCGAATGTAGAATCGGTGTGCCTCGGAGTCCTTCGAGTTACTCGGCGGCGCCTGGAACTAAACGAGCGACAGGTCAACGCAACGCACTATTTGAATATTCAGAGACATACATAGACATAGATAGGGGCATAGATTAGGGCTGTTACAAATTTAGAAATTACAAATGCAAAAAATGGCGTCTCTTGAACTCTCTTCAACTCTCTTGGCAACTGTGGTGTCGTCTTTGTTAATATTGTTACATGACATTCTACAGTTCTGCTGTTCTAGTTAATTTCATTTATGCATCTGATTAATTTTAACGGTATTCATGCCATTTTTGTGAGTTTTACGATCCGAAATAGGAAAATCTTTAAAAAAGCAAACTGTTCATTTTGAAAAACTTGGGTTTTTGCACCCCTGGCAAAATTTAGATACATACATCAATACACGATAGCAAAAATATATATAGTAAAACATAGATATATACATAGAATGTGGTAACACGAAAATCAAAATAGTTATAATCATAATAGTGATT
This sequence comes from Aporrectodea caliginosa, assembly GCA_020284085.1. Lineage (NCBI taxonomy): Eukaryota > Metazoa > Annelida > Clitellata > Crassiclitellata > Lumbricidae > Aporrectodea > Aporrectodea caliginosa. Next base: position 309,764 of record JACEVL010001319.1, on the reverse strand, counting down.
ATGATAAGGATAATGATAAATGTAATGAAAATAGTATTAGCAATAATAAAATTAATAGTAAAAATAATTAATAATAGCACTAATAATAATAATAATAATAATAATAATAATAATAATAATAATAATAATAATAATAATAATAATGGTCACGTGGTCTCGTCCCCGCGCGGTCGGTTGTTTTGACGGTGGTGAGTTTTCATTGATTTTAAATGTTCTAAAGTGGTTCCTCGAACTGAATTGCAGCAAGTTTACTCGGTTTGCACTTCGTCCCGCCGACACGGCTGGAATTTTGGATTTTGAGAATTTCGTTGGAGCCATTTTGGCCAAGTTTGCACGCTTTGTCCCGATGACCTATTTTACCTGTTAGCGCTATGTCGAGGCGCACCAGCCAATCACAGGCCTCTATCGATCAACAGCCTAATGTCAACAAAGCTAGCGGTGTGTGTAGCAGGTGCTTGGCGGTAAGACAACTGCACCTCAAGGACGGAACCGTCCACCTGCACGGCCCCAGGAACAGCCCCTGCCCCGGCTCGCGACAGCCCCCGCTGTCCTCGACGTCGGTGAGTGCTGCAGGGACAGAAGAACCTCAACCTGTCGATGGAGGGGCAGTGGGGTCGGCTCAACCTGACCCCACGAACGGGGCCTACACAGCATGCGCCAGCAGTGGTTATGACCGACTACAACACCCAAGACAACAAGGCGGCAGGATACTTAAACATATCCCCAAAGGGGCCAGATTTGCTTGTTCTACAGCCCTTACTGCCATCCTGCAAGCCATCTGTGACAAACCGGAGAGAGTCGAGCCCTGGCGTCAACTGTTGTGGTTCGCCGCTAACATACTGGAGCAGCCACCGCGGGCAGGCAGGAGACGCAATCTCGCGAATATAGTCAAGAAACGATTGGACAGACAGGACTTTCATCGAACCGAGGACGCGATTGAGAAGGACAGGGACAGCGGGCGCTACAGTAAAGGATGGAACGCAAAGGACCTGCTCCTGGCGGCGGTCAATTCTAAACTCGAAGAGGGCAACATACGGGCAGCCACACGGATTCTCTGCAGCCGCGACTTCCCAGTTAGAGCAACGAACGAAACTTTTGCCTCTATGCAAGAAAAGCACCCAACGGACGGCTGGAGCGCTAACCTAGCGCTACTACCGAATGTGGCAGAGACCATTCCAATTCAGGTCACAGAGAAAGAAGTGGAAGACGCTGTCCGATCTTTTCCGACTGGATCATCTGGAGGCCCGGATGGCATGCGTCCCCAACACCTGCTGGACCTGCTGAAGAATCGCGAGTCCTCTGTGGATCTACGTCAGGCCCTGACAGGATTCGTCAACATTATGCTGAGGGGCGAATGCCCGCAAGAGGTCCGCAGCCTGATGTTCGGTGGTAGCCTCATAGCCCTCTCAAAAAAGACCGGAGGGCTCAGACCTATCGCAATTGGCTACGTGTGGAGGAGGCTTGCGGCAAAATGTGCCAACAAATATGCAATTAATAAGCTGGCGCCAGTCTTCGCGCCCCTCCAGGTTGGCATCGGCACTCCGGGTGGAGGAGAGGCCGCGGTCCACGCGGCAAGAGGTTTCGTGACTGACATGACTCAGGATAAGATCTTCGTCAAACTGGACTTCGCCAACGCCTTCAACACCATGCGCAGAGACGTGATGCTCCAGGCAGTACACGACACCATTCCCGAGCTCTACGCCTTCGTTCACCAGGCATACTCGGCGGAATCTCTTCTTCAGTTCGGTGCGTTCGAGGTCAGGTCACAAATGGGGCCACAGCAAGGAGACCCTCTGGGTCCTTTACTCTTTTGCTTGCCGTTACAGCCATACCTGCGCAATCTTGAAGCCGACTTCCGGTTAGGATTCCTTGACGACATCTCACTGGGAGGCAAAATGGAGAACATTCGACACGATCTGGCCACAATAGCGGATCTAGAACAATCACTGGGCATCCGTCTAAACCGACAAAAATGCGAGTATCTCTCGGATATCGAGTGCACGGACGACGCTCTTGCCGGCTTCCAACGAGTGGATCGAGATACTGTAACCCTGCTTGGTGCACCATTGTTCAGAGGGAAGGCCTTGGACAAAGCACTGCAGGACCACAGCAACACATTAGAGATGGCGTTGAATGATCTCACTTGTCTCCAAGCACAAGGCGCGCTCATGCTACTTCGATCCTGCTTCGGAGCGCCGAAACTTACATACCTACTACGCTCGGCCCCTTGCTGGGGTCACCCCTCTTGGAAACTATCGACACCCAGATGAGACATGGCCTTGAGAGGATCCTTAACATCGAACTAAACGACACTCAGTGGCTGCAGGCCACACTGCCAATCAGGGATGGCGGCCTCGGCGTGAGACGGGTCACGATGCTGGCATCTTCAGCTTTTTTAGCGTCAGCTGCATCGACCAAGACACTCGGGGCGGCCATCCTCGACCGTGAAGAACTGATGGATGATTTCGAGAAGGAAATACAAGAATCTCGAAGATCGACGTTGCCAGTAGGCGAGGCGCCAGCTTGGAACAGACAGAAGACCTGGGACAGACCCTTGATTGATCAAGACAAGGCGACGGTGTGGTCTGCGAACATCGACCCACTAAACCGAGCAAGACTGGGAGCAGTTTCATCGCCCCACGCCGGAGACTGGCTTTCAACCGTGCCAATAGCTTCCTGCGGACTGGGTCTGAGCAACGAAGCGATCCGAGTAGCGATTGGCCTACGCCTGGGCCTCAACCTATGCGCTTCACATCAATGCCAATGTGGTCAGATTGCGGACCCTGGAGGTCACCACGGACTGGTGTGCAAGCAATCTGGAGGAAGAGCAAGCCGACACTTCGCAATGAATGATGCCATATGGAGAGCCCTTCAGAGAGCAGACATCCCCAGCTCGAAAGAACCCCCAGGGCTCCTGCGCACCGACGGAAAGAGACCGGATGGAGCGACGCTCGTACCGTGGGCAGGGGGAAAGTACATGACCTGGGAGCTGGAACGTAACCAGCATCCATACTTGCGCAGCATCTTACATTCAAATTACGTCGACAACACCTGGGAGCGCAGCTGAACTGGCAGCCTCGCGCAAAATCACGAAATATGCAGATCTCCCCACAACTCACAACTTCGTTCCCATTGCCCTAGAATCACTGGGCCCAATTAATAGGTCAGGACGAGAGTTCATTTCGGAACTAGGACGTCGGGTGACTGCCGCCACCGGCGATCCTTTGGAAACCAAATATCTGTTCCAGCGTTTGTCAATCTGCACGCAGCGGTATAACGCCATAGCATTCAGAGGGACTTTTATGCACAACACCGGGGACGAGGACCACGAGCCATACTAGGCGTGATTATTCTTCGGAATTGCTTTTAGAAGCCTGAGGGATCATTTATACCTCGGGCAAATAAATATTCTTAAAAAAAAAAAAAATAATAATAATAATAATAATAATAATAACAATACAACGCTATAACGCAATCGCGTTCCGAGGCACTTTCGCCAACCAGGACACCGACGAGTAGGGTCATCTCCAGAAAAATTACATCATGTAGTAATCTCTAAGTCCCTGAGGGATCCTGTATACCTCGGGGCAACAAAAAAAATAATAATAATAACAATAATCATAATTATTAAAATAATAGTAATTGTAATAATAAAAAGAATAATGATCTTCAACCTTTGTCTCAGCATAGAAGCAGAATGAAATAATTATTTCTGATTTTGATAAAATCGCTAAAATGATAACTGGAAGGTTCTGGCACAAACCAATTGTTCCACTTGGTTCGCATTCGGAACCTGGAGACGCAGGAACAGAAAGCGCGCGAAGATCTCGAAGCAGACGAACTTGAGAATGGCGGGAACGGGTCTGCCTTCCTGCCCGATGTAATGAATATTCAACGTCAGAACTGTCATGGCGGTCGCCAGCGAAACAATGGCTATTGTTATGCCATAGTAGAGACCTAAACCATGAAACAGACAATGAGACCACTGCGGTGATGAACATGAAACAAAGGCATTTGCTTATCATTACATTTACCTTGGTTACCTTTACTTTACCTTCGCCGTCTGATCGTCTGTCTACCTGCCTGACTCCGGATATTGACCCCGCTTATCGATTTTGTTTTGACTGAGCGCCTGTGAATAAGCTGGTTCCCGCGACTTCGCTTTTGTGGGCGCTCTAGAAATCTTGAGATTACGATTACCTGGCTAACCTTAACATAGTTGACCTATGTCTTGGCTATGTTTACCTTGAAACGGAGAGGGTTGACCATCTCAAACAGCGAATTGTGGAGGAATGGAATCGTTTTGATCAAGGAATAATTATTGTTGATTGTGCAATCAAGGAACATCAGCTTTGAAGAACAACAATTGACTCAAATTAATTTTAAATGTTGATGTCTTCATGTTTTTGTCGAATTGCTCGTACTCTGGTAGTGCCAGTCCAAAGCCTGCATCAAATGGGAGGGAGCCGCTAATCATCCTTGTTGTGACAAAGCGTCGTTAAACAGTAACTAATCACAGCCACATAGGCATTGGAAACGGAAGCCGATTGTTATCTTAAATTTCGGCGCTGATTTCTGTTTGATTGTCGATCGGTTTTCTACTGGAATGACATGGAATCCGATGGATCGATAATCCGCACAAAATGGTTCTTCCACTTGAGAAGCCGTCAGATGGCGATAGTGTCGATCGATATATAATTTCCCGCCAGTCGCATCTGTTATGGTAATCCACTCGTGCGACAACACCCTTTTCCACGCAACGACCCAGTCTCTCCTACTCCTCCTCTTCTCGCCATTCTTCCATTTCCCTCCTCTTCCACGTCTCTTCCACTCCTATTTTCCCTCCTCTTCCCCTACTCTTCCTATCACATTCTTCCTCCTCTCCTCCTCCGCTTCGTCCTCCTCCTATTCTTCCTCCTCCTCCTCTTTTCCGCCTCGTCCTCATTTCCAAGTCTGTTTCCTTTCTCTCCTCGTCCTTGGTTCACCCACTGGTGAGGCACCAGTGGGTGAATAAAGAGGGGCAATTAGGCATGCAGACGTGGTCGATAATTAGAAGATTATTTAATCATTACGCTGCTGCTGTTAAAAGCTTTCGTGTTCATGATTTGGATCAGAATCCAATTCAATCTAATATGATCTCATTCAATCCAATACTATGCTATTCAATACAACATGATCAAGTCTAATACAATCCGATCCAATCCATCCCTAAGGTAAAGCCAAGTTTGAGTCATCGATCCTGTTAGTGGCGACAACTCATCCTCTGCTCTGTTTCTGCAATTCCTACCGCATCTGAATGATACGATGTCGACGGCCGATGTTGCAATGATATATCGTTAAGAGGAAGACGAATAGCAGTCCCTTACACACCTCTTTTAATGTTGGCATAAGAAAACGAACGGTCCTTTAATCAACTTCTCAGCCAGACACGGGCATGAAATGTTAGCGACTCAATTTACTTATTCTCGGCATATGAGGACGGATGGCCAGTCCTCTCCTCGCCGTCTCATCTTCCAACCGACAGTGTAGGTCAGAGTACTCATTTTATCTGAGCTGGTTATGGGGCGCAGGTGGATCCGAAATCTCAAACCAAATTTCTGCCCTGGCTGGGATTTTGAACCCCGACATTTCTCTCGGTTGACAGTCCAACAAACTAAGCACTAAACTGTCGCTAAAACGGTTCCGCGACAACTCGTCGAACGACATTTCGTATAACGACACGTCGTCTACGACAATTCGTATAACGACATTTCGTCTACTAGTGTATCTGTAATTCTGTATCCATTACGGCTAATCAACAGAGGCCGCTTTCTTATAGTTTCGCTAAAACGTGCTATATATTCTCAGGAATCCAGCTTCTAATTACTGACAAGATTATTTTCATCAATCCAGCTTGTGTTGAATGGAAACCTATTTTTATCCATGCATCCAGGTTGATTTCCAGTTTATTTTTACGTGAAAAATTATTTTGATCAATTCAGCTTCTATTTCAACACAGGAATGTTTTGATCAATCCCACTTCCATTTCGGGAAACAGTTTTTTTCATCAATCCAGCTTCCATTTTAAAGTGACAATATCAAATAACTTAGTAGACGAAATGTCGTTCGACGAATTGTCGCTCGACGAAGTGTCGTAGACGAAATGTCGTTCGACGAGTTGTCGTGACACCCGCTAAAACATCTTTAAAACGTAATTCAATCATACGATTACGTCAAATGTTGGAATAATGAATGGATAATCTAATATTACAAAGCGTTCATTTCCGTTTAGACACCTTCAAATCATATCTTTATAACGCTACGGGTTGTCTCTACCTATATAATTATATCGTTCCCGCTTGATTTACTTAGTTAACTTTGGCTGTTTTGGCTGGTACTCACCAGGTACGCCCGTGTATTTGAATTTGCTCTATCCTATATATCGTTCCCGATGGATTTGAAAATGTAAAATGTAAACCGTCGCTTATTTCTATAGTGACCGAATAATTATAGCCTGCAGGGCCCTGCTCATTTTTCAATGAATTGATCGGATGAGTCCCAACCCTTCACCACCGCTCGACCGTTTGAATGGACGAAACGTCATTTAATATAGCCGTGCAAGGACCGTGCTAGCCCAAGATTTAAATTTCTGAAATAAGCCAGCATCGGGAGGAGAACCAGGAACGAAATAATTATAAAGGTAGGGACAACCCGTGCGAAGCCGGGTAACTACATCTAGTAATCAAATGGAACTGAAATCTCTGTGCGTGCGTGTGAAGCGCCGTGTTACGCTGTTTTCGCAAAGGATTTTAACAGGGAGGAAGATGGTCCACTTAAAGAATATTGGCTTGCGCAGTGCGAATGAGGGCGCGTGATGCATTCTGGTATAATAGGCACAAGGGTTTCTGGTTTATCCAGTGGAAAAACAGCGAAAGTTCCTATCTCTACAATGTTAAAATCCATTAGTTAAAAGTCGTTTTATACCAAACGTTTAGTAGAATTTAGCATTTTGGCCAAGTAGAAAGCTAGGTAGCATGCCGCACTATTGTACAGCCTTTAATTGTGGCAATGCAAGCGCAAAAAGTCATTGAGTTTCGTTTCCCGCTTTCCAAGCGAAGCTACACGGTAAACAGAATTTGTACAACCCACGCCGTATGGCTTGCTGTAAGTTTTAGAATTAATCTGATGTAAATTTCTGGCCAAATATCTATAGTTGGAATAAAGTACTACATATACAAATTGTATACAGTTTTGATATTACGATACTTTTCGTATAAAATGACTTTTAACTGATGGAATTTAACATTATCGTTGTTTTCTCACTGGATAGACCAGAAGCCCGTGCGCCTATACCAGAATGCATCACGCGCCCTCATTTGCAGTTTTCTCATTAGCAGTATTCTTATTCTTATTCTTCCCTGCTAAAATCTATGGTTTTCGCCTTTATTGCCATGAATCTGGCTTACGTCATTGCACGTCATCGCAATAAGCAATAACAAACGTTGTCATAGCAACGCGAGATCATGCACAGCACGACATGTGGGTCCAAAGATTTTAACAGGGAGGAAGATGGCCTACTGAAAGAAAATTGGCTTGCGCAGTGCGAATGAGGGCGCGTGATGCATTCTGGTCTGTCCATGGCCAAACAAGCGAAAGTTCCTATCTCTGGAATGCTAAAATTCATCTGTTAAAAGTCGTCTTATAGGAAAAGTTTATGAGAATTTAGCATTTTTGGCCCAGTAGAAAGTTAGGCAGCTTGCCGCACTGTTGTGAAGCCTTTAATTATAGGATTTCGATGTTACGATACTTTTCGTATAAAACGACTTTTAACTGATGGATTTTAGTAGGCTATTGCAAAGATAGTAATGTTCGCTTGTTTGGCCCTGGACAGACCAGAATGCATCACGCGCCCTCATTCGCAGTTGCGTTATCAGTGGTTCATCTTCCTCCCTGTTAAAATCTTTGTGTGGGTCCGTCTACATTTGTATAAGGGGATGAGGAAGGAAGCGGTGGGTCTAGAACGATCAGGACCTCCACCTCCGAATCTTAGGCTTTCTGTGAAGGCGCTGGGGAGGGGAGGGCGGGCGTGGAGGAGGGGACAGCACGAACGAACAATAACAACGCAAAAGAGATGTGCAGACAAACCAAAAGAGAAAGATGTGAAAATAACCGAATCTAAGGAAGACGCTAACGGCCTCAGTTGCCATAATTATTATGATGTCGTTAAACTCTGGTAGCGGTTCTCCTACTAATCACAACTTCTGGTACAGAAATAAACTACTTATAAGCAAGACGTCGTAAAACAATGGAGAGCTACTATTATACTCACCAACGAGAGGCAGAACATCAGACGTAGGTGGCATATTCTCAGCCACCAACATGAGAAAGACGGTCATAGAGAGCAGGGTCGTAATTCCCATGGAAACCTTTTCCCCGGAATCACTCGGGATGTAGAACCCAAGGAGAGCGACGAGCGTTATTAGGAAGCACGGTAGGATCAGGTTGAAGACGTAGAACAACGGTTTCCGTCTCATCTGGATCGTATACGTCACATCCGGATAGGGTTCCGCACAACAGGAATAGAAGACGACGTTGCGGATGGCGTGGAGTCGGATCAGAGCCCACTCCGTGTTCGGGATGTAGTTGGACATGTCACCATCTTCGCCGACCTTCACGAGGTTGACCTCGAACCAAACATGCCGTACTTGGTACTCGAGTACAGTTTAAAGTACTTGTATCGCGCGTGTACTTGAGACCAAAGAACTTATACGTGAGAATTTATAATTATGTGTGACATAAGTTTTTGAAAGCTCAAACATGAGGTGGCCATATGTATTGGTATTGCAACCTTAGTACTTGCACTCGTACTTGTACTTTAAACCTGAGTACTTCCACATACACTTAAAATCTAGGTAGCTGTACTTACGTTGAACCTAAGTACTTTACTCGTACTCGTACTTGTATCTGAAACCTACTTGTACCCGATACCTAAGTACTTGTACCTAAAACCTTAGTACTTCTACCGAAAACCAACAGACTTGTATCTGAAATATAAGTACTTCTAACTGAAATCTAAGTACAGTACTTGTACTTGAAACCTAAGTATCTATCTACCTGGAACCCTATAGGTAATTGAAGCATCTGTCTACCTGAAACCCTATAGGCAGTGTTTCCGTTAGAGTCCAAAAAAGAGGACGTACTTACGCCCTGACCTAGAATTGTTTTGGACGTAGCTCATTTCTTTTGGCTATCACACCGAAAAATTTTGACGTTTCGGACGTTTTTTACGGACTTAAAAACGGCCATTTGGGCGTTAACGGAAACACTGCCTATTAGGTAATTGAAGCATCTGTGTCTACCTGGAACCCGTCGTACGTCCATGAGGCGAACTGCATCGAACAGTTCTGTTCGTCGAAGGGAAAATATTTGACGTCGATCGTACATGAACTGCGGAAGATGACCATCGACAGCCACGTCACGTTCCCGTCTGACGTCACGATGACGTTGGTGCTGATCGAAGACTTGTACGATGAAACGTCAGCGCTGCAGCAGACGACCACAGATCAATTGTTATAAGACAAAGATTAGTTCTATTGTCTACAGGGGACATATTGTGGCGGCCATGACCGTCGACGTCGACCTTACCTTACATAACAATTGATTAGCGATTGGATTATATTGTTGTTTATGCAAGCAGTTGTAATCATTGTTTAGCGACATAGCTTCAAAGGCCGTTGATGTCTTTAAAGTTCTGTGAAATAGTTCAGTTTATTTTCATATAACTGTCGTCCATCACTTTATCTGCTTCTCTCGTGGTTGTGTTTGGGTCTGGCAGGTAGAGATGGCCGTGTTAGGAGGCAGGTGGTTGGTGTCGATCTTTGATGATATATGGATTAATATTTAATATGCAAATCATTCATTTTGCCATTAATTTTGGTGTTTCATTTCCCTACTCTGTCCAAAGGTTCAAAAGTCGCAAACGTCGACGCTCGTTTCCTTCCTACAACTGATCCGCTGAATGGATGGATCCAGAGTCTAACGACATCTTATGACAACAAAGGCCGTTGACGTCGGATAAAATTCCTTTGGCATAATACAGCCATATTATCTCTGCATAATACAGAACCGATCGTCTCCTTTTTTTGATAGAGGTGTCTTTTCTATTTTGAACAGTTCTCACCGTTCCTGTTGCATGATAGAACTCAAACTGATGATTACAGAAGTAGCATTGGAGTATTTGTAACGAAATTTCATTTATAGAAGGAAATTCGAGGAATTTAATATATTTTGAAGGTGTTTTGGGCATCGGAGATTTGACAATAAGGAGCTGACGATAGAATATATTCATTGTAATTTGAACACAGATCAAAAGTCTTGTGTATTACTCAGTGGCGTAACGACGAAGGGGGGAGATAGGGGGCAGCCGACCCTGGGCACAGAACCAGAGGGACGCAAAATTAGCTTTCAGTGGTACACAGTACTATGACAAGAACGATTAAAAGTCAAAAAGAAAATTAAAAGGGGTTCAGTAATCAGCCCTTGCCCCTGGGCACTGAAACCCTTCGTTACGCCACTGGTCAATTACTTGGCATGTTTTGGATGCGTGACAGTCTAGTGATTGTAAACTCGAGGGTTCAACTTCCCCTCAGGCAGAAATATCTTTCGCAATTTCCTTACCAATAGCGCCCCAAGCTATAAAACTTTTTACACTGACTGTCGTTGAGAAGATGAGGCGGTTTGGAGAGGGCTTGTCACCCGCCCTCATATGCCGAGACAAAGAAAATAAAGGCGATTCAGTGCCCTATTAATCCAGCTCTTCTGCCGGAACTCTTCAACAGACACAATCAAATGGTGAACAGTTACTGCGAAATTCGAGACGGATTCGAGTTTCTGACGACCATTGACAGAGGTGACACCTAGCGGAATGAAATCGAATTAGAGTAATCGCTGTTCCTTCAGGTCAACGGAGTAAATCTGACGGATGTAGAGAGACATACAGACAGACAGACGGATGTAGAGAGACAAACAGACGAATGTAGAGAGACATACAGACGGATGTAGAGAGACATACATATGGATGTAGAGAGACATACAGAGGGATGTAGAGAGACAAACAGACGGATGTAGAGAGATATTCAGAGGCACGTAGAGAGACATACAGACGGATGCAGAGAGACATACAGACGGATGTAGAGAGACAAACAGACGGATGTAGAGAGACATACATATGGATGCAGAGAGATATTCAGACGGATGTAGAGAGATAGTCAGAGGGGTGTAGAGAGACATACAGACGGATGTAGAGAGATATTCAGACGGATGTAGAGAGATAGTCAGAGGGGTGTAGAGAGACATAGAGACGGATGTAGAGAGACAAACAGACGGATGTAGAGAGACAAACAGACGAATGTAGAGAGACATACAGACGGATGTAGAGAGATATTCAGACGGATGTAGAGAGATAGTCAGAGGGGTGTAGAGAGACATAGAGACGGATGTAGAGAGACAAACAGACGGATGTAGAGAGACAAACAGACGAATGTAGAGAGACATACATATGGATGTAGAGAGATATTCAGGCGGATGTAGAGAGACATACATATGGATGTAGAGAGATATTCAGGCGGATGTAGAGAGACATACATATGGATGTAGAGAGATATTCAGACGGATGTAGAGAGATAGTCAGACGGATGTAGAGAGATAGTCAGAGGGGTGTAGAGAGACATACAGACGGATGTAGAGAGACATACAGTACAATAGGAGACGATACAACACAACATGATAAGCGACCATTGCTATTTGCTTTCTATCCATTCTAAAATAAGATGACTGGTTTTCCAGATGCCATTTGTAGTTCAAGGAAAACACAATGAATGGATTGAGAGTTTAACGACGTCTTTTATGGCAACGAAGGTCGTTGACATAGACGGAAATTATTTTGACATATTACAGCTCATTAACACCCTTGTTTACTGTGTGGTAACAAAGACCATTAGCGTCGCCCTCCTTCTTTCATACAGGCTTGGGACTGGCACTGAGAGAGTACGATCAGTGGCGGAGTTAATACAACACGCGCGATACTATATTACTTATGTAGCACGAGATTGAATGTTTGAAAGATGTCTAACGAGTGCGCTCTTACAGTGGCTACAGTGTTCAATGTTAATAATAATTTATAACATCGCTTGAAATGAAAACCTTTAAAAGGTGTATAAGAGTGGCTCTTGTTGGTCTTCCTAAGATTCGTCTCTCTCCTCTTCAGTCGGTCCTCAACACAGCTGCTAGACTTATAGCGCGCCTTCCCAGGTACTCTCACATCTCTTCCTTTATGTTTGATGAACTTCATTGGCTCCCTCTGCATGCTCGCATACAATTTAAAATCCTCTCTCTGATCTTCAAGGCTCAGAGGGGTCTTGCCCCGCAATATCTGGTTGGCGTACTACTTCGGCCACACTCAGCTTCCTCCCACCGTCCACTTCGTTCCTGCAATAGACTTGACCTCTTGGTTCCCCGTAGTAGAACTGCTATGGCTCAGGCTCGTTCCTTTGCTTCAATTGGTCCTCTCTTTGGAATGCTCTTTCTCCTTCTGTTCGCTCTAAAATTCTCTCTGGCAGTCTCTCTTCTTCCTTCGCTTTTCTCCAAACCTGTTTATTTTCGCGGGGCTTAGCACACTGGGAGCGCTTCTGAACGGTTCACCCTACGAGAGGCGCTTTACAAATGCTTAAATACGATACGATACGATAAACATAATTATAGCATAGGTGTAGAACGTTTTAAAGGTGTCTAATGAGGAAGCGTTGACCGTCGCCTTCAGTGTTCCTTGCTAATATAGCATCAGTTGATAACGTTTTAAGGGTGTCTAATCAGAGCGCTCTCACAATCTGGGTATCAGTAGGGACTGTAGGCCTACAGCAATTCTATAATACACATTTTTCGATTAGATACAGTTTCTAATTGTGTCCTACTTGTTGTAGAGAAGGATATCGGGTCTCCAGATGGCAACATAGGGCAATCGCAGGACACGCACTCCACCGTACTTCGCCGGATTCCAGGTCAATTTGTAATCGATCCAAACCTAAAAAGAGCAAAATCAATTCCTTACGCAACTCTTTTAAGTGCTGTATTTGCCACAATATAAGTAAAACTGGAAAACCTTGGTCTGGAGATGGGGTAAGTGTACTATATGAGCCATAAGTGATATTAGTCCCTGTATTAGGCCTATCCCATACGAAGGGGTGAGAAATTCCTGTCGACGTCAACGGCCTTAATGCCATAAAGATGTCGTTAAACTCTGGATCCATTCGCAGCCGAATGGTTGCAACCAATGAGATGTTATTATAAGAGCTAGAGAGAGTATGATGTTTCTTGCCTGCACACTGCTGTGAAGTCACAATCGTTAAGCGACCTTGACCCGCTGGTTAGACGGTCTAAATAGATATCGACGGTTTAGGGCCAGAGCTATCTATTACCGAGAGTAGGTCTACTGTTCGGCAGTTAATGGGAATTCAAATGACGCGTTTTGATTGGTTGAAATTCATGGACACGGTCAAGCTGAAACGAGACTGCTAAATTTCTTTTCGAAGCTTATGCCTTGCAAAAAATACAACATACACAAAATAACAACTTATCGATGAAACAATATTCCATCGGCTTTGTGTTCGGGCCTTAATAAATTGCTACATCCAAAAGTCGATCGTTTCGCCATTTTGAATAGCCGATTTCAAAGCCTCTTTTTAATCGGCCGACTTCAACATAGATAGGAGATATATCTCTCTAGCGATATATTTATATATTATACGTCTCAATGGTTGCAACGTTCGTCCTGTAACACGGACGGTACGGGTTTCAGTCTCCTACCCTGAGACGGTTTCTGCGTAGGAACCATGAGCAAATCATTCACGCACAATCGCTCAGCGCCATAGATTGATGCTTGCTCTTTTTATAGTGGCCCTTAATAAATGCGAAATAATTATTATATTGTAATGTAATGCACCGTGTTATGCGTGAATGGCATTGGATGGCGTTATACTGTTCTAAACTGACCTGGTTGAGCCAACAGTTGGTCGTGATGATTTGATTCTTTTCATCCTAAGATCAAACCAATGAAAAATATCTAGGTTAATGTCAGACCAATCAAAAGTGTCAAAGTCTATGTCAAACATTCAACAGCATCTAGGTCAATATCAAATCAATCAACAGCATCTACGTCAATTTCAAACGTTAATTTCTTCAGTACAAATTGTACTGAAGAAATGAATGATGTAGGCCCTAATGAAAATAAAATGTTGAGTGTTAGTAAGTAATTAAGTAGTTTATTCACCACCAAATAAGCTTAAAGCAAAATCACAATACACAAATTGTACAAGCTGAGTGGTGGGCGACCGGTGAAGTCTCATAGGACTCATCTCGCCAGTCACCTTAAAGTAAACAATTCTGACCCCCCCCTTGGAACAGACACATCATTCGCCATCTGCAATAACACCTCTTTAAAAATCCACTCATTGAATTTGAAAGAATTTGTATAGCACCCCTTAAGATTTCTACTGAGAAGCTCTCTCGACCCATCCCCGGCGGAAAAGATCCGACTTAACGCTGTTGAGGAATGTGTAAGAAGAATCTCTAGTAGGAACTCCAGAGGACCCTATTGCAAACAGTCCGTCCAACGCTGCATAATGGAGTTACATGTACGGGCGAAGGGAACGAACAGCCGACCATGAGACGAAGAGATAAGAGAGCGGCAGCCATGAAGACCCAAAGTGGAGCGACAGAGCTATTGTAAGGAAGCAAGCTTGGCGCCCTGCAGCCCAACAGTCATCGCCAATCCATAGCAGACATCCTGTATCAGATCAGCTGAGGAAAGGTTAACCAGTGCACATCTTATAAAATCTGTATAAATTACCAATTTTTGCATAAAAATAGAAGTTGGATTAATAAAAATAATTCTTTGCGTAAATAGAAGTTGGCTTGTTGATAGTTATCATGGACATTTATCCACTTTAAAAGCAACAGAAATGTCGAATATTTACTCATAGGCCCTATAACAGTTAACAATTTAGCAAAAATTTTCTTATGAAATAATTTAGCAACGTAAACTACGGTTTAACCGCTTTTCTTTAAGATGAGGTTGACGCTAACCTCAGTGACAGCCGAATGATGTCGTTAAACTGAATGCTGCGTAGAAAATCACGTTCGTTTTTTTTTATTCACAAGTTTACCGTCATCATATGATATCAAAGGCCATTGACGACAATTCAAAATTATGTACAATACAATTTAAAAAAAACAAAGAATTAATAGAGTTCAAATGACACCATTTAAAGGCGTCTAAACAGTATTTTACAATGTCACTGATATTCATTGTTTGACATCATAATATAACTCAGCTATTAATATCTATTTTGTTTGCAGGCAAGCTATACAATGCTTTGCAGAAATATCATAAACAATTGATTTCTATTCTACTTTGAATTTTCAAGCATTGCAATCAAATATTACTAAAGAAATACATGTATAGTCACAGATTTAAAATCACAGTTCTTTATCATAATTATGCTATAGACATGAATATAAAAGAGTAATGTAATTTCACTAGATTTTCTTAATTTCTTACTTTTAATTGTTAATAAAGCTTAATGGTTATTTATTATACATGTAATACATGTAAGGATCCTGAGTGGCCGAGTGGGTTGGTAGCCCGCTCGTCACGCCGGCGCCCCGGGTTCGCTTCCCGGTCGGGTCGGTTTATCAGAGATTAATTTCTCGGATCTTTACTGCGGATGGCTCGGTCGCATTATAAACGTGGAGTACAATACAACACACAATACAACACATCACAATACAACTGGGGCGCGGTGGTTTGCAGCTGGAGGGTTGCGGGTTCGAATTCACCTCAAAGTCGCCGCGTAGGGACCCTGGGCAAGTCCTTCACTCGCAATTGCTCATGCGCTTCGGCGTGAAACTCCGATTCAGCGTTCGCGCAGTAGTCGGGAGCGCCTCTGAATGGGAAATCTGGTAGGGGCTCTATAACAAGTGTTCAAATACAATACAATACAATACAATAATGTTGACATGAGATTCTTACTTTAATCACGTTCGTCTTACACACCTTTAATTTATTGATAGTCGGTTCCATATAATTGTTAATTTTGGTTTAATTTTGGTTTAATTGTCAATTTTCATAGCGCTGTAATATGCCAAAAATAATCTTTGTCGGCGGCAACGGCCTATGTTGTCATAAGCTGCTGTTAAACTGTCGATCCATCCATCCAATTGCCAGTTAACTCCGCCACTGTTCATTTTCTGGCAGTGCCAGTCCGAAGAATGGATAAAGGAGGAGGGCGACGCTAATCATCTTTGCTATCACACAGTGTCGTTAACCTGAAACTACTACTAATCGCACTGAAAGCTTTGGGATCTAGATGTAATCGTCAATAAGAACTTCGCAACACAACGATAACTGCGGTTGTGCCAATGCCAAGCCTGGACAAGGGAAGAGGGCAACGTCAACGACCCTGATATCAACAAGATGTCGTTTATACACTGAATTCAAGTAAAATCATTAAACTCTGCTTAGTCGCCTTTCAACTGTGTATTAGAAGGAATTATTATTATATTCCTCTATTTCGCTAAAACGCTGCGTCTGATACTTCAGAGGAACCTTCGTAATAGGCAGTATAATAAAGTGTCGTAAAACACGATTAAACTACAAAGCATTAGTTCGCTATAGTTGTCTAACTATGCGCTATGTAAATTCGGACGACACTCGGCGTATGCACATTAGGGTGATTCACGTCACCATGGGGAAAAAATTATTTTTCCTGATTGATCGACATAGTAGATAATTTTGTTCCTTTGGTCTTTCTGAACAATACAGCAAAATATTACTGTAATCTATGAATGTTTACTGGTTGCTCAATGCCATGGAATCTGGGAGGGGTCTATTCGAAGAAACAACGAAATTGCCATTGACGAGACACTGGAATGCAGCAATCCTAATTAGATTGGGCATCAATCCTGTAGGTAAGAATTATGTGCATAGTCATAAGCCATACATAAACAATTAATTCTTACTTTGTTGTATATTATTATGAAGCCTTTTGAATTTTAATATTTATTCTGAGCTGTGACGACATTGTTAAAAAGTAGCAATAATTTCACATACTTATATGAAAAAGTACAAATGCATAGTTTTTAGCTGTATAGAAATTGTTTTAGACAGTGTGAGAAAGATAATTAAAGGCACTTTATTCGGAAATTGAAGTTGTTTAAATTTCCATTTTATAAAATGTCATTTTTGTACATTTTTTGGAAGTATAAATCTAATTAACGGGATAATGAAAAAATGAAAACTGGCTTTCAGTAGTTTATTTGTTTATGCTACATTCTTACAGGCTTAACTGCAAGAGACTATAAATAATGGCTTTATTTACTGCATTACAGCTAGCAGTGTAAATGGAAGAAAACTTTTGCATTTCTGTGACAAGGTCGAAGACAGAAATCTGGTTCATAATTAACCAGATTTCTCAATTATTGGGAAATCAGAACCAACCTTTCCTATTAATGTGTTGCCTACAGGAGGCTACACGCTATAGACTTTATCCTTTTTTGATAATCACAAGGTTTTGAAGAAGACTCCTGTTTTGATAATCACAAGGTTTTGAAGAAGACTGTTTCAGAGAGTTTGAATGCCATGACTATAATCAAGTTAATCTGAATTTTGGTCAAAGCTAGAATTCTTACAGCATTTCAGTCAAATATAGTGTAAAAGCAAAGGGCCTAATGGAGGAGTTTAATTTGATAAAGAAAAGCAAAAACAAGGATTCTGAGTCACAGAAAAAGCGAAAAGTGTATGTTGAAAAGTGCATCTCATTTTTGATATTGCCAATTAGCAAACTGAGCATGTTCTTAAAATTGATGAGTATAAGCGGTTTTTGCCAGATCAGTGAGAAAGATGAGCATGGCTGATGTGGACAAGGATCTTAGTAAGAAGGATGCAAGAGTTGCAGAACACAAGATGAGACTTGAAGCCAGGTAGAAACATGAAATGCTAAGAAAATCAGTCGAAGCCTGTGGGTCAAGTAACCGGGCAACTAAAGATTGCAAGAGCAGCAACCTGAATGATGACGAAGTGGATAATGATGTTGACGACAACGATGGAAACATGAATTTGGCTATGAAGTCAAGATCCCTTTGTAGGGCAAAAACAGTTAAATACCCCTCCTGATGGTTTACAAGAAGATACAGCAGACAAGAAACCTTGCATTTTTTAAAGCAGAATCTGCATTGGATCACATAAACTTGTCACTATCTTGGTAGCTGCCATCTCTTAAGCAAACTGTTAAAATGAGGACGAAGGCCCAATGTAATTTTCAACTGTTCATCACAAGCAATCACTTGACATCACGACTAGATATATTCCAAGAGACAATTACAAGGAAGTGATGAAATTGTGTAATTTTAGGAGAGATGTGATGGGATGCATCGATTCAGACAACCACGTGCATTTGGCCACATGGATGACAAAGGTCATCTATTGCTCGGTGACCAATCTTTTTAGAGATCAATCTCAATTGACCTCCTCTCAGAGAAGAAAATAATGTCACTGCATTCTGTTTATTTGCAAATAATAATTTTTATAAACGTGAGAGCATGAAGAGCTAGGCCGGTGGCATCTGACACGCCAGTAACGACTTGCAGTTGAACAAGCAGATCAGGCAGTGGAGGATTGCTAATGAATAATTCTACAATAAAAGTCTACCAGTATTGTAGACCTTTTTAGTCAATAATATGTTTTGAATGAATATCTGTTTTCTTATGGCTACTGTGAGTTACTAATCAATCTATGATTCTTGCAATTCAACTTTATTATGTGTGATCTATAATAATGCTATCGCCTTAATTTGTAACCTGAATAAAAATTATGACAGTACGGAAACCTTTAGGCTCATTGAGCAACCTCTAAAATACATTGGATCTTGAAAATGTTTATACAGAATTTATTCTGTACACAAAAGGAACAAAATTAGCAACTATGCTCATTAACTTTACCAAAAAATTTATTTTGAATCACCCTAATGCACATGCACCTGGCAGCTATTATTATATCGCCATTAACGGTCCTCTCGAAAGCCGATGACCTTTGCATGACCTCAACCATTAAACGACCGTGTAGCTAATCCAATTTTTCCATCATCCTAGATGACCCTTATTATTGTTCCATCGTTTCCCCTCTTCCTTCTCTTCCTCCCTTAATACCTCCCCCTCCCCTTCGAACGCTGGCGACATCTGGCAGGTGATGGACGGATCTTCCGTTGGCGTCATGGCTTCAAAGGGATCAGAAGGAAGCCAGCGACGGCCTTTGAAAAGTTCGAAGGAGACGAGACGGTTTTAAGACATTCGAATAATCAGCTTTAAAGCAGTTGGGAGCATATTGACAGATGTAGGAAGACGTACAACAAGATAGACGCATGCAGATAAACAGACGTACATAGACGTACAACAAGATAGACGCATGCAGATAAACAGACGTACATAGACGGACAAGAAGAAAGCGCACATAGACATTATAATTTATAAGAACACACGCTTGCAACTAAGTATATACACTATAAATTATACAGAATGACTGAAATTTAGGCAAACAGAAGCGCATATAAATATACAGTCATAAAAACAGACAGAGGCATATCTATAGGTATACACAGAAGCATACATACACAGACCTACACATATCTAAACAAACAGACGCACACATGCGCAGACATATCTAGGCAGACAGACGCATACAACATCGTACACAATCTGATGTATGTATGTATGTATGTATTTGTGCATGTGCATGTATGTGTGTAAATATGTGTATGTATGTATGTGTGTGTGTATGTATGTATCTGTGCATGTATCTGTGTGCGTATGGATGTATGCATGCATCTGTGTATGTGTGTATCTGTGTTTGTATATATGTGTGCGTGCGTGTGTGCGTGCGTGTGTGTATGTGCTATAAATAACCGTAAGTCCCTAGCAGAGGGTTCCAACCTCCAGATAATAGTCATAATATTCTGCCTCTAATAACCTGTAAATCGTCTGACGTCATAACGCCTTTGCGATAGCTGTCTACGGTTGCCATGGCAGCACGGTTGTTGCCATGGCTGCCAGCGCTCCCTTAAGGTCCTCAACGACCGTTTCCGCCGAAATGGTCATTTGGGACCACGTTCTATTGATGCATTCTGGTTCATGACGGGGTGCGTTCTGCTGATGCATTCTGAATCCATCTGCGTTTTCTTTATGCATTCTACATTTCTGGGTGCGTTCATTCCAGACATTCTACTTTATATCTCGGTACAATTTGCTGCTTAATTCCTTTCCTTTGGCCGCATTTTGTAGATGCATTCTTCGTTTCTCGTCAGCTGAAAGCTGTCATCCGTCACTTTGATCTGTTGTCGTCGCCGGAAGAAGAAACAGTCACGTGATCGTGAAACCGGAAGCGCTCTTTCATTTCTTGTGTTCAGCTAAATTTCATCCGGACGATTAATTCTCACTTCCGACAAATACAAACAAAAGAGAGAGACTGGAGATAAATAGCTGGAGTTCAACAAGATTGTAAGGCCAGCAGCTAGCCAATACTAAATGGACCTAGGCTCAAATACATCGCCACACACATACATGCGTACATAGATACACGCATACACTCTTTCATGCAGAAATAGATACAGACAGACACTAACACGTACGTGAACACAGACAAACATACATTCCTACATGCACAGACACATACAAACATACGTGCAACAACACACGCATACATACATACATGCCGAGATACACATATATATAGAACCATAAAATATATGCATATAGACAGACATTCATGCATGCATACCCACGCAGATAGACAGATACATACATACATACAGGCAGACAAACAGACACACACACATACATATCGTATCGTATCGTATTTACATACATATATGTTGACCATTTTTTTGTTCAGTTCAATCAATCAATCAATCAATCAATCAAATCTCTTTTATTGAAGCCAAATGAAAAACACATAACATTTCAACATAAAGTATCAGGATTGGCCGCAAGAGGAGTCCCAAAAGGGATCAAGATCCCGCTAACTAGGGACACCTAGAACAACATTTCAGAAATATGAATGAGCTAAATCCTTGATAAACAGTGCAATATCAAGTTTCGTACAGCAATGCAAACAGTATAGTACATATTACACAGTAAATGATTAACTCGATTCAAAACACTATGAAAATATAAAGAAAAACCGAAAACCTTAACTAACAGTGAAAAAGAATATCCGGCAGGGTAGGTTATAGCTAATTTCCATTAATCAGGTAGGCATGCAGCATTTTTTTAAAGTGCCGTAGGTGGAGGGCACAACGTATGTGAGAGGGAAGCATGTTCCAGGTTGTGGAGCCAACAGATTTTATGGAGAATAAGCGAGTATATGCACTTATATAGCCTAACTTTTCACTTTTAAATCCATTGCACGTTCAATCTGAACCGTTGCACGTTTAAAATGAACCGTTGTTTATTAAGGAAGAACTATTTACTTTTAGAATGAACCGTTTTATGTTGAAGATGAACAGTTTTATATTAAAGATGAACCTTTTATATTAAAGATGAATCGTTTTATATTAAAGATGAACCTTTTATATTAAAGATGAATCGTTTTATATTAAAGATGAACTTTTTATATTAAAGATGAATCGTTTTATATTAAAGATGAATCGTTTTATATTAAAGATGAACCGTTTTATATAAAAGATGAACCGTTTTATATTAAAGATGAATCGTTTCATATTAAAGATGAATCGTTTTATATTAAAGATGAATCGTTTTATATTAAAGATGAACCGTTTAATATTAAAGATGAACCGTTATATTTTAAAGATGAACCGTTTTATATTAAAGATGAATCGTTTTATATTAAAGATGTATCGTTTTATATTAAAGATGAACCGTTTTATATTGATGAACCTTTTATATTAAAGATGAATCGTTTTATATTAAAGATGAGCTTTTATATTAAAGATGAATCGTTTTATATTAAAGATGAATCCTTTTATATTAAAGATGAACCCGTTGAACCGTTTTATATTAAAGATGAATCGTTTTATATTAAAGATGAATCGTTTTATATTAAAGATGAACCGTTTTATATTAAAGATGTTGAACCGTTTTATATTAAAGATGAATCGTTTTATATTAAAGATGAATCGTTTTATATTAAAGATGTATCGTTTTATATTAAAGATGTATCGTTTTATATTAAAGATGTATCGTTTTATATTAAAGATGTATCGTTTTATATTAAAGATGAACCGTTTTATATTAAAGATGTATCGTTTTATATTAAAGATGTATCGTTTTATATTAAAGATGAATCGTTTTATATTAAAGATGTATCGTTTTATATTAAAGATGAATCGTTTTATATTAAAGATGTATCGTTTTATATTAAAGATGTATCGTTTTATATTAAAGATGAATCGTTTTATATTAAAGATGAATCGTTTTATATTAAAGATGAATCGTTTTATATTAAAGATGATGAATCGTTTTATATTAAAGATGAATCGTTTTATATTAAAGATGAATCGTTTTATATTAAAGATGAATCGTTTTATATTAAAGATGAATCGTTTTATATTAAAGATGAACCGTTTTATATTAAAGATGTAAAGATGATCGTTTTATATTAAAGATGAATCGTTTTATATTAAAGATGAATCGTTTTATATTAAAGATGTATCGTTTTATATTAAAGATGTATCGTTTTATATTAAAGATGAATCGTTTTATATTAAAGATGAATCGTTTTATATTAAAGATGAATCGTTTTATATTAAAGATGAATCGTTTTATATTAAAGATGTATCGTTTTATATTAAAGATGTATCGTTTTATATTAAAGATGTATCGTTTTATATTAAAGATGAATCGTTTTATATTAAAGATGAATCGTTTTATATTAAAGATGTATCGTTTTATATTAAAGATGTATCGTTTTATATTAAAGATGTAATCGTTTTATATTAAAGATGAATCGTTTTATATTAAAGATGTATCGTTTTATATTAAAGATGTATCGTTTTATATTAAAGATGTATCGTTTTATATTAAAGATGAATCGTTTTATATTAAAGATGTATCGTTTTATATTAAAGATGTATCGTTTTATATTAAAGATGTATCGTTTTATATTAAAGATGAATCGTTTTATATTAAAGATGTATCGTTTTATATTAAAGATGTATCGTTTTATATTAAAGATGTATCGTTTTATATTAAAGATGTATCGTTTTATATTAAAGATGTATCGTTTTATATTAAAGATGTATCGTTTTATATTAAGATGAATCGTTTTATATTAAAGATGAATCGTTTTATATTAAAGATGTATCGTTTTATATTAAAGATGTATCGTTTTATATTAAAGATGAATCGTTTTATATTAAAGATGAATCGTTTTATATTAAAGATGAATCGTTTTATATTAAAGATGTATCGTTTTATATTAAAGATGAATCGTTTTATATTAAAGATGTATCGTTTTATATTAAAGATGTATCGTTTTATATTAAAGATGTATCGTTTTATATTAAAGATGAATCGTTTTATATTAAAGATGTATCGTTTTATATTAAAGATGTATCGTTTTATATTAAAGATGTATCGTTTTATATTAAAGATGAATCGTTTTATATTAAAGATGTATCGTTTTATATTAAAGATGTATCGTTTTATATTAAAGATGTATCGTTTTATATTAAAGATGTATCGTTTTATATTAAAGATGTATCGTTTTATATTAAAGATGTATCGTTTTATATTAAAGATGTATCGTTTTATATTAAAGATGAATCGTTTTATATTAAAGATGAATCGTTTTATATTAAAGATGTATCGTTTTATATTAAAGATGTATCGTTTTATATTAAAGATGTATCGTTTTATATTAAAGATGTATCGTTTTATATTAAAGATGAATCGTTTTATATTAAAGATGTATCGTTTTATATTAAAGATGTATCGTTTTATATTAAAGATGAATCGTTTTATATTAAAGATGAATCGTTTTATATTAAAGATGAATCGTTTTATATTAAAGATGTATCGTTTTATATTAAAGATGTATCGTTTTATATTAAAGATGTATCGTTTTATATTAAAGATGTATCGTTTTATATTAAAGATGTATCGTTTTATATTAAAGATGAATCGTTTTATATTAAAGATGTATCGTTTTATATTAAAGATGTATCGTTTTATATTAAAGATGTATCGTTTTATATTAAAGATGTATCGTTTTATATTAAAGATGTATCGTTTTATATTAAAGATGTCGTTTTATATTAAAGATGAATCGTTTTATATTAAAGATGAATCGTTTTATATTAAAGATGTATCGTTTTATATTAAAGATGTATCGTTTTATATTAAAGATGTATCGTTTTATATTAAAGATGTATCGTTTTATATTAAAGATGTATCGTTTTATATTAAAGATGTATCGTTTTATATTAAAGATGTATCGTTTTATATTAAAGATGAATCGTTTTATATTAAAGATGTATCGTTTTATATTAAAGATGTATCGTTTTATATTAAAATGTATCGTTTTATATTAAAGATGTATCGTTTTATATTAAAGATGAATCGTTTTATATTAAAGATGTATCGTTTTATATTAAAGATGTCGTTTTATCGTTTTATATTAAAGATGAATCGTTTTATATTAAAGATGTATCGTTTTATATTAAAGATGTATCGTTTTATATTAAAGATGTATCGTTTTATATTAAAGATGAATCGTTTTATATTAAAGATGTATCGTTTTATATTAAAGATGTATCGTTTTATATTAAAGATGTATCGTTTTATATTAAAGATGTATCGTTTTATATTAAAGATGTATCGTTTTATATTAAAGATGTATCGTTTTATATTAAAGATGTATCGTTTTATATTAAAGATGTATCGTTTTATATTAAAGATGTATCGTTTTATATTAAAGATGTATCGTTTTATATTAAAGATGTATCGTTTTATATTAAAGATGAACCGTTTTATATTAAAGATGAACCGTTTTATATTAAAGATGAACCGTTGAAGATTGAAGAACGGTTGTGCGTTTAGTGCCCCTGGTGAATCTCTGTTAAAGCGGTGCAATGTAAATCTGTTATTAAAACTAGGATCACAATCACAATTTACAAGAATTAAGTCTTTACAGCTCTTATATATATATAAATAAATAAATAAATAAATAAATATATATATATATATATATATATATATATGAATATATATATAGAGAGAGAGAGAGTGAGGCAGACAGACAGACTGATATATGTATACATATGTCTATCTGTCTCTCTCTCTGTTTCACTCTTTCTGTCTCTCTCATTCTCTCTCTTTCTATCGCTCTGTCTGTCTCTCTGTGATGCTACCGTTTCAGTATATCTTAGATAATTTGTCTATGTTAAATGCCTGTCTGTCAGTCGGTCTGTATGTCTGTCTGTCTGTATTCGCGTTTCATTGAAGTTCGACATAAATCGACTTTGCTTGAACCCGGCGCCAAGTGCAAAATTGAAATCTCGTCGACAAAGTTGTCAGAAGTCTTGGATTCAAAGCCAGGTCAGGCAAACTACTGTCAGAGACTCACAGGGAAAGATAACAACGTGAAATAACATGACATAATTTAACATAACATCACATTGCATAACATCATAAAACTGCTATCTCAGTCACACAATTTCGTCCTTGTTGCAGTCGAAACTGCAGGAATCTGGCGCACAGAATAACTGCAGTTTGTTCAAACTAGGAGACAATATCTCAGCAGCGACAGGCGACCATCTTTAGACCAGCCATCTACAATAGAGCTTATCAGTCGCCCAGGCCCGTTCATTCCATTAGATGTCGTCAAACTCTCGAACCTCTTACTTTTAACCATTTTCGGTCAATCGCGCGTATTTCAATGTTTCGAGTGAAACGTGTGAAACATAGCATTAACCACTTTAGATTTCTACACCTGTGTTCGTGTTCTTTGGTAATCTGTATAAATCTCGACACTCGTTTTAGACGAAATTAATAAGACAATGCATCATCCAAAACCAAGCCGTAATCGAATTATATATTAACAAAGCAAACTACATGTAATCGTAAGTAGATACACATATTTATATACGCATTTGCCCATGTAGTTTGTCATGTGTATAGCTATATATTACATATATTAAATATATATTTATCAAATATAAAGATTAATTCGACCTTATTGATCGGGATTAAACGGAGGTGGTCGGTAAATTCCGGTGTTATCTTGACTGGCACACACTTTAAAGGTCGCCTTACGACCGGAAATATGAGGCGACGGGAGAATAGGAGAGCCGGCCAGAAATCGAATTGAACGCGTCGAGTCGTGAACAGTTATGACGGATTGACTCGCCATTCTTAGAAAACCGAATTACCACAGAGGCATCAAGAAAAACAGTTAGAAGTATGTTATTGATGGTATACTAGATGAAAAATACAAATGGTACTTTACAAATATTGTTCAATCCCTTACCTTGCTAGCTAATGAATCTTTACATTGCACTAGAAATTAGAATAAAAATGATGAAAACGTGGGAAATATAAACGACTTTCATATTGAAATGATAATTGCTCTGAAGTACTACATAAAGAAATAAAGCCAAGAATTAGGCATTTAAAATCTTGGCAAATTATTATATTCTTTATTATTTCAAACCGACAAACGCAGTGTGATTACAATTCAGTGTGAACGGATGATCACAAGTTACTACAGGAGTCGAATCTAGCTGTATAGTGTATACGGCAGCCAAACAAGGCGCCCATCATGTCCTACCCACTCATCTTACCAACATCTAGCGAATGATAGGCTGAGTGGGCCTTTGGGAGGGTAGCGGGTATCGATCCAGCTTCCTACTGCTCTTCACGCCATTTATGTTTCCATTAGCCTACTATGAACCGCCACAACTAAGAGACTTTGTTAAATTAATATTATAATGTATTATCTAATATATATATATATATATATATATATATATATATATATATATATATATATATATATAACCTATATATATAGGAACCTTTCATCGTGTCATCAAATACACGATTTAAAGGTGTCCAAAACAGCCGCAAAAATCGATTCAAGTGTGCAGTCGTTAACGACATCTTGTGGCTGTCAGACAATTGCTCAATCTTCGACGGCCTTTGGCTAACTTCATTAAGTTGATGTATGGAGCGCCATCAATCTATTCTCCTTAATTGTGGTCAGCTGGATGCAATTATGAAGATTGAGTGAGAATTTATCGTTGCTTTGTTTCCCTCTTCGCCAGCATAATAAGGAAAAGCAGATGAATGGTCCTGTATTATGCCATAGAGCGGTGAGGACTGTTGAAAAATAATTGCACATCTCTTTTAAGTGTGATATCCATCCCATAAGTAAAAGTAGAAGATGAAGCCATTTTTGTTTCGCTTTTTGTGCGGTCGTAATCGTAATCGTAATTTGTATAGCGCCGCTTTGAGAAAACGCTCCAGAGGCGCCTCAAACTGCCAACTCAAGTCCAGCGCAATAGATTTCTTTAAAGACGCTATATAATATTATACAATACAATACAACTGCCTTTGATATCGCCCTCCTTCCTACGGTGGCCCCAAGCTCAGAAGAGCACACGCCTCGACGACGCAGAAGCAATTATATTGCAGAGCAATTGTGAGCGAAGGACTTGCTCAAGATCACTACACAGTTAAACGACCCCGAACGAGGGTCGAACCCTACTCTCGGCGTTACAGATCAGCCGCTCTAACCAGTCAGCCATATATATATATATATATATATATATATATATATATATATATATATATATTATATATATATACAGTTATATAAGCACACTCGTACTACTCTGTATTACTCGCTCATTTACCCCTAACGTTCTTACTGCAATATGGTATGGGCCTCAACTTACAAATCTAGGTTCCATAGATTAACTATCCTGCAAAAGCGCGCTGTCCGTTTTTAGCAGGTGTTCCCTATGGCAGAGGTTTTCAAACTGTGGAATTTTGCACACGGGGGTAATAAAAGCTAGAGCAAAGTTGATTGGTTGACTAGGCCTATAAAAGGTAGAACACCATAAATTAATTATTCGTAGCTCAAGTTTATTTCTGCATAGGCTTTGATGATCTTAAAGGACTCAATATTAGTTAGCATATCTATTGGGTATAAGTTGCATTAATAAGTACTACTTAGTGAAACATTTCAAAATTATTTTCATGGATAAGTCTGAGTGTGAAGCTTTGCTTAATTACGTTCCCAAAAATGAAGTGGATCATTCTGCAGGATATTCTAAAGATGAGGAACGTCGGAAATCTGTTTCATTCTGTGTCAGCAATGCAGACTTTGCTGAACTTCCATTTATCAAGCAGGTGAGTGAGGTGGCAAGGAAGGCCCATAAAGGATGAAAATCCTTCTTACAGCAGAGGTTTTCAAACTGTGGTACGCGTACCCCTGGGGGTACGCCAGGTGTCGCTAAGGGGTACGCGTAAAATTTAAAAAAATCTAAATTTTCTAAAAGTTTATGGACTTCATGTCCATCTTTCTTTCACTTGCTATTCTACGTCCACCGTTCGCTTATTTTTCTGTACATTTCTATGAGTTTATGCCATCGGATGTAGTGTTGCCGGTGTCGCGTGACAGAGTCTCCCCTAAAAGTCTCCCCGGAGACTCTATTTCGAAATAGATTCTCCCCGGCGGATCTGTTTCAGAATAAATTCGCCTTCCGGAGACTTTGTTTCAGAATATAGTCTCCGGGGGAGAGAATATTTCATCCCCCGTCGAAATAAAGTCTCCCCGGGGAGACTTTATTTCAACACAAGATAGCCTACACTAACGTCATATTTATTGCATTGTTTTGCTAACTGATGTAATATATTCGTTTAACATCGTATAAATTAGCGCAGAAAGCTCCTTTTAGTAGAAATCTTGAAGAAGTGCTATATTAATGTTCAGTTACATTACACTTATTATAGCTCACCAATCAACTTTATTTTAGCTTCCTTGGTTTAACAAAAGCTTGAGTGTTCGGAGTAAGATTCCTCTCTTCATTCAACAGGCGGCAAATCTTTAATGGTTTAAAAAATGTTATGCATTCACTTGGTATATGATGTCATTAAGACTCATTATTAATTAGCCTTATTAATTATTGCTAATCTGCTGGTTAAGTTGTCATTTTCCCTTCTGTTTGTCTCTTTTCGTTTAATGGTTTCATATTAGTTGCATATTTTAACCGTTCTGTTATATTGTCAAGTTAATTATTAGCGAAGTTGACCCTGTAAGAAGGATTTTCATCCTTTATGGGCCTTCCTTGCCACCTCACTCACCTGCTTGATAAATGGAAGTTCAGCAAAGTCTGCATTGCTGACACAGAATGAAACAGATTTCCGACGTTCCTCATCTTTAGAATATCCTGCAGAATGATCCACTTCATTTTTGGGAACGTAATTAAGCAAAGCTTCACACTCAGACTTATCCATGAAAATAATTTTGAAATGTTTCACTAAGTAGTACTTATTAATGCAACTTATACCCAATAGATATGCTAACTAATATTGAGTCCTTTAAGATCATCAAAGCCTATGCAGAAATAAACTTGAGCTACGAATAATTAATTTATGGTGTTCTACCTTTTATAGGCCTAGTCAACCAATCAACTTTGCTCTAGCTTTTATTACCCCCGTGTGCAAAATTCCATTCTAAGCCGAATAATTCCGTGGATCAACAAATGCCTAGTAGGCTTAATCTCAAGACTTCATGGACTAACAATGCTTTATTTGTTTGCTTATTGGCCTATCGATACTAAATAGGTTTGGTTTAGCTGCGATTATTTGATACCCATTATTGGCAGCCCTACTGCCAATAATTGCGTGAATGCCTAATCTTTATCCATGAATGCCAGAAAAGCAAGGGCAAGCTCATATCCGAAAGCCAGTACTTCATTTACAATCACTGGTTATGACTTTCCTGTTCTAGGTAATTATCTGACACCAGCAAACAATAATAAGCAAACATTAGGCTAACCAGATGAATCACAGAAAATCAAGCGCAAAGTCTTATCAGTTGACTGATACCAGTTGAAGGGTAGGCTAAGCCTAATCCGCATCGAGAATCGCATAGAAGCCAATGCTAGCTCGTCTTAGGAAGCCAGTGTATACAGTTATAATTACTCGCAGGCTTTGTTTCAGACGACTTGTATAATAAGCTGGCCCGATAATCTGACGCTAATCATATTGAACGAATAATATCCAACACAATTTCAGTGGTAGGTCTAACCTTAGAAGAATCACTTTGAAGCTAATTAGCTATGCATGGCATAATGAATAAGTATCAATTAGTGACTGGTAATGCTCAGAATCTTTTCAGCAAACAGTGCCAACTAGCATCAGTTAAAGTCTACTTGTTGTGTGAGCTATTTTCTTAGTTATAGCATATATAACGGTGTGTTATCTCTCCACTGCGTTTTAATGACATAATCGCGTCCGACATCCTATTTACATGATGCATTTACTACTATAAAACATTTATTTCACAATTTTCGCATTTAATTCCATAGTTGTTTCATGTCCAACTCAACTAATAAACTTGAAAGTAATTTATTTCAGAAATGCACATATTAAATCCTATTTTAGATAATATAGAAAAGCAAATGAAAACAGAGGGGGCGATTTTAGTAAGGGGGAGACTTTGTATCGTAGATAGGGGAGATTCTATTTCAATGGGGGAGACTTTGTTCCGATACAAAGTCTCCGGGGGAGACTCTGTTACGGCAAGGGGGCGACTCTGTTTCGGGGGGAGACTTTATATCGTGACACCGGCTGATTTTTCAATCCAGGGAAGAGACCAGTTTGTTGAACTTATCATGTGATAGTGGATTGAAGGACCAATTCAAGAAAGACATGTAGTGTGATTTTTGGCTAAAACGAAGAGCTGAATATGGATTAATTTCTGACCGAGATTTAAAATTTTTGATTCATTTCAGCATGTCATATCTGTGTGAAACAGGTTTTTCAGCTATGCTTGCGATAAAAAACAAATACAGAACAAAGCTTGAACTCGAACCAGATTTGCGTTTGAAATTGACAAATATTAAACCAGATATTAAAATCTGTGCTTGTCATAATAAGCCCACTGCTCACATTAACACTTTCTAATAGTGAAATTATTTTTCCTTTTTGTTGATATGAGTCATATGACTACATCCTTAAATTAAAATTATATTACTTTAAAAATTTTCTACGATTGACTAATACCCGGTTTGCACCAATGATTAAAAGGAGTTGTTAATTGCAAGGGGACTTCACGCTCGCATGTGTTTTTTTTTATCTGACCTTGTTGGGGTACGCCAAAATTCAATTTTTTTTACCTAGGGTACAATAAAAATAAAGTTTGAAAACCGCTGCCCTATGGATCTCACAGTAGGCAAATATTTTCTGAGTTTAGATTATTAAAGGTTGAACAAATAGGGATCATTCAAATCGGGGAATTTATGTATCGCTATGATTATGACTTGTTACCTCTCGTCGTGACACTAATACTCAATTATTCTTATTGAATCTACTGGTACTGTTTACTCTTTGTTAATGTGATTTTGATGAACTCGTCTTATGTTTCTTTTTAGTTTGTTTGATTTTAAGCCCAAGGCTTACTTCAATCTAAGTATCGATTGGCTGTCCTTGTCTTCCTATCTGTATTTTTTACATGTTTATGTGTCCCTATTCAGCGTGATCCATGACCCCTACTGGGCCTCCGTATAGTCAGTATATGTCAAACCGCTGTCTTACTGTTTCATTTGTTTGTTTTCTCTTCTGAGGGTTACACAAATAAAGTGATTGATTGATTGATTAATGTATAAAATCGACGTCAACGGTTCTAGCAGCCATTAGATATCGTGCAGAAATCTGGAAGGAATCCATTTTCAAGGAGAAGGTCTCAAGCGTTGAGACAACGGGTTCCCCTCCCCTCAGATGGTTACGGTGTATGGACCTTGATTCACTCACAATTTGCTCAATGCCAATAATGTTCTGTCGTGTGGTCGTGTGTGCACTTCTGAATTTTGGAAGGAGGATAATATCAAATACAGCTGCATCTTATTGCATTGCATTGTTAACCCATCTAACAGATTGACTGACTGACTGACTGACTGACTGACTGACTAACTGACTGACTGACTGACTGACTG
>JACEVL010001319.1:265000-272500 GCA_020284085.1 Aporrectodea caliginosa | reverse complement strand
TAATAAATGTTTTATGCGCCAAACTGTCAGCAGCGGGTATTACTCTGTTATGGGGCAGGAGGACGCATAGACTAGAGTATATGGTTTTTCCGGGGGTAATAGTCCTTGGAGTATATGAGCAGTGTCGTTAATTATGGCCGAAAAGAGACGGGAGTCTGTGCACTGACAAAGCTGTTCGAAGCTTCATAAGAGTCCGGAAGAAAACGCACCCGAATCAGTCGTCTTATTATGGTCTGGAATCGAACCCGCCGTCCTGTCCAACGAACAGAAAAAAAGGCAGTTATAAATTCTATTCCCAGGTCAGTTGTTTACCCTGGAGGTGAATTTCTGGCCAATTTTCTGCTCTGATCATCGTCTCTGATCTACAATCGGCCTCTTTTTAGCCCGGGGCAAAAACGGAGAAAGAGAAATTAGTCTGGAAAGGTCGTGTCTGAATAAATTGTCCTTGGCCAGCCGATAATGATCAACGCAGTATCAGCAGGGTCAGTAGAAAGAGAGCTTTTCTTTAAAGATGTTCAGCATGAGATAGGATGGGGAGTTTAACGACATCTCATGGCAACAAAGACCGTTGACGTCAATTATTTATTTGGAAGAGTCGCTCAAGGTTCCTATATGGCATAAGAAAGCGCGCCTCTGCTTTTACTTATAGGGCGATGATAACACTTACAAGAGCTGTCCAATTATTCTGAACAGTTTTCACCGTTCGTAAGGCATAATACCTGTGATGCGAAATGATTTTTTATCGGTTAAAAATCCGCATTATATTTTACCGTGGTTAAAAATGGTAAAATATAATTAAAATGCGAAATGCTTCTAGATGTAGATGTATTTCGTTATACTTATTAAATATTAGAATGAATATTATAACTATTAGTTACAATATTCACTCATCGTTTTCAGTGTTAGCTTTATTTTGTAACAACTCATCATAAGCTTGATGTTGCTCAAATTGGCCTTATAATAATAATAATTATAATAATAATAATAATAATAATAATAATAATAATAATATTGACACAAAAAAGAAAAGAGTTGGTGACATTATTTGGTGGCAGCAGCGGTGGAATTCGAAACAACGTCTGGAATTCGAAACAACGTCTGGGATTCGAAACAACGTCTGGGATTCGAAACAACGTCTGGGTTCCGAAACAACGTCGACTGGTGAATACGCATTCAAATCATTGGTAAATCTACGACAACGAAAGCCTCAACGACAAAGGTATACAAGTTTGTTGTTTTCAAACAAAGAACAATCCCCAATACTTCAAACACAAAAGAAAACTCGTGTTTTCCAGAAAGGACAGCACTGAAGTAAAGAAGTAAGATGGAGAAATTAAGTGTCAAGAAACAAGCAGAACTGAAGAAGATGTCTTCTGAAAGATTAAAACAGCGCTTGTTAAAGGCTGGTTTTGAAGAAGAGAAACTGGAAGATATGTCACGTGAGGACATGCTAGAAGCGCTAGCTGAAGTCTGGCTTAAAGAAGAAGCAGAAGAAGAAGAAGGTGCTGTCGGCGGTGCTGTGGAAAAGGTTATTGAAAAACCGCCTGGACTTATGTCTATGGAGATGATGATGCAGTGGATGATGATGAAAGAAGAAAGAGAGGAGAAACGGAGACAAGAAGAGAAAGAGAAAGAGGAGAAACGAAGACAAGACGAGAAAGAAAGAGAGGAGAAACGGAGACAAGAAGAGAAAGAAATACGACAGGAAGAATTACGTCTTCAAAGAGAGAAAGAAGAGAAGGCAGAACGTCTTCAGAGAGAGAAAGAAGAGAAAGCAGAGAATGCAAGACAGGAAGAATTACGTCTTCAGAGAGAGAAAGAAGAGAAAGCAGAGAATGCAAGACAGGAAGAATTACGTCTTCAGAGAGAGAAAGAAGAGAAGGCAGAACGTCTTCAGAGAGAGAAAGAAGAGAAAGCAGAGCAAGTTCGTGTGGCAGAACTTGAGTTGCAAAAGCAGCAATTTGAGATTCAATTAGAGCAATTGAGAAGAGATAGAGAAGATGCTGAAAGGAGAAGATTAGAGCAGATGATTGAATTTGAAAGGGCGCGGAAAAGTGACGAAGAGATACGTCAGCAACAGATTGAAGAGAAGAGACTACGTGAAGAAGAAAAGGAAAAAGTGCGAATTTCAGAGTTGGAGCGAGCAGAAGAGGTTAGACAAGAAGAACTGAAATTACAGAAAGAAAGTATGGAGAAGGCGGAAGAGGAAAGACAAGAACGTTTAAAGTTGGAAAAAACAAAAATAGCATTAAAAGAAGCACAACTCAAAGAGGAGAAGCAAAATAGAGAAGCACAAGAACAAAGAAGGCAAGAAGAACGAGAAGAACAGAAAAGGAAACAGGAAGAAAGTGAAACGATGGTTTCGAAAATAAAGAAAATTGGTGATGCCATGAAACACGTCTTACCCAAAATGCCAAACGATATGATGGAGGTGCCATTATATTTCGAAACGGTAGAGAATGCGTTTCGTAGTTTCAACGTGCAGGAACAATTCTGGGTGAAGTTACTATTGCCATTGATGACTCCGAAAGCTAGAACTGTTCTAAACAGATTGTCATTCGCTGATTTAGATGATTATGAGATCGTGAAACAGCACTTGTTAAAAGAATTCAAGTTGACACCGAGAGAGTACAGATCGAAGTTTATTGATGCGAAGAAGACAGCTGAAGAAACGTATACAATGTTTACAGCTAGGCTGAAGAACTTGCTGAACTATTATGTGAAAAGTCGCAAAGTGGATAAGAATTTTGAGAAGTTGTTTGATTTGTTAGTGGCGGATAAGTTGAAAGAATCACTACCACCAGGTCCACTACAGTTTGTATTGTCGAAGGAAGGAACTGATTGTTACGAAGCTAGTGTTGTGGCAGACCTAGCGGACATTCATGTTAATAATCGAATTGGTTTGGCAATTCCGAATAAGACAAGTTTTGATTTTGTTCCCAATGGCAAAAGAAATCAACAGTTCACTCCAAATTTTGGTTTTCATTGGAAGAGCAATCAAGAAACAGGAAATCAGTTCAGAGGTGCAGAAGTGAAACCAAATTCTCCGGTTGTTCACGAGAATAGAGAGTCGATGATGACCAGACAACGTCAGGTATATAACAAATCACCACCAAGGTTTGTCGCGAGAGAAGGCAATGCATCGTTTACTCCATATAAGAGAAAAGAAAGCATTGAACAACGAGGTGCAGTGGTGAAACGTTGTCACAACTGTGGATCAGACAGGCATTTGATGAAATTCTGTCCAGTTCCGGTTACAACCTCAAATTATGGTGGAAAACAAGAAAATTCGAGGGTGAATCGAATTCAAGTGGTTGACAATTCAGAAAGTCAAGCCACAGAACATCAGAATAATGAAACCGAAGTAAAGTCAGTGATGAAATGTCACCTCTCACCTGATATTCAGAAAGAAATTCTATTGCACAATGGAATGCAGAAAGAAATGGTTGGAAGAGATGAAAGTACAGCATTGAAGAAAGTGGTATTGCAGTACGTCGAGGTAGAGATTCGTGGAACAGCAGGAAAAGAACCAGTGAAAGTAAAAGCACTGATTGATTCTGGAGCAGAGGTTCCGGTGATTAGTGAAGAATTACTGGAAGGCATGAAGGTGGAGCAGATTGGAAAAGTGAACTTACAATGCGTGGCAGGAGATGCCATTCCTGCAAAGTTAGTGAAAGTTGATGTAAGGCTGTGTTGTAACGATGTGGAAGAAGAGGTAATTCCGCATAAAGTCAAATGTTCACTTACACCGTATGTGACATTGATGTGTGCTAGTATTGCAAAAATGGGAAGCACAGAAAGATTCTTGTTGCATCCAGAAATCATTGCAGAACTTAAAGCCGTGCCACAAGTGAAAATGATACAAGGAGATGTGCAAGCGAATGTAACGACGAGATTGCAGAGTCAGCAAAAGAAAGTGATAGAAGTCGAAGAGGAAAGTGAAACTGAAAGTTCAAGTGAAGAGGAAAACGAAAGCGATGATCAACAAAGTTTAATGCAAGACGGTATAACAGCAGAGATGAATGAACAAGAGATGGCTGCATGCAAGAATGGTAATGTAAATGAAACGAAAGAGGATAATGAATGTGATGTTGAGATAGGAGATTTGTTTGAAGAAGACGAGAAAGATGAAGAACAACAGATGCAGATTGCAGACGCAAAGAAATTCGAAGAACAGCAGAGACAAGATGAATCATTGAAAGCATGGTGGACGTTAGCGCCAGATAAAGAATCTGAATTCTGCGTGGTAAATGGCTTACTGTACAAGAGATATCGAATATTAGAGCAAACGATATATCAATTGGTGTTACCAAAAGAGCGACGAATGAAAGTGATGGAGTTGGCTCACGAATCAGTATTTGGAGGACATCTTGGAGAAGAGAAAACTAGAGAACGAATAAAGTTGTCTTTTACGTGGCCAAAGATGAGAAGAGATATAGTGAAATTTTGCAAATCATGTGAGAAATGTCAGTTAAAGGCAAGAAGTTTGGTGATGGACAGGGTTCCTATCACTCCAATTCCAAGAGAAGATGTGGCGTTCAGAAGAATTACGGTGGATTGTGTAGGACCAATCGAGCCAGCATCTGCTGCAGGTCACAAGTACTGTTTATGTATTGTCGATTCTTGCACAAGATGGCCTACAGTGTTTCTGTTGAAATCATTAACTGCGAAAGCTGTGTGTGATGCTTTGATGGAGTTGTTCATGAACGTTGGTGTACCTTCAGTGATCACAAGTGACCAAGGAACAAATTTTACTGCGAGTCTGACAAGAGAATTTCTGAATTTAATGGGTTGTAGTCCAAGATTTGACACGCCAGGTCATCCAGAGGCAGCTGGATTAGTAGAAAGATGGAACCAAACATTCAAGAAAATGATCCATCATGTAATTGTTGACAATCCAAGGCAATGGCACAAAGTAATTCCGTTTACAGTGTGGGCATTACGAGAAGTACCGAATGCAACTACTGGAATTGCTCCTTATATGTTGGTGTATGGAAAGATTCCGCGTGGACCATTGGCAATTTTAAAAGAAAGTTGGACAAGAGAAATTAATTTACCACCTCATATTGGAATCCAACCAGAAAAGTACTTGAAAGACATGAAAGCAAATATGGAAAAAGCATTACTGTTTGCAGAATCATATTCACGAGAGAAGCAATTACAGTATACGAATCAATACAACAAAAGAGCGAAACATAAAGAATTTGAACCGGGTGAAAAAGTTATTGTGTTGTATCCGACGTCAACAAATAAACTGATTTCACGATGGCATGGTCCATGTACTGTCATACAACGAAGATCCAAGTACTCTTATTTGATTGATATGGGTGACGATTGTCGAAAGATAATTCACGCAAATAAAATCAGAAAGTACATTACAAGAGCAATGAGTTGTGGACTAATCGTTGAAGAAGATGAAGACTTTGGTTCAGTGGTTGAACTGCTGACAAAGAATGACTTGCAAGATGAAAAGAACTCACTGAATCTTGATCCCGATCAGATTAACCATTTAACATTGACTCAACAAAAACAATTACTGGAAGTACTGAACAAATATTCTGATCGATTTTCTGAAAAGCCTGGACTATGTACATTGGTTGAACATGAAATCGAACTGAAACCGGAATTTCGTGAAAAAGAATTTATGGCTTACCGTATTCCACTCATCTATCGAGCAGAAGTTGAACGACAAATTAAAGAAATGCTTCAAGCCAACATTATAAAACCATCTTCGAGCAGAATGGCAAGTCCGTTGGTAATTGTTAAAAAGAAAGACGGTTCTCTGAGACTTGCCTGCGACTACAGATACATTAACTCGTTCACTGTGGATTGTAAATATCCGATGCCGATTGTGAAAGATGTTTTGCACAAAGTTGGAAAATCAAATGTGATCTCAATTTTTGATTGTCGAAGTGCTTACTGGACTTGTCCTGTTAAGCAAACTGATCAATGGAAAACTGCTTTTGTTACTCACAATGGACTGTACGAGTTTACTCGTGTTCCTTTTGGAATGATCAACTCAGGAAGAACATTTGTTAAAGCAATTAACATGGTTTTACAGCCTATAAATGAATTTGCTGAGCCCTATGTAGATGACATTGCTGTGCATTCAGATGATTGGAAGATTCATTTACAGCATTTAGATGCATATTTAATGCAAATGAGACTGCATAACATTACTCTGAACTTAAAGAAATGTATCTTTGGTAAGAGTGAGGTAAAGTTCATCGGTCATGTGGTTGGTTCTGGAACGATTCAAATGAATCCAGATAGAATTGAACAGTTTAATTACGGCCATGCTATTACAAACTCCTTACAAAACAGCTTTCGCTTTGCAAATATTGAAGTCCCTGAGGGATCATGTTTACCTCGGGCATTTAAAAAAAAATAAAAATAAAAATAAAAATAATAATAATAATAATAATAACAATAATAACAACAACATTAATAAAATTTATAATAATAATAATAATTATAATAATAATAATAATAATAATAATAATAATAATAATAATAATAATAATAATAATAATAATTAGCCGTTCCAGACACATTGCTTTTATAATTTCTAAGTCCCTGGGGAATGAAGTGCCTCAGGGCACAAAAAAAACACCGGGGACATACTAATAATAATACTAGGCGTGATTATTCTTCGGAATTGCTTTTAGAAGCCTGAGGGATCATTTATACCTCGGGCAAAAAATTTAAAAAAAAAAAAAAAAAATAATAATAATAATAATAATAATAATGACAATTTATATGGCGCCGTAACACGGCCATGCTATTACAAGGGGGCCTTACAAAACAGCTTTCGCTTTGCAAAATTCTTTCTTTCTGTCCCTGGGCTCATCGCCCATTGATGTTGATTGTTTGTATCATTGTCTTTCTCCATTCGATTCAATTCTCTGTCACCAGACTCCACACATTCAGTTTGCACCAATACATGACATCAGCTGTCTATAATTTATGTGCCATCAACCATTACGAAAACGACCTGTTTAATCAGTTAGGTATTGTCCATCCTGCAGATATATCCAAAGAAGTTGAACTCACTTTTCATTATTTGTCGTATGATCACATGTTTCTGGTGGACTTAACTCTTCTTTGCACTTCTTTATTCGATATTATCTGCTGCCATCTTGTGCATAGGATCCTTTTGTAGCACCTCATCTTAAATGCCAGCAATCTATCGGTTTGTATCTTACTGTTTGAGTAACGTCCATGATTCACATGATGTCATTTTACAAAAAAACTATTTATTTAGCAATACAACAGGCCTACTACTGTACGTCATAGCATTTTCCTGCAACTAATAAATGGTTAAACACACCGTTGGGGAACATGGCCAAGATATTACATCATTTAAATCATTTTTTTAACCATTTTACCATATTTTACCATTTCGACCGGTAAAAAATCCGGATTTTTTTACCGCAAATATATTTTACTGATAAATTGACATCACTACATAATACATGCACAAGACCGCCATTTGATGAT
>JACEVL010001319.1:225000-262500 GCA_020284085.1 Aporrectodea caliginosa | reverse complement strand
TATGTATGTATGTATGTATGTATGTATGTATGTATGTATGTATGTATGTATGTATGTATGTATGTATGTATGTATGTATGTATGTATGTATGTATGTATGTATGTATGTATGTATGTATGTATGTATGTATGTATGTATGCAAATTGCGCTACATCTAACGACCCCACTCATCATAAAATATCATTCATATTGTAGCCTTTGTCCAAAATGTATGTTTGCATGTGTGTGTGTGTAACTGTGTATGTATGATTGTATGTATGTGTGTGTATGCGTGTTTGCATGTGTGTATCTATAAACTTACGGTAGCGGCTTTCATTTACCAAACACTGTAGCAATGTTATCGTCACCGTTACCTTATCTGTTGCCTTCGTTACCGTTGACTCACCACATCGATGATCTGCGAGAGAGCCAGTCCGAAGGTAACGTTGAGCGGATGAGAGGCGTTCATTGAAGGACGTATCCTGGGATCGTAGTTACGCAGAAGGTCGCTTATCAGACGGTATTCGTTGTCATCGCCCGTCACCATGGCAACTGATATGACAATAAATAAAAGGAGAAAATGAGGTAAACAAGAATAATGTCTTTCTTTGTCCATTTGGGTCGTATAAATGGGATATAATACCCTGCAGCGCTTATCAATCTTTTTTGGCTGAGGAACCCTTTTGATCTGAACATTTTTTGACGGAACCCCGACCTAAACAAAACATTCTGATATGCGTAAAGCATAATTGATCATTGCGAAGCAGATCAATATTATATATTTAATTTAAAACATAGTTATCGCTTAGTTGCAATTCTTTTCTTATACAGGCAACTTTTAAGCATTATGGCTCGTGTGAAGATATAAAGTTTATACAAATTCCTTGCAATACACGGAATATGTGAGGTTTAAATGTTCCTAATGAATTTGCTTCTTCTCGTGACATTTTCAATGTTTGGGTGGATGCTAAAAAGTTGGATTTTTGCATCAGGTGTAGTAGCATTCAGTTGATTTCAATACAGTGTTTTCGTTTTTGTTGCAGTATAATATACGAGAATCCAGTTTCTCATAAATGTGTTCTGGCAAATGACAGAAGCTCGTTAACTGCACGGTATTCTTTCGTTAGTATGCACCAGAAACTGATCACTGAAAGTTCGTTGAAATTTCGTTTAGTTGAGAGTCGGAAGTTAGTTCAGTAAGGTTTTCAAAATAGAGAAGCTGGCTGTCCTGTTTGTTATTTAAAAGGGATTTCTCATCCAATTATTGTCATCAATCACAAAAGCCCTGAAAGATACAACAATACCATTGTATGTGATATTGACCTCCTTCCAATGTTCAGAAGTGCACACGACCTTTCGCCAGAACATTGATTGCGCAGAGCAATTGAGAGTGAATGATTTGCTTATGGTTCCTACACAGTAACCGTCTCAAAGGGAGGAAGGTCGAACCCGTACTCTCCCCGTTACAGGCCGACCGCTCTAACCAATCGGCCATCCTGTCCGTGCCTATATATATATCATCGGCTGATAACGTTTTAAAGGTGTCTAAGGACATCTCTCAAACCAATCACGTTTAGATTTTCGACTCTGTTCTACTTCGTTGCTTTATTCGTCCTCGATCCTTCACCGATCAAAGTCTTGACCGTCTCAAACGAACCGATCCAATAAAAAAGGATTTTTCTGTTTCGTTCTTTTTCCTCTTGACGGATTCAAACCACATAGATCAAGTTTATTGGCCTAAAGGATCAAGCGTTCGTCCCTCCCTCCCTCCCTCCCTCCGTGCGTGTCTCTCTCTCTTTCTCTTTGTCTGTCTGTCTCTGTCTCTGTCTCTCTCCGTCCGTCCGACCGTCCTTCACACGATCGCTTTTGTTAAGAAAAAGACATAGAAGAAGTAGATGATGATGGAAAGGAAGACGATGACGAAGGTGAAGAAGATGATGATGCTGATGATGATAATGATGACGAATTTGAGGTGAGAGAAGAAAACTTCTAATCCTCAAACAGATAACGTTACAACTCGTCATCTAATTCTCTGCCTTGTCATCATCATCATCATCATCGTCGTCGTCGTCGTCGTCGTCATCATCATCATGATGATGATTATCCTCTTCAGACGTCATCGTCTTCGCCAACAACAACAGCTGATCCTCATCAAGCGCATTACCAACAGTCGTTTAAGTCGGTCGGAGTTAATTCTGGCGGAGGAGGCGTCTCTCTCTCTCTCTCTCTCTCTCTCTCTCTCTCTCTCTCTCTCTCTCTCTCTTTGTGTGTCTCTCTTTGTGTCTCTCTTTGTCTCTCTCTTCTCTCTCTCTTTGTCTCTCTCTCTATCTCTCTCTCTCTCTCTCTCTCTCTCTCTCTCTCTCTCTCTCTCTCTCTCTCTCTCTCTCTTTGTGTCTCTCTCTTTGTGTCTCTCTTTGTGTCTCTCTCTCTCTCTCTCTCTCTCTCTCTCTCTCTCTCTCTCTCTCTCTCTCTCTCTCTCTCTCTCTCTCTCTCTCTCTCTCTCTCTCTCTCTCTCTCTCTCTCTCTCTCTCTCTCTCTCTCTCTCTCTCTCTCTCTCTCTCTCTCTCTCTCTCTCTCTGATTGATGTCTTCGATCCTATTTCCAGGTCGTCGTCATCTCCAGCTCAATGTC
Organism: Aporrectodea caliginosa; assembly: GCA_020284085.1. Taxonomy (NCBI): domain Eukaryota; kingdom Metazoa; phylum Annelida; class Clitellata; order Crassiclitellata; family Lumbricidae; genus Aporrectodea; species Aporrectodea caliginosa. The sequence goes on along the minus strand of JACEVL010001319.1, from coordinate 259,889 downwards.
ATGTCCACAGCCACCGCCGACTCTAAGCCTCTCAGTGCATTTAGCCAAAACAACTGCAATTACTCTGAAATTCACACGATGGATGGACGGTGAGTGTGCGGGTGGGTGTAGGGAAGGTGGGTGTGTTGGTGGGTGGACGGACGGGTGTGTGGGTGGATGGACATTGAGTCTGTAGGTGGGTGAATGAACGGTGGGCGTGTGGGTTGGTGAACTGGGTGAACTGGTTGTGTCGGTGGATGGATTTTCTTCAGGCGTGGAATTGGGTTCAGTGGGATTGGTTAGATGGGTGGATGAGTGGCTATTGGTGGATTGGATGAGATTCGGCTCATGGGTGAGTGCATTGGTGGATGACCTGTTAGGTGGATGGGATAAGATGGGATGGATTGGGCTTTGGAAGGATGGAAGAGTTGTTGAGTAGGTTTCGGTGGTTGGATGTGTGTTGGTGAGTGAGTAGGCTATACGATGGTTTTGGTTAGGTTGGTGGACGGATGGACGGAGGTCTTAACACAAATAAAGAAAAGAGATGAATAAAAAATTATATTTTTATTAGCTTATTTCTTCATTTATATAATTTATTTGTTAATCGTTAACGAATAGAATTCGATTTTGCGTTTAAAGTTCAAACTGATATCTGAAGCATTTTATTTTATTTCTATTTTATTTAAACGTTTGGAATAACTTTACCTGACATCATCAGAAGAAAAGCGTTGAGAAGAACGTCCTTCATTTCCGCAAAAGACTCGCAAAATGCAGAAGGCAAAACGAAATTATTGCAAAACTCGATGAAAATCCTTCAGATCAGCGATCATATCTCTGCATTTGGAGTCGTTTAGTTACTCGATCGTGGATCTGTTCTTGAAAAGCCGGCAAGACATCGTTGCTATGTTACACCGTTGCTATGTTACACCGTTGCTATATTACACCGTTGCTATATTACACCGTTGCTATATTACACCGTTGCTATATTACACCGTTGCTATGTTACACCGTTGCTATGTTATGTCGTTGCTACTATGGCGACCACTGTTATTGTAACATAACATCGTGCACACAATGACGCAGTTCGAGATTTCACTTCCGCCGTTGTAAACATCGGAATTTCGTCCGAATCCTAGATCCGTTGCATCCGGAATATTTTCCACTTGCCTGTCGACACAGAGGGCGCTCCAACATCTTCTCATCGACTCTGCGTCTACTGTAGGGCGCTGGACGCTCTAGCTGCATCGAAGACTGCGCTTGCCATTTGGACGCCCGTAGCAAAATATATTATCTGACACGCAAAGCATACATTGTCCATTAGAATTTTCACCATGGACCTCCTTCTCTATTCACTCGCTTAACCGTTCTTCTGCCTTCTCGTATACGGTAAATGTCACACCTTAAAAGAGGTAATTATTTTGAACAGTTCTCACCGTTACTATGGCATTATATTTATACAGTAAACATCAAAGCCATAAATATATTTTGCTATATTTCGGAGGCGCGTTTCAGTAAAGCGTCGCGTGAAACAGACCGTGCGGCAAATAATGGAGTTCTATGCAATTGGGGGAGGGGGTGGGGCGGGGGCGCCGACTTTATACTAGAGCAAAAGCCCCAGACTTCGGTTCTGACAACCCAGAAAACGAACAACTGAAGCTTTATGTTTTACTTTAAAGTGAAGAAATCTCTAAAAAATTTACCAGTGATAGAATTTCCTAAATCACAATATTATACCTCTTATAATACATAGAAATGTTTATGGTTATGGTTAAATTGCCGGCAGCCATGCTCTACCCAGAATTCTTGTATTAGAATGATAGCTGTCATTGATATTAGTTAAAAAAACTGTTACCAGCTAGACTGCGTTTATTGTGCAGTTTTTTCTTTGACGGAACATCACCTGATCCAAGATCCCAGACTTTTAACCACGTACTAATATTGTACTATAGATTGTTGTAATGTGCAAACTGCATCTGAGTTTTTCTCCATTGGTTTCAATGTGGTTACCAATGTTCTAGCCCGTATACGATCAACACCTCAGTTGAACGTGTTGTATTTCACATCCTGTATCTGAAGAGACTTATTTCTGGGGCTGACACGCAAAGCATGCATGGTCCATTAGAATTTTCACCATGGACCTCAGTGCTCATGTAGATCGACCGATTGTCGTTCTACACAACAGCAGTAAAACTTGACTTTACGTCAGGCTTTTAGTCAATGGACCTTCGTGGCTGCTTATCTAATATCTTACTCGTGTTACTGGACAGCACTCCAATCTGTGTGGCATGACTGTGTCTGTTTAGCCATGGCCCTGCGAAGGCAAACAATTCAATTAAGTGAAGATGTCGATGATCGTCGAATTTGAAGGCAATGCTGGCAGGAAGTTCATCCATCAAACCAAGAACCACACTGGCACCAGGACCGAAATCCTTGAAAGCTGTCGTTTGCTCAGATAGCTTATGGTTCTACAGTGTCTGTCGGCTAGGGTATGACCGATTCTTGAATCGGAAACCGATTTACACCGATTAATAAAAATCGGCGCATCCCAGGACTACCGATCCGAATGCCAAAAGATTTAATATTTTTGACCAAAAACAATTCATTTTTTCATTAAGAAAAAAAATTGTTACCTGGTTTGGCGACCTCCTGCGGTAATAATTAATCTTCAACATTGAAAGTCCATGTAAAATAATAAAATTGTGAGTCGACACATCGTCAAAATGGCGGATAGTGCTAGAACCAAATAAAAATGAATATTGCCGATTAATCGGATCAGAATCGGAATTGTCGAAACAGCAGGCCAACTAATCGGAATCGGAACAGGGTGTACCATTTGAAGAAAGGTATGCAGGAGAAGAGTTTGTGTAGATTCGGATTATTAGATGATTAGAAGACAGATTTTGACATTGATGCGAGCTTCTATGGGAAGCAAGTGTAGTTCACGGAGGGTTGGTGTGATCTGATTTCATGCAGATATGCAATATTATATGGAGATAAATCTCGATAATAATTTGTCCAAATTGGCCTTCAAATGAGCCACTACTACCGAGAGATTTTAGGACTGTGAAGAGGTGTCACTTGTAGCCACGTTACCTCTGACTGCTATTAATTATCAAGCAGCTCAGCAGTGAGTCCGCCCGACCCAGTCTGGCCTCCGTGGATTAAATATATCATCCCATGCTATAATAGGATTTGGGAGGTGGAGTGCGTCAAGCGTACGTACGCAGGATGTGGGTGTAATACTTCACAACTTCCATGCTGTCATCGACCGTTTTCTAGACTCAGGATGTGGGTGTAATACTTCACAACTTCCATACTGTCATCGACCGTTTTCTAGACTCAGGATGTGGGTGTAATACTTCACAACTTCCATACTGTCATCGACCGTTTTCTAGACTCAGGATGTGGGTGTAATACTTCACAACTTCCATACTGTCATCGACCGTTTTCTAGACTCAGGATGTGGGTGTAATACTTCACAACTTCCATGCTGTCATCGACCGTTTTCTAGACTCAGGATGTGGGTGTAATACTTCACAACTTCCATACTGTCATCGACCGTTTTCTAGACTCAGGATGTGGGTGTAATACTTCACAACTTCCATACTGTCATCGACCGTTTTCTAGACTCAGGATGTGGGTGTAATACTTCACAACTTCCATACTGTCATCGACCGTTTTCTAGACTCAGGATGTGGGTGTAATACTTCACAACTTCCATACTGTCATCGACCGTTTTCTAGACTCAGGATGTGGGTGTAATACTTCACAACTTCCATACTGTCATCGACCGTTTTCTAGACTCAGGATGTGGGTGTAATACTGTGGGTGTAATACTTCACAACTTCCATACTGTCATCGACCGTTTTCTAGACTCAGGATGTGGGTGTAATACTTCACAACTTCCATACTGTCATCGACCGTTTTCTAGACTCAGGATGTGGGTGTAATACTTCACAACTTCCATACTGTCATCGACCGTTTTCTAGACTCAGGATGTGGGTGTAATACTTCACAACTTCCATACTGTCATCGACCGTTTTCTAGACTCAGGATGTGGGTGTAATACTTCACAACTTCCATACTGTCATCGACCGTTTTCTAGACTCAGGATGTGGGTGTAATACTTCACAACTTCCATACTGTCATCGACCGTTTTCTAGACTCAGGATGTGGGTGTAATACTTCACAACTTCCATACTGTCATCGACCGTTTTCTAGACTCAGGATGTGGGTGTAATACTTCACAACTTCCATACTGTCATCGACCGTTTTCTAGACTCAGGATGTGGGTGTAATACTTCACAACTTCCATACTGTCATCGACCGTTTTCTAGACTCAGGATGTGGGTGTAATACTTCACAACTTCCATACTGTCATCGACCGTTTTCTAGACTCAGGATGTGGGTGTAATACTTCACAACTTCCATACTGTCATCGACCGTTTTCTAGACTCAGGATGTGGGTGTAATACTTCACAACTTCCATGCTGTCATCGACCGTTTTCTAGACTCAGGATGTGGGTGTAATACTTCACAACTTCCATACTGTCATCGACCGTTTTCTAGACTCAGGATGTGGGTGTAATACTTCACAACTTCCATGCTGTCATCGACCGTTTTCTAGACTCAGGATGTGGGTGTAATACTTCACAACTTCCATGTCTGTCATCGACCGTTTTCTAGACTCAGGATGTGGGTGTAATACTTCACAACTTCCATACTGTCATCGACCGTTTTCTAGACTCAGGATGTGGGTGTAATACTTCACAACTTCCATGCTGTCATCGACCGTTTTCTAGACTCAGGATGTGGGTGTAATACTTCACAACTTCCATGCTGTCATCGACCGTTTTCTAGACTCAGGATGTGGGTGTAATACTTCACAACTTCCATACTGTCATCGACCGTTTTCTAGACTCAGGATGTGGGTGTAATACTTCACAACTTCCATGCTGTCATCGACCGTTTTCTAGACTCAGGATGTGGGTGTAATACTTCACAACTTCCATACTGTCATCGACCGTTTTCTAGACTCAGGATGTGGGTGTAATACTTCACAACTTCCATACTGTCATCGACCGTTTTCTAGACTCAGGATGTGGGTGTAATACTTCACAACTTCCATGCTGTCATCGACCGTTTTCTAGACTCAGGATGTGGGTGTAATACTTCACAACTTCCATACTGTCATCGACCGTTTTCTAGACTCAGGATGTGGGTGTAATACTTCACAACTTCCATGCTGTCATCGACCGTTTTCTAGACTCAGGATGTGGGTGTAATACTTCACAACTTCCATACTGTCATCGACCGTTTTCTAGACTCAGGATGTGGGTGTAATACTTCACAACTTCCATACTGTCATCGACCGTTTTCTAGACTCAGGATGTGGGTGTAATACTTCACAACTTCCATGCTGTCATCGACCGTTTTCTAGACTCAGGATGTGGGTGTAATACTTCACAACTTCCATGCTGTCATCGACCGTTTTCTAGACTCAGGATGTGGGTGTAATACTTCACAACTTCCATGCTGTCATCGACCGTTTTCTAGACTCAGGATGTGGGTGTAATACTTCACAACTTCCATGCTGTCATCGACCGTTTTCTAGACTCAGGATGTGGGTGTAATACTTCACAACTTCCATGCTGTCATCGACCGTTTTCTAGACTCAGGATGTGGGTGTAATACTTCACAACTTCCATACTGTCATCGACCGTTTTCTAGACTCAGGATGTGGGTGTAATACTTCACAACTTCCATGCTGTCATCGACCGTTTTCTAGACTCAGGATGTGGGTGTAATACTTCACAACTTCCATGCTGTCATCGACCGTTTTCTAGACTCAGGATGTGGGTGTAATACTTCACAACTTCCATGCTGTCATCGACCGTTTTCTAGACTCAGGATGTGGGTGTAATACTTCACAACTTCCATGCTGTCATCGACCGTTTTCTAGACTCAGGATGTGGGTGTAATACTTCACAACTTCCATACTGTCATCGACCGTTTTCTAGACTCAGGATGTGGGTGTAATACTTCACAACTTCCATGCTGTCATCGACCGTTTTCTAGACTCAGGATGTGGGTGTAATACTTCACAACTTCCATGCTGTCATCGACCGTTTTCTAGACTCAGGATGTGGGTGTAATACTTCACAACTTCCATACTGTCATCGACCGTTTTCTAGACTCAGGATGTGGGTGTAATACTTCACAACTTCCATGTCATCGACCGTTTTCTAGACTCAGGATGTGGGTGTAATACTTCACAACTTCCATGTCTGTCATCGACCGTTTTCTAGACTCAGGATGTGGGTGTAATACTTCACAACTTCCATGCTGTCATCGACCGTTTTCTAGACTCAGGATGTGGGTGTAATACTTCACAACTTCCATGCTGTCATCGACCGTTTTCTAGACTCAGGATGTGGGTGTAATACTTCACAACTTCCATGCTGTCATCGACCGTTTTCTAGACTCAGGATGTGGGTGTAATACTTCACAACTTCCATGCTGTCATCGACCGTTTTCTAGACTCAGGATGTGGGTGTAATACTTCACAACTTCCATGCTGTCATCGACCGTTTTCTAGACTCAGGATGTGGGTGTAATACTTCACAACTTCCATGCTGTCATCGACCGTTTTCTAGACTCAGGATGTGGGTGTAATACTTCACAACTTCCATACTGTCATCGACCGTTTTCTAGACTCAGGATGTGGGTGTAATACTTCACAACTTCCATGCTGTCATCGACCGTTTTCTAGACTCAGGATGTGGGTGTAATACTTCACAACTTCCATGCTGTCATCGACCGTTTTCTAGACTCAGGATGTGGGTGTAATACTTCACAACTTCCATGCTGTCATCGACCGTTTTCTAGACTCAGGATGTGGGTGTAATACTTCACAACTTCCATGCTGTCATCGACCGTTTTCTAGACTCAGGATGTGGGTGTAATACTTCACAACTTCCATGCTGTCATCGACCGTTTTCTAGACTCAGGATGTGGGTGTAATACTTCACAACTTCCATGCTGTCATCGACCGTTTTCTAGACTCAGGATGTGGGTGTAATACTTCACAACTTCCATGCTGTCATCGACCGTTTTCTAGACTCAGGATGTGGGTGTAATACTTCACAACTTCCATGCTGTCATCGACCGTTTTCTAGACTCAGGATGTGGGTGTAATACTTCACAACTTCCATGCTGTCATCGACCGTTTTCTAGACTCAGGATGTGGGTGTAATACTTCACAACTTCCATGCTGTCATCGACCGTTTTCTAGACTCAGGATGTGGGTGTAATACTTCACAACTTCCATGCTGTCATCGACCGTTTTCTAGACTCAGGATGTGGGTGTAATACTTCACAACTTCCATGCTGTCATCGACCGTTTTCTAGACTCAGGATGTGGGTGTAATACTTCACAACTTCCATGCTGTCATCGACCGTTTTCTAGACTCAGGATGTGGGTGTAATACTTCACAACTTCCATGCTGTCATCGACCGTTTTCTAGACTCAGGATGTGGGTGTAATACTTCACAACTTCCATGCTGTCATCGACCGTTTTCTAGACTCAGGATGTGGGTGTAATACTTCACAACTTCCATGCTGTCATCGACCGTTTTCTAGACTCAGGATGTGGGTGTAATACTTCACAACTTCCATGCTGTCATCGACCGTTTTCTAGACTCAGGATGTGGGTGTAATACTTCACAACTTCCATGCTGTCATCGACCGTTTTCTAGACTCAGGATGTGGGTGTAATACTTCACAACTTCCATGCTGTCATCGACCGTTTTCTAGACTCAGGATGTGGGTGTAATACTTCACAACTTCCATACTGTCATCGACCGTTTTCTAGACTCAGGATGTGGGTGTAATACTTCACAACTTCCATGCTGTCATCGACCGTTTTCTAGACTCAGGATGTGGGTGTAATACTTCACAACTTCCATGCTGTCATCGACCGTTTTCTAGACTCAGGATGTGGGTGTAATACTTCACAACTTCCATGCTGTCATCGACCGTTTTCTAGACTCAGGATGTGGGTGTAATACTTCACAACTTCCATGCTGTCATCGACCGTTTTCTAGACTCAGGATGTGGGTGTAATACTTCACAACTTCCATACTGTCATCGACCGTTTTCTAGACTCAGGATGTGGGTGTAATACTTCACAACTTCCATGCTGTCATCGACCGTTTTCTAGACTCAGGATGTGGGTGTAATACTTCACAACTTCCATGCTGTCATCGACCGTTTTCTAGACTCAGGATGTGGGTGTAATACTTCACAACTTCCATGCTGTCATCGACCGTTTTCTAGACTCAGGATGTGGGTGTAATACTTCACAACTTCCATGCTGTCATCGACCGTTTTCTAGACTCAGGATGTGGGTGTAATACTTCACAACTTCCATGCTGTCATCGACCGTTTTCTAGACTCAGGATGTGGGTGTAATACTTCACAACTTCCATGCTGTCATCGACCGTTTTCTAGACTCAGGATGTGGGTGTAATACTTCACAACTTCCATGCTGTCATCGACCGTTTTCTAGACTCAGGATGTGGGTGTAATACTTCACAACTTCCATGCTGTCATCGACCGTTTTCTAGACTCAGGATGTGGGTGTAATACTTCACAACTTCCATGCTGTCATCGACCGTTTTCTAGACTCAGGATGTGGGTGTAATACTTCACAACTTCCATGCTGTCATCGACCGTTTTCTAGACTCAGGATGTGGGTGTAATACTTCACAACTTCCATGCTGTCATCGACCGTTTTCTAGACTCAGGATGTGGGTGTAATACTTCACAACTTCCATGCTGTCATCGACCGTTTTCTAGACTCAGGATGTGGGTGTAATACTTCACAACTTCCATGCTGTCATCGACCGTTTTCTAGACTCAGGATGTGGGTGTAATACTTCACAACTTCCATACTGTCATCGACCGTTTTCTAGACTCAGGATGTGGGTGTAATACTTCACAACTTCCATACTGTCATCGACCGTTTTCTAGACTCAGGATGTGGGTGTAATACTTCACAACTTCCATGCTGTCATCGACCGTTTTCTAGACTCAGGATGTGGGTGTAATACTTCACAACTTCCATGCTGTCATCGACCGTTTTCTAGACTCAGGATGTGGGTGTAATACTTCACAACTTCCATGCTGTCATCGACCGTTTTCTAGACTCAGGATGTGGGTGTAATACTTCACAACTTCCATACTGTCATCGACCGTTTTCTAGACTCAGGATGTGGGTGTAATACTTCACAACTTCCATACTGTCATCGACCGTTTTCTAGACTCAGGATGTGGGTGTAATACTTCACAACTTCCATGCTGTCATCGACCGTTTTCTAGACTCAGGATGTGGGTGTAATACTTCACAACTTCCATGCTGTCATCGACCGTTTTCTAGACTCAGGATGTGGGTGTAATACTTCACAACTTCCATACTGTCATCGACCGTTTTCTAGACTCAGGATGTGGGTGTAATACTTCACAACTTCCATACTGTCATCGACCGTTTTCTAGACTCAGGATGTGGGTGTAATACTTCACAACTTCCATACTGTCATCGACCGTTTTCTAGACTCAGGATGTGGGTGTAATACTTCACAACTTCCATACTGTCATCGACCGTTTTCTAGACTCAGGATGTGGGTGTAATACTTCACAACTTCCATACTGTCATCGACCGTTTTCTAGACTCAGGATGTGGGTGTAATACTTCACAACTTCCATACTGTCATCGACCGTTTTCTAGACTCAGGATGTGGGTGTAATACTTCACAACTTCCATACTGTCATCGACCGTTTTCTAGACTCAGGATGTGGGTGTAATACTTCACAACTTCCATACTGTCATCGACCGTTTTCTAGACTCAGGATGTGGGTGTAATACTTCACAACTTCCATACTGTCATCGACCGTTTTCTAGACTCAGGATGTGGGTGTAATACTTCACAACTTCCATACTGTCATCGACCGTTTTCTAGACTCAGGATGTGGGTGTAATACTTCACAACTTCCATACTGTCATCGACCGTTTTCTAGACTCAGGATGTGGGTGTAATACTTCACAACTTCCATACTGTCATCGACCGTTTTCTAGACTCAGGATGTGGGTGTAATACTTCACAACTTCCATACTGTCATCGACCGTTTTCTAGACTCAGGATGTGGGTGTAATACTTCACAACTTCCATACTGTCATCGACCGTTTTCTAGACTCAGGATGTGGGTGTAATACTTCACAACTTCCATACTGTCATCGACCGTTTTCTAGACTCAGGATGTGGGTGTAATACTTCACAACTTCCATACTGTCATCGACCGTTTTCTAGACTCAGGATGTGGGTGTAATACTTCACAACTTCCATACTGTCATCGACCGTTTTCTAGACTCAGGATGTGGGTGTAATACTTCACAACTTCCATACTGTCATCGACCGTTTTCTAGACTCAGGATGTGGGTGTAATACTTCACAACTTCCATACTGTCATCGACCGTTTTCTAGACTCAGGATGTGGGTGTAATACTTCACAACTTCCATGCTGTCATCGACCGTTTTCTAGACTCAGGATGTGGGTGTAATACTTCACAACTTCCATACTGTCATCGACCGTTTTCTAGACTCAGGATGTGGCACAGCATAAATAAAGACAGTGATAATAACCTAGCATGGTTGCTTTAAATAAAATTGAAATCTAATACATGAGTCAACTGTCATGTCGAAGTACCGGTATTTAAAAAAGCGGATTTTCTGGAAAATGTTATAATAGAACGTATTCATGAATACGTTCTATTATAAATTTTCCAGAAAATCCGCTTTTTTAAATACCGGTACTTCGACATGACAGTTGACTCATGCTTGGTCGTGCGTTCGATTCTATTAGGCCTACGTTCTCTGAGTTTCAGAAAAATAAATAAGCCTAAAAATAGTCACTATTAATTACATCCATCAAATAATATTACTGAATTATATTAATCGGTAAATGAGAAAGATTAGTCTAAAAAGAAGTAATTTGTCACGATATTTTGACGAAAAGTGAGTTTATTTTCCGTATAAAACGTAAACATTAATTCCTCCGACGATGAGTTGTTTCTTTCCTTCGTCGTAACACAATCTCTCTGGACATTTTATCCTCTTTTCTTCTCCTTCTTCCTCTTCATTCGCTGGACAAATAATTCGATTCCATTTAAGATCGGAATCCAAAAGAACGACTCTGTCGTTTCTAGAGTCAGCCACAAACACTTGATCGTCCGAATCAAATGACACATAACACGGATTATTCAGTTGTTGTGTTTCATCTGAAGGTATAAAACGATTGATTACCATCTGTCCATCTCTGGTCAATTCACTAATGATCCACCATCTCTCAGTCTCTTCCTCTTCTTTTTTTGTCCACTGATGAAGGACAACGAAGTTTCCGATGGATGTTTTTACTGCATGAATTGGGTTCTTGATGTCTGTTGCTAAACGAATCGATCGAATAAGTTTTGCGTCTGACCCGTAAATCCTGAGAATTAACGAATAATAGGTGAGCAATAGCAACTGTCCATCACTGGACACCGACAGAGATCGTGGCGCATAATCAGTAGTCAGCCATTCGATGATATTGTGTTGATTGTCTGCTTCCTTTGTTATCTTCCAGACGCAATTCGTCCTTGGGTCAGAAACATAGAGACAATTCTCCTTCTCACTGGATCCAATGTCCCAGGGAAATTCAATGCCTTTTATTTCGATTTTCTTCTGAAGACGAAATGGAGTTTGATCTTCAAAGACACGAATTACATTTGGGGAGAATGAAGGAAATTTAGATCGACCGAGAATGTAGACTTCATTTCGCAGTTTAGTCACTCCAAATGCATATTCGTCTTCTACGTTGAGCCTCTGAGTGAAGTCGAGGGAATTCTGACACACGACTGATGAAGAAAATTAACATATTTTTTTATTTTTGCTTTATTTATTATTGTCTATACATGTATGTCAATAATATAAACAGCGCGCCTAGCACTGTTTGCTCCTTCAGTGCCTAAGATTCGAGATTAAAATATAAACAAAGTTGTTAATGCATTAATAACTATTTCTCATTCAATATTAATCAAAATGCCATTTTCATCCATTTGTCCAATTTTCTGTTTAGCTTTTCCTTCTTTATCTGTGTATCATACTTTTGGTTATGTCACTGACATAAGCTCTTTACTATGTTGCCTAGCTACCTTTTCCATTTTTACCCTTTGTGCTTTGCTACAATTTGACCGTTTGGTTTAATCTCTGGTGTCTTACCCCAATCATAGTGGTCTATATAGTATATATAAACAATATTTAAGTAGCTTGACTTTAATATTGCGCGTTCTATGAACTTCTCCCAGTAGATAAGGTTCTCTCTGCATGACAGATTTTTTTTATCTTTCTTCACTCCATTCATTCCAATTATCAGTTTCAGCATACCGCTCATTCTTCCACCATCAATGTCTAAGTCATTTAGGCTTAATTTATTTATGTTGCATATGCTGATTAAACATGCATACATTAAGTTTAGTGCTTTAATAAAAACTTACCAACTGTTTTCTTGAATTGATTGCTATCAATGTTGATAACCTTTGGTTGAATGAATTCAGAAGCAGATGGTCCGAAATTTGCACAAGCAAAGAATACATCTGATAACTGATTCAATTCGTACCGTTTCTGAAGAGCTACAATGGCTGCTTGTGTACGACACCAGATCCAAACGACCAAAGTCTGTCTGTCCAGTTGAGATCTGAGGATTTCTATGCCTTCACTCTTCAGTTGACTGAGGAGTTTATCAGTTTGATGTGATCTCGGTTTCGTTCTGTTTAGAAGATCTTCAATTGTTTGATGAAGTAACTGAGTGTCCATGGAAGTTGCACACGTAGCATCACGATTTTTTACTTCGATCGTTATTACGCCTAACAGCAAGCACTGGAAGAATTTTATATGTCGAAAATAATTTCTTACACGCAATTTTAGTTAATTGCATTTAAAAGAAATCAATTATAATTGAATTACGAACTGAAATATTACATGTTTAACTTGTTGGTACTTTAACAATTCGAATTCTAGTCTCGTAAAAGTATCTATAGGTGAATATTTGCTACCTATATAAAATTTAACACTGGACAATGTCGTTACAAACGTAGGCATGCTTAATCGATCAAGTTTTATAGCGCAACAAATATAATTCACGTTAAAACACAAAACCAGAATCGATAAATCATCAACTGTTAGCGGACTAATTGATGATGCAGAATAGACTTCCATTTAGCAGCAGTGAATTTAATAGTGCATACCGTATATGCGACAATGAGTAAAAGCACAAAATTTCCTCTGCATGGTTGGGACAAAATATAGTCAACATTCGATGGGAGAACATCTTCGTAATTTTGACCTGGCAAGATGAAGTACGAGTTGAAAGCACAAATCAGCAAATTAACTCGATGCTAGATTAAGATGAGCCTTCTATCGCATATGGCCACTTTTAACTTAAAATATTATTTACATTTAGTTAATATGGATTTTTTAAAGGATTATAGCTTTCGAAAGCGAAGCGAGCGATTTACACAACATCAAGTATATTATACAGTAGCAGCATCTAACAATTATTATTTAATGCCCTCATCAATCTAAATCTGGATGCAATGTAATGTAAGCACTTTATTTATCTCTGAAAGGCTGACTTTTGGTGCAACCTGCACTAGCTCTTCATTGGAAATTACTTTCTTTATAGTGACCATGACAACGCGAAAGAATGGCTGTATAACGTTCCTTTAGAGTTTCAGGTAGTCCTGAACTATCTTATTGTGACCTCTCTTTTATAAGAGAGGTCACAATAATCCTCTTAACCTCAGGCTGCAATTTGGAGTAAATTTCCCTCTGCCTAGAGCGGTTTTTCACTCATAACTTCAAAACGGGCAGTGGTATTCTATTCAAAATACCTGTGACGCCTGTTTCTGAATACGTTTTTTCTATAAAATAGGTTTTGATTTCATAAAGTTACTCTTGCGTGACGCCGTGTGACATTAATTCAAACCATGACATCACAGTGAAATTGCATTGGATAAATGGTTTCTCTTAAAGTATTGTTCTTAGACGGATGATATTGGTGTCAGGTTGCGATTTTTTAGAGAGAGGAAATCAAAATCATAATATTGACGATCTTTCAAAATTAGTTCTTGTGCAACACGTGACGTGATTTGTTTACAATAATAATAATAATAATAATAATAATAATAATAATAATAATAATAATAATAATAATAATAATAATAATAATAATAATAATAATACAATGAAATAGTTTCTTTTACTTTTTGATCCGAAAATCCCTGTCATAGACACCAAAATTACGCCTGTGTTACCCGTAGTTCCAGAGATAATCTGAAGGGGCGAAATTACCCTCAAGGTTTGCAAACTACCTCGTTGAAATAAAGGTTGCAAACGATCGAGGGTTAACTTAATACGGGTATCATAAGAATTACATATAAGTTGTCATTACTAGTTCCTACTGTATTATTATTATACTTTGACAAATGTATCGCATCTAGACCATGATCAAACATAAAAATATTTAAAAGTTTCGCGATGATCGTTATACATTCCGGTTTAAATTCACATGTGATAACGTATTATGAAGTAATTCTGTTAACCCTGAGCCGTATACGATAAGATTTCTACCTCCTCCGCTATCGATGATCCTTGCCACTGTCTTCTGATTTGTCTGTCGAAGACAATTGACAAAATTTGAAGACTTCGTCTCGTCGAAGGATCTGACGAAGTGCAACAGTTCATCGTTCTTGTCTCGTTTTGATTGTTGTCGCTTAATGCATTGACTTTGCTCTTCCGTTATGCAATTGTAAGACAACAGCGAATGGATTAACTCGTCTTTTGGTTGAATATTTTCCAAGAGATAATTTCTGTTGTTTCTAATGATTGCAGATATTTTCTTAGTTTTTTCATAGAAACCTAAAATTACGTAAGATTCCATTTTGAATGCCTTATTACATTGCAACATATCAGCTACGAAACAGTTTTCCCTTAAAAGTAACTGATAAACCACTGCACCTGCTGACTTCGAATTCTACAGAATTGATTAAATTGAAGATGACTGTTTCAAATAGAAAAACATCCAAGTCAACGACATCCATCTATTAACACATCATAAAGCAAAAGTAACTCTTTCGTTGTGATTAAAGTCTTTCCAAGGGGTGTAACTCGGCTAAAAGCAAGGACTTTAAACATTTTTCATACATAGGCCTACTGGCTCTAGAGATTAACACATATTATTGGTTCTTTTTCGCTAAGTTGACAAGGAAAATAATGCAATCTCTGTAATTCAATTCTGAAGTTTCGACAGGATCAAAACTCCTAGTAGACTAACTTTGCATCTACATAAGGTCCTGCAGAATCAAAAGGCCATAATTATCTGATGGTGCATACAGTTTTGTGCAACGTTAAATAACAGGTCGTTGAGAGTGGACCTATTGATCCAATGTTCCAAATTAACATGATATTGCCTGGAAAATTGTTGTCGCGACATTTCCAAACATGCTTTATTCTAAGAGAAAAGATTTAAAAGTTTTGTTCGTTGCTATAAGAATAAACATAATATCTTTCTTTCACATTGATTGGTGTCTGTTAAGAATGATCGCTGGTCGTAAAAGGCAATGTGCGGTGTGGGAATACTTTAGTTACAAGCTAGACATTGGGAAAAACGGAAAATGCTAGTGGTAAACTATAATATCGGTCAGAAGTGTGGAGTTTTAATGTCAGGAAAGCGAAAATCACGAAACTTCATTTGCAGCGTAATCACTTGGAAAGTTATATAGCGTGTGAAAGAAAAGATTCCTCTAAAAACAATAGGTCTACCTCACAAAAAGGAAATTAAATATCCAGGTACTAGAGACTTGCTGGCTAAATGTCTGCAAGAACCGTTAGTAGCCTGGGACATACAGGTCTGCTAGTAAAGTTTTACCTATTATACCCATTACCCAAGCTGTCCCCATCAGATCAAGATCTGGTTTCAGCACCAGCATCACAGACCTACATGTATGTACACGAGAGCGATTTTTTTATATTGTCAACAGGTCGTTCGTATAAATAGGGTGAGGCAATCTGTAGAAATGCGAGTTATTCTTTAAAAAATGAACTCTAACATAATTGATTGACGACAAGTTATGGACTGTTCTAATAAGCTGCATGTTTTCCCAAATCTGTTCTTCATTGGAGTAAAATCTTCAATGAAACATTACATTGAAAAAACGTGCGTCAAATGAAAGCACTGAAGGTAAGAGCGAAACAAACCTGATAAGTACATGGAGAAATAAAATTATGTGAATACCAGAAGTTGAAGTAAAATTATTCGAGAAGGAGAAGAAGAAGTGAAATCCTTCAACAGAAGTGAATAAGAACTAAACTGTAAAATTAATTAACAAGTAAATTATCATAGGTTTTATAAATAAGACAATTTTAACTCATTAGCCTAATCACATATCTTGCGATATATATATATATATATATATATATATATATATATATATATATATATATATATATATGCAAGCGTTTGTTGGTGATCTAAGTTATAGATAATAAAACTTTAGATTCTAAAAGTAATAGGCCTAGGTAATAAATCTATAGCTAATAAAAGTTATAGATAATATAACTATGAAACCAATCTACCTCTCAAGCGTTGCCAAATTCTGTTCTTAAATCTTCGTCTTGCTACTCTTTGAAACCAACAGAAGTCGACTGAGGCCAAAGCTTTGATGACATCTTTATCTGTCCGGTTGGGTGAAGAACTAAATATCCAATGCAGAAAAGAGTTTTCTAAGACAAAGTCTAACAACTCCAATGGAAGTTCGTTGAGCTAAAATTTAAAACAGCTTAGAAACATAATTTAAGCGCTTTAGCATCTTAAGTAGATGTGCAATTTAACGATGCCGTTTAAGCGTCCCAACTTCGTTACATGGTTTACCGCTAAAGGCTAAAGGTGTTGCATTTTAACAAGTCTACTTTACAAGCAACTTATGCCACCAAAACAATGGAAAAAACAGAAAAATAAATGAATTATTAGACACAATGGAAATCTTAAAATGCTGCGACAGTTTTAATGAAAGCCACTGTTGAAACAGTAGCAATCTCCATATCAGCAATTATGCCTATAATCAAACTTACAGACCTTATTGGGAATTGAAAGATATCGACTCAAATAGGCTCAAGTCCAAAAATAGCGCATTTATTTTCTCGAAATCATCTTCTCTAAGCGTGACGTAACTTTGACAAACAAGGCTTAGTGCAACGATCTCTTACATAGTGCAGTTTGTACACTACGTTGTTTACCTATTATTCCAAAACGCCACAGTTAGTACATGGATTGTCGGTCGTGAATGTCAATGCGCCAAGTACAGCAAAACAGTCAATAGTTCTTGGACAATATGTTCATTCACATCTTAAAAACACTCTTGCTTTATGCTGCATACTAACCACATTGCATGATAACGTAAATAGGTCCTATAGGCCTAAGCTACTCAAATACTCCGTGCGTGTAAAAAAATGTAAAAGAAGAGTTTAAAAATTATCCGATAGTTCAAAAATCCTAAACAAATGCAGTTTGTTTTAAATTAGAATTTATGAATCCACATTTAAAGTGTTATTGCATTGTATTAAGAGAGACCACATTATTTGCCGCCGCATGATTAAATCAAATTCAAGAGAATATGTTTATTATACCCTATTATACCCTAAATCAAGTTTCTGGTTTTAGGTTTCGGAGAAAATTCTAAATCCAAACAAATTTCAAGTGTAGGAACTTTCGGTTCCGAATGCCTATATATAATCTTTTTGCTATTAAGTACTCAAATAAAATAGTTTTACAACCTTACCGTTGTTTTAGAAGAGTGTTGATCTTTGTCTGTTTAAAATAAAAAAATGAGGAGATACATCTTTCGGAAAATGACTTCACACTGACCTTCATGCCACAAATTGGAAGGATACTTAATCCTTCAGAGCGTTTTGTAAACGAAAGGAGTTTTCAAAATTCACTGAATATGTTTCCTTTCTAGACAGATTCTGTTTCATAATGTTACCTCTGCAAGGCGCCTGGTGACATGACGTCAAACGAAAATTGTTTCCTTTGAAGCATTGTTTGTAGACGGATGGCAATGGTGTCAAGTAATGACTTTTTGAGAAATTCGCAAAATATATTTTGTGACACTTTTGGCAATTGCTTTTTGCAGAATACGTGACTTGACGTCACTTACCTTGACGTTTAAAACCACAATTTATGTTTCCATAGACAAGTTTTAAATAGGTGATCTTGGTGTCCAGTTCATGGTTTTCGGCTTCAAGGAACGCCTGCCACTGCAGTGCGGTAATTGCACTTCTTGATCTATGCTATCAAGTAACCGATCAAATGACATCGACAGCCGAGGTAAGTCAATTGTCGAGCAAAGTTTTGTGAACCTGTTTTTGTTTGAATCACAACGTATAATGGCTGATTCAATTTCGATGAACGTGCCATTATTCGCCCACAAAACAAAAGCTAAATTGAGAATTCTATCGCTTGCCGTTCCTGAGAAATATTGAAGTTCAACGGTGTCCTTGAACTGAAAGGTCACCGAATTGTCGAACAATATTGCGTGTACCTTTCTTGGTCTCCTGGACACCGAAAACCATGAAATAGACACTATACACTGCCAGCATGCACAGCATTGCACACATGGAAACCATAACGGACCCATATTCCCATAATCCCATATGTGACCCGTTTAGAGCCAATTTGGGTTCCACCTGATGAACGTGGAAATGCTTGAAAGGTAAGACCACCATTCCAACACTTGTAGTGCCTGCGACACTAAATGCCAACAATAATCAGCTCAAATGACCTTGAACAACCAGGTCATCATATAGTCAAACGATGGCATAAGCTGCTGGTTATGGTTCTGTTGGATTTTCGCAACCGAAAGAATCTATCTTAGACTGAGAATTTCTGTTAATCCCTCGCAAAACTGAGATATTTAATTAATCTTTGACAACAAAGGCCAAATGACCTTGAAAACTTAGGTCGTCATATTGTCCTACGACGTTGGAAATAGCTCCTTTAGCTTTTTTGACAGGAAACCATATCATATGCAAGGAAAATAACTTCTAAATGGGTTGTAGTTACATAGATTCTCTCGAGCTAACATTTCCCGCCAAGTTGAGCAATATACGTCATCCGAAATACAGGTTGGGACATGAAGGTTAAAATTTACTGTATAGTAAATTATAGTACAAATTCAATTAATTATAATAATCACAATAGATATAGTCTATAGATATCACACTGACAAAATTTATTGATTTCTGATGTTCAGTTTGGTTTTCGGTGGGATTCGCTGCAGAGTCAAAAAGAGATTCGCCAATTTCAGGAAACTAAAATATCATTATTTTTATGTTGTATATACCATTGATTCCATACGGATCTCGTATGGGCATTCTGGCCATTTACAGATCCACATACATCAGATAGATCTACACCACTGCAGAAACAGATTCGCAAGAATCCCCAACTAGTAGCAACAGAATCAGATACAGGTTTTCCCAATTCCTGACTATTCTACAGCCAACCTGACACCATGTCCATAAATATATTACATGACTCATAGGTATGTATGTATGTATGTATGTATGTATGTATGTATGTATGTATGTATGTATGTATGTATGTATATGTATGTATGTATGTATGTATGTATGTATGTATGTATGTATGTATGTATGTATGTATGTATGTATGTATGTATGTATGTATGTATGTATGTATGTATGTATGTATGTATGTATGTATGTATGTATGTATGTATGTATGTATGTATGTATCATGACGCTTACTGTGACGCGTTTTATGTAACTCATTAAAGCGCTGCTCGTAAGACTAACTGATTTGAATAAGTACGCTTAACGAAAATTTTTACCTCTTTCTTCAGCGGAGTTAAATTGAACAGCACGGTGGAAGTGCAGTGAAAGACTATTCCAAGAGGAAGGTCCAAGGCACGGTAAGGCAAGGTGAGCTCGAGTTCATGTATGACAGTACGAAGCTCGGGACTTGCATATCTCCACAAGCATTGAGGCCATTTGTAGACTTTTGGAAATCCCGGCAGCGAATACGTGACTTATGAGTTCACATAGATCTAAGTGAAATAGCGTCAGCCTCGAGTGACCCACATTTGGTGTGGTAGGCCGTTCTATTTGATAGCGGCTGAAGAATATCTAAAAGCACCGGTTGTATAGCCATTGTCTTGGAAGAGCTTCCCACGATTATGTATTTTCTCTGGCAAGTCCATAATTTCTCACAGCTAAATCGACCAATGCACGAGCTATGCGTGAAAAGTAGCGATTCAAACGTACAGACTACAGCTGTAGTAAGCCTACATGACTGAAGAGTACTTCTCAGCACAATAAACGTGTGTGTGTGTGTATGTGGGTGTGTGGGTGTGTGAGTGCGTGCGAGTGTGTGGGTGTATGTGTGTGTGTGAGAGACAGAACGAGAGAGAGAGTGCTGTGTGTGTGCATGTCTCCGGATACTGCATCTTTCTATATTACAAAGGTCAATGAACCTGAGACAGTTTTCAAGTGGTGAGATTAAATTTTAAACACGTCTCGCCTTATATGACGCAGCTGTGGCGCAGTTGTCAATATGAAATCCTGCAGAGCAATTTGGCGAGATTTACGATGAATGGATCTTCGTTTAAGTCCACCCGACTCAGACAATAACGACGCTTTCTCCTCTTGCTTTTCTATTTCCATTTTGTGTCTAACCAAGACTTTGAAAGACTTCATTAAGGTTCTGAAAATGATCTTTTTTCTATGAAACCGACCCAAACGGTGCCACTCACTGTAGAAGTAAAATGATTTTTATATGGTCTAATATGTTTTCATTTGCGTATAGACACATATTAGACAGCGCATAATTATATTCAGCGGAAGGTGATTCTTGAACGACGACGCGAAAGCATAAAGATTTCTTTCAGATTATACCTTCAGCTGTTGAAGTTCTTCGCGACGACATGTTCTTCTTCTTCGCTGAAACAGAATTAAATTTAAACAGAATTATCTACAAGCATTACATTTTGTAAGACAAAATATGCAGTTTATACTGATCAAGGTTTGTCGAGTGAATGCTGAGTGAATGCTGTTTACATTGTGAGAAAATGCATTTTTCTTTACGGAGTTGAAAATCGTCATTCTTTTTCTTCATTGTCTAGGCCACATGGTATTTCACATGCATTTCCACATAAGACATATAATTCAGCTTTGGCGTGACATGTTTCCATTTGAGCGAACTGCCTGTCATTTCGTTTCTTTAGATATGAAGATTTACGCCAATACTTGAATCAGATTAGTCGAGATACCAGTCGATGAAATACGATTGTGAACGCTCTTCGATGTGCCTACCAAGAGGCAATACCGGTACGCTAAAGCCTTTAATAGGCTTGCATAGTGTGACTATGTCGGCCAGTAACCATTAAAGATAGAGCTCTCTTAGAGCTACTGCTGTTGCTATCTTAAGTGGTAGGCCTACTTATAGCAGACAAGAAAAACGTTTAAACTAGGTCACTGCAAACTTATGCATGTGAGCCAACAGTTGCAAAGATTGTAGTATAAGCTTACCTCAAATGTCGAAAGACGTCAACTCCAGTAATACTTTTAAAGATTTGGAATAACATGCTACAACGTTCAAATGTTCAACTTGATTCATACAGGTTTATAATTTCCACGAAGGTTATCTGCTTTCCGATAAAATTTAAGGCTGCTCTTTGCGATCTCTATGCGCTTTATCTCTTAGGAATTCTACGCAACATAGGCTACGCTAGCTTGAAACTTTCACAGTCATGATCATTGGGAATTCCATAGGAAAAGTTTCCCTGACAGACAGTTTATTTTTGTACGCATAAATATTGCTGTCTAGTGTCTACCCGTCCATAAAACCTTCAATTTCATTGCCAATTTGTTGGAGATGTATGTTTGTATGCATGTATGAGCACTTGTTATAGCGCCCCTTCAAGATTTCTACTCAGAGGCGCTCCCGACTACAGCGCGGACACTGAATCGGAGTTTCACGCCGAAGCGCATGAGCAACTGCGAGTGAAGGACTTGCCCAGGGTCCCTACGCGACGGCTTGAGGTGGATTCGAACCCGCAACGCTCCGGCTGCAAGGCACCGAACACCACCGCGAAGAGATATTGATATTAAATATGCAGGGGGTTGACGGGGACAGAGAACAGTCAGATGAGGAACGAATAGATCTTTGCGGTTGGACTGCGAAAAGCAGGCGATAGTAGGAGGGCTCATAAGTTTGAATGTCGTTGTAGTTAATAGATGCAATTTTGTAATTCATACCCTGATTCTAGTCAATGAAGTACTTTAATAACTGGTTTTTGTAGCGGTGTCAGATACTGCACGGGCAAGTGCGTTCTGGATTGTTTGTAGATGTTTTGTCTTGGATGAGTGGATGTTGCAGAAGAGAGTTGCAGTAGATTAGTTTTAAATAGGCTAAACATTTGAGATGGCGGTCTTGTAATCAAAAATTGGGCGCAGGCTGGCGGTCATGATAATTTTACGGAGATAAGTGTTTTTGAAGGATTTAGTCGTAGCAGATTGGCGGCCATCCAGGCTGATATCCTGGCGACGTTGTTACGCAGATGCTACAGTGCATTTATATTTAGTTTACTTCTGTCTGTTTTGTCTATCTTAATGTATGTAAGTCGGGATGGGCCAGAGGGGGTAGACAGACAGCATCGACAGGACACGGAAGATTGACATGACCCTGAATTGGCCCTCATTCTCCGAGTGAGCAGCTAAAAGTTCCAAAGTGCAATAGTCATCAACTCATAAAACGCATGTATGATGTATAGTCAATGAGTCATCCTCGATATGAAACCCTACAGGCTTAAACATATCCATCGTCCCATTGGCACACATTAGGCATATCCTGATGCTCCAATAGTTTGTAGTATAATTATATCAAATTTCTAGTGCAGTCATCATGTAAAGTTCTAAACCTAAATCACAGCGTTTTGGATAAGCGTATACTTGTATACGTGTTTAACAAATTGGCTTTCATTGGAGATCCACACACTGGATTAAACTGCTATGCAAAGAAGACTATTTGGTATTTGCAAAATCAATTCACGTTCTTTAAATAAATAACAGCAAATTGTTATAATTAGAACAATAGGCAAATTCAGAATAGGCCTATGCCATGTTCAAATAACAGAGATGTTGCAATGTTAGACAACCAGTTATTGTTTGATATCACTGTAAAGGTAATGCCTGTTTCTTCAGCTGATTGTGAGAGAGTATTCAGTAAAATGAATCTCTATCCCTACAGTATAAGAAACAGGTTATTACATCTGTAAATGACTTACTAATGATTGGTATAAATGATAAACCTCTGGCGCTACGGAATGCCGAGAAATATGTTATTAGTTGGTTGAAGTGAAACTCCATTTTAGCGTATTTTATTATTTCAAGGAATACAGGACTCTCTCTTATCTGGCTGCGAAATGGAAGTTGGATTGATTAAAACAATTATGTGTTTATGGAAAATGGCCTATTCGATTTATGAAAATAATTCGATTTATGAAAATAATTCTTTGCCTAAATAGAAGTTGGATGACAGTTATCACGAAAATCATTGAAATAATTTATTACGCTAAAGTGGAGTTTAACCGAAAGTAGTAGGTTGGAATGACAAACTGAAATAGATTAAAAGAAATATTTCTCTGAATCTGTTGATGAAAAGTGAGTTTAATTCCGACTCAAAATGTAAACATAAACTCCCTGTCCTTCATAATTTTCTCCGACAATTAGTTGTTTCTTTTCTTCGTCGTAGCACAATCGCTGTGGCTCTCGGATCTTCATTTCTTGTTTTTCCCCTTTTGTTGGACATAGAATTCGATTCCATTTAAGATCGGAATCCAAGAGAATTACTCTCTCATTGCCATAGTCAGCCACAAACACTAGATCGTCCGAATCGAGTGAGAGATAGATAGGATTATTCAGTTCTTGTGTTTCATTTGAAGGAATAAAACGACGGATGACCATCTTTCCATCTCCGGTCAACTCATATATGCCACACTTCATTAC
Organism: Aporrectodea caliginosa; assembly: GCA_020284085.1. Lineage (NCBI taxonomy): Eukaryota > Metazoa > Annelida > Clitellata > Crassiclitellata > Lumbricidae > Aporrectodea > Aporrectodea caliginosa. The sequence continues at coordinate 235,733 of JACEVL010001319.1, read as the reverse complement.
ACTCTCTCCCCCACTTGAACCACTCTCCTCTTCCTTTTCCATCCATTCGTGAAGGATGATGAAATTCCCGATGGATGTTTCCACTGCATGACGAGGAATCTCCATATCTCTTGGTAACTGAATGGATCGAATAAGTTCTGCGTCTGATCCGTAGATCATCAGAATGGACGATGAATCATTGACCACCAGCAAATGACCATCACTGGACAATGACAGAGTAAATGGGTAGTAATCAGTGATCAGCCATTTGATTATTCTGTACTGGTCACCTGTTTCTCTTGCAACTTTCCAGACGCATTTCAGATCAGAGACGTAGAGACAACTTTCCTTCTCACTGGATTCAATGTCAACGGGAGAGATAATCTCTCTTAATTCGATTTTCTTCTGAAGACGAAATGGATTTCGATCTTCAAAGACACTAATTACATTTGGATATGATCGACAGAGGACGTAGATCTCATTTCGCAGTTTAGTCATTCCAAACACATCTTTATTTCTAGCTACGTCGATTCTCTGAGTGAAGTTGACGGAGTACGGACATTCGACTAAAATAAGAAACAAAAATCATCAATAAGCAATAAATTACAGTTGATAAAATCTTTTAACTTATTTACTGATATTTTATTATAGTGTTTTCAATTCTTCGTTCTGTGTTTATGCATTACAGTTTTAATTTTAATGATGTAATAAGAATTGCAGTGCAACATCCAATTGTTTGATCATTTAATGCCTCTGACTCATAACTAAAACATAACAAAATAATTTAATAATAATTATATTGATAACTAACTATTTGCATCCATTCATTATGTTTCAGCTATGTTGCAGGAAGTAGACTTAGGTGCAGTTGGATTACTTGGCTTATACAATCTATTACTGTATGTATCTTTATATTTATTTTCATTATTATTTATTAATTTAACTGGCTATCCATTGGCTCTTTCGTTTTCTGTCTTTCATTCTGAGTTTGACTGCTGCTGGTTTTTACTGCTTCCATACTTATCTCGCTACCGACCTTTCAACTTAATGCCATTCTCTTTCTAACTAACTGATTTTTACTGCTCAGTAGTAACACTTTTATCATTTGCTTTCCGTTTGACTACTTACCTGTCCTGTCATTATTGTTTCAATATCTCACTTTTCTCTTTTTTTACATCGCACTCTTGCCTCTGTGCCTTTTCCACTTCTACCAGTTGTATATTTATCTTCCAATCCCACCCTATGGTTTATCCTGTCGCATGTCATTCACATTAGACTACATAAACGCAATTTAAGTAACCTGACGCCAATAGCTAGAGCTCCTTCTGAAGGTCTTTACCGTTTCTCTATCTATGGCAGGGTTTTGTCCAGCCTGTCTGTCTGAATCTGTTTTCTTTTCTTTTCAGTCTATTTACATTAGGGCGGCTGCCAACCGTCTAGGATTCGCCTAGAATTGGCCTTGTGTGTCCCGTGTCCGGGATTGAGCCACAGATTGTCCCGGAACTTGGTGTAAATATCCACTTCACCAGCTGCTGTTGAAGCGCACTTTTGCTCTGCAGTCACAGACCCAATAATTGACATCTGCAATCTGCATGCTTGTATTTATAAATGAACTTCGGTCGTGCTGGGCTCATAAGATTGGTAGGTTACTGTTATTACTGTATTTCAACTTGACAGATATATTTAATAAACGTTTTTGCTCTAGAACTAAATTCTAAAATTTCGCATGTAGGCCACATATCTTTTGATGATTTGACTGTAATTTTCAACGACTATTTCCAGTAGACTGTAGAAGTGTAGATCCTACATTAGGCTGACGCAACGTTGGTGATGTGGACAGGGTGAGTAAATTGTAATGGCATATTGAATGCGGGCGTCCCAGATTGACAAAATCAACAGTTGACAGCCCTAATTCACATTTAATTAACGGCCTTCTCTTGTCTGTTTCAAACATCCTGCTGATTCTGTTAACCAGCTCTGTCGTAGTCATTTAATTCACCTAAGAAGCCGTCCATAAATGACGTCACGCAATTTTGGCCGATTTATAACCACCCCTCTCCCCCTCGTCACACTTCGTCACAAAAAGTAACACCCCTTCTGAAAATGACGTCACAAAGCTCTGACCCCACCTAAAACCAAATTTCCATGGCGAAGCAAAATGCTCCTTCATGGAACAAATAGGGAAAGCATGAATATTTTAAAATCTAACGATGACCAAATATTGAAATAATTAGAAAATTATTAATAATGGTGCCCGTATACATTAAAAATATAAAAATAATGAAAATTTAATCCTCAAAATTAGTGCTGTTATTATTAAAATTAAATTGTTGTTAATTGTTAAATTTAATAACATAGACCTGGTGTGACGTCACACTTCTCAGACCCCCACCCCTATGTCACACATCGTCACATATTTCCGAGCCCCTCCCCTAGGTGCGTGACGTCATTTATGGACGGCCCCTAAGCTCTCAACGTTGATTGTGGGGCGCGGTGGTGTAGAGGTATGTTCGGTGCCTTGCAGCCGGAGGGTTGCGGGTTCGAATCCACCTCTAGCCGCCGCGTAGGGACCCTGGGCAAGTCCTTCACTCGCAATTGCTCATGCGCTTCGGCGTGAAACTCCGATTCAGTGTCCGCGCTGTAGTCGGGAGCGCCTCTGAGTAGAAATCTTGAAGGGGCGCTATATAAATATCTGAAATGAATGAATGAATGAATGATGATACATGTTTTAAGTTTTCTTTATGATGAGTGCGTTCATAAAAACTTGCCAATGGTTTTCTTGAATTGATCCATATCAATGCTGATGATCTTTGAATTGGATGGTTGGATATTTTTAAAGATGACATCTCTCAGCTGATTCAATTCGTACAGCTTCTGAATGTATTCAGTTGCTGCTTGTGACTGGCACCAGATCCAAACGACAACAGTCTGTCTCTCCAGTTGAGAGCTCAGGATTTCAATGCCTTCATCCTTCAGTTGAAAGATGAGTTTATCAGCCTGATGGGACCTTGGTTTTGTTTTGTTTCGAAGATCTTCGATTGCTTGCTGAAGTAGCAGTGTTTCCATAGACCTTGTAGGCCTACACTTCACACTACGATTTTGCATTTGTATTTTTAATACACCTAAAAGCAAAAGGACGTATTTCAAATGTCGAGCTACTTACTTGACCGTTATTTTATAGGGTCTAAAAGTGGCTTGTGCAGAAATTAAGTTTAATCAAGTCACGAACGGAAATTAGAAATATTGTTTACGTTCGCTCAATAATACATAGTTTCGTTTAATTTAAGCAAAATTTTGTACATTTCTGTAAAGAGCCTTTGCACTTTTTTCAAAGCAAATGTCATTTATTAATTTTGGAAATTTATATAGCGCCCCTTCGACGTTATCTACTCAGAGGCGCTCCCTACTCAACCCCGTCTAAAGGGAAGTCTTAAAACGTGGTGGCAAGGGCACTGGGCACCAAGCGAAGAGCCATAGGAAGCCCATTCTAAACTGCACGGCCAGCAACATAGTAAACACGGTGCAGCCTAATAGAAGTCCGCCAGAGGTGGGGAGGGGGACAAAGAGCTCAGCCTGCTTAGATGAGCGGAGAGCGCCACGGCGCTGAACGTTAAGGATGGAGAGCAAATCTCATGCAAATCCGTCGGTGCTACACCCGCAAGGCAACGCCACACCAAGGCAGATACCCGATAAGAAATCCGCTGCGGGACAGGGAGCCAGCGCAGAACATCCTGTATGTAGTCAGTGACATGACCGTATCTGGGGATGCGACCAATGAGGCGCGCCGTAGTGCGTATTACCCGACCCAGGCACCCAATCCTTTCCACCGGAAACCCAAGTAGACAGCGCTGCATTAGTCAAGACGAGATACAACAACTGATCAGATGTTTATAACACGTCAATTTTTGAATTTGCGTAAAGACTCGAGTACCAGAATAGATCATTTTCAACAGTCTCTTTAAAAGAGAGATTATGGACCAGCCAAGCCAATGGCAGTGAATTAATAGTGTGGCACTGTGTGCAAAAATGCAGAAAACCTCAATAACGTCTTTGGATTGCTGGGATAAACAGCTGGCAAGTGGAAGCTGATCATAAGTTTAAGCTGGTATAATTTAGTGTGAGTGGAAAGCAGAAGTCAGCAAAGGAACTCGATGCTACCACGAATTGAAATGGAGCAATACGACCAGTTTCAACTTCAACATGTTTAGTTAATACTGAAATTATTTAAATGAGCAGAGATTCATCTAAACCTTAATCATCATCATCATCATATTCGTTTAATTTCAAAATAATCCAGTTGACAAAACGCAACAGGTTACAAGTAACACAATTAGCTAAAACAGTCAGGCTAACGTTAATAATTCTAGACAAATATACAAGTAATTATAATTATAGGACAATTAATTAATATGTATCTTTAAACAAGATACGTGGTATATAATTACATTTATCATTGATTGGGAGATTAAAATTATGAATTCTGGGTCGTAAGTTATATTTTATTTGCTGTGTAGGCGGGAAAATTAAATGAGCAGAGATTCATCTAAACCTTAATCATCATCATCATCATATTCGTTTAATTTCAAAATAATCCAGTTGACAAAACGCAACAGGTTACAAGTAACACAATTAGCTAAAACAGTCAGTTAATAATTCTAGACAAATAACGTTATAATATAGGACAATTATCTAGATACGTGGTATAAATTACATTTATCTTTGATTGGGAGATTAGTTCTGGGTCGTAAGTTATAATTAGGCCCTACACGGCAAATAAAATAACGCACAAGCCTTGATAAATGTGCCTGCATGTTTACATTGTAACCCGTCCTGCAAGTAACGTTCCCTGCATTTATTAATTAATATGTATATAACTTAAACAAATAATCTCCCAATCAATGATAAATGTATCTTGTTTAAAGTACATATTAGTCTAGAATTATCATTAATTGGATTAAAGATTACCACAACAAATAAAATATAACTTACGACCATATAATTTTAATCTCCCAAATGAAAATGTAATTACCACGTGGTACATAAATTATAATTATTGTATTGTTAGCCTGACTGTTTTAGCTAATTGTGTTACTTGTAGTTGCGTTTGTCAACTGGATTATTTTGAAATTAGGCCTACACAGCAAATAAAATATAACTTACGACCCAGAATTCATAATTTTAATCTCCCAATCAATGATAAATGTAATTATATACCACGTATCTTGTTTAAAGTTTATACTTGTATATTTGTCTAGAATTATTAACGTTAGCCTGACTGTTTTAGCTAATTGTGTTACTTGTAACCTGTTGCGTTTTGTCAACTGGATTATTTTGAAATTAGGCGCCTACACAGCAAATAAAATATAACTTACGACCCAGAATTCATAATTTTAATCTCCCAATCAATGATAAATGTAATTATATACCACGTATCTTGTTTAAAGATACATATTAATTAATTGTCCTATAATTATAATTACTTGTATATTTGTCTAGAATTATTAACGTTAGCCTGACTGTTTTAGCTAATTGTGTTACTTGTAACCTGTTGCGTTTTGTCAACTGGATTATTTTGAAATTAGGCCCTACACAGCAAATAAAATATAACTTACGACCCAGAATTCATAATTTTAATCTCCCAATCAATGATAAATGTAATTATATACCACGTATCTTGTTTAAAGATACATATTAATTAATTGTCCTATAATTATAATTACTTGTATATTTGTCTAGAATTATTAACGTTAGCCTGACTGTTTTAGCTAATTGTGTTACTTGTAACCTGTTGCGTTTTGTCAACTGGATTATTTTGAAATTAGTGTTACCCTGCCTACACAGCAAATAAAATATAACTTACGACCCAGAATTCATAATTTTAATCTCCCAATCAATGATAAATGTAATTATATACCACGTATCTTGTTTAAAGATACATATTAATTAATTGTCCTATAATTATAATTACTTGTATATTTGTCTAGAATTATTAACGTTAGCCTGACTGTTTTAGCTAATTGTGTTACTTGTAACCTGTTGCGTTTTGTCAACTGGATTATTTTGAAATTAAACGAATATGATGATGATGATGATTAAGGTTTAGATGAATCTCTGCTCATTAAGCTTCCACGTCAGCTTAGTTTTCCTTCAACATCACTAGGGCTCTTCATGGGAAATTTCTTCCTTTATGGTGGCCACAACGAAGTGTCAGATTAGTTTAATAACGTTTCTTCGGAATTTAAGTTTACTCAGAAAGTTCCCTATTATCACCTTTTCATATAAAGATTTCCACAAGTGTTCACCACTTGCACTGGAATTGCGATTACAAATGATGCAATGATTATAACACGATAGGGCATAATCAATTATAGAAATTATGTAAGGTCTCAGAACAATCTTGATGTAAATCGATAACAATTCACATTATGCTATTATTGTTATAAAGCAAATAAACCTAATGTTAAAACTAATCTTTTAGATAAGGCTTGGATTGCAAACCTCCTCCGTTTTCTATGATCCTAGCCACTGTCTTCTGTTTGGTTTGTCGAAGACACTTCACGAAATTTGAAAACTGTTTCTCGCCGAAGGATCTCACGACGTACAAAAGCTCGGCGTTCTTATCTCGATTTAAACGTTGTTGTTGAATGAACTGACTTTGTTCTTCCGTTATGCATTTGAGAGACAACAGTGAAGCGATTAACCTGTCATTTGATTTGATATTTTCTAAGAGATAATTTCTGTTGTTTCTAACGACTGCAGATATTTTCTTGGTATCTTCATAGAAATCTAAACAGAAACAAACTATTATTTTGAATTGCATCGCAGCTTTGTTACCATCACAACATATCAACATCAGAGAAACATTTTGATGCGATGTATCATTGTATAATTATAGAAACATCAGATTGGTGACTTTGGATTAGACAGAGGTGATAAATTTATTCGACTCAGAAATAACACTGTAACATTCCGGCAAACCTGAATCGAACCCTATGAGAATGGGAGGGTGCTTTCTTTATGGTGGCCACAACGAAGTGTCAGATTGGTTTAATAATGTTTCTTCTGAATTTGAGTGAGGCACCACCGCTGGGAGAGATCTGAATGCGTACAAGAGATCTGGAGACGAAGCTCGATGCCTGCCAGCGGAGGTGCCTCAAGAAGATAGGCCCACTGCACATGCCTATAATACAGCTCATGTCACTAATGCGGAAATATAGTCACCGAATGCACAACCCAGTGTCGGAGGGAATTCCGCTGAGGAAGGTGACAGATGCTACGAGTCTTCAATAGCGTTTTGATGACTGCGCCCCGTTTGTTAGAATTGTCTTCTGGGTGTTTGTTGAAAGTTATTTCTTTTGGTGATTCCGTAGTATGAAGATTGTTAGGGACGGTATTAAGTCGCCTTACCTATATCCACCTGTTTTCCTCGCATGAAGACAGAAAGAACTAAAACTTAGACCGAATGTGGAAGATTACCTCAAACAATTAAATATTCTCAATTTCCTGAAGCTGTTTAAATTATGTTTATAAATTTCAATTTTTAGCATCATGGAAGGCTAGCAAAGCATTTCAAGAATTGGTGCATTGTGTAGCCTGCGTCGTTTGTTTTCGATCAGATGACAAGAACTAATAAACTGCTAGTGTTCTTCAGTTATAGTTGGCGATAACCCAGTTGTGTATATCTTGACATATCCTTATCAGTTCTTTCATGGCTCCTTCCTCTAGAGCATCTCTACTGGTATATTGTCTATTCCTTTCGCTTTGTTGCTTTTCAGTTCCTTCATGCCTGCTCTTACCTCCTCTCCCAGCACCTTCAGTCCAATGTCCTCCTCTCTTCCTCGTGTCTCCTTATCCTCCATGCCCTGAATATCGCACAGTTCTCCGCTGTTATCTTCGCTTCTGTAGAGTTCCTCCACATACTCCTTCCATCGGTTTTCAACTTCATTATTTTGTTTCATTTAGGAGTTTCTACCCTGTTTGTCGCTAACCTCTATTCCTCCTTTTCCAGGTTTCCTAGATATCTGTTTAATCTTTTCGTACACTTTGTCATATCTTCCCTGTTGCTGTAAGTCTTCTAACTCTTGATATTTCTCGTCTCACCATTTTTCCCTTGCCTCTTTTGTTGCTCTTCTCAGTTTGTTGTTTAATCTTCTATATTCTTGTCTTGCTTTTTCGGTGCTTTGGTGTTTCCATTTCCTCCGTTCCTCCATCTCTTCTATCATTTCTCTTGTTACCCACGGTTTCCTATCGCACGTACTCTCTCTTCTGCTCTGTTATTTCTCTTTCACAAATCATACTCTCCTATGCATTTCCCTCCGCTCCTTCTACCACCACCGCGTTCCAATCTCCCGTTATAACTACATAATCTGTTCCCTTGGTTCTATCCAATATTTCCTCTAGTCTCTCATGCATAATGTCTACTTCTTCATCTTCGTGGGTTGTTGTTGGCATGTATATCTGTATTATCACTATGTCCACTGGTTCTGGCTTTATTTTGACCCCAATCATCCTGCTTTCATATCCGTAAATATATACTATGGACCTGGCAAACCTCTCATCTAACAGGAGAGGGCATTTCTTCTGTTCATGACCCACCAGTATAGTCACTGTTCTATCTATATGAGCATTACTCGCTTACTGAACACTGTTTTGTTTTAATGACCTTATACCACTAAGGCTATTGAAGGCGGTACTGTTGTGAGATACTTAAAATGCACTGTTACAAGTCTAAGTGTGTGGAGAGCAAGCTAACCATATGCGTTACGATAATGACAAAATGTGAAAGTCTTGAGATTAAATTAGAAATCAATATAGGCCTAATCGCTTGTGATCGATGTAAGAAAAAAGATGAACAGTATGGCTTGGAAGGCATCTGACCTTTAAAGTAACGCAAGATTGACTTCGTGAACCGCTTTCTGGTAATTCTTCGATTGAAGCAGACGTCGACTGATAAGAGAGATATGATAACTTCTTTGTCTTTCTGCCTTGATGATGAATTCAATATCCAATGTAGATAGGACTTTCGCAAAATAATGTCCAACATCTCCAGTGGAAGATCGTACAACTTAAATGCAAGCAGACGCAACATTAGCGCTGGAAGGCTACATTGTATAGGCTATCATGATTAGTTTATCTAGAATGTTATGAGAATAAAAAAGAAATTTTTTGCATGACATTTATTTCAACGGCTTCAGAAGAGTTTTAAACCACTGCAATTTGCAGGATATATCTTGTCGCCTAATATTCGAAATATCAATTTAACTAATATTTGATATTCTTTGAAAGAGTGCTACGTAATATATGCTAGTAAAAACTACTGTGCTAAGTAATTAATGCTCTAATTTCTCTCATATTTTCATATTTATGGCGTTGTTTGCTGTTCTTAAAAGTTCTATGCTCTCCCTTATTCCCAACATTCATGCTTCGATTTTTTTACGAGAATTGTCATTTTCATTTGATCTTGGTAACTAACTCCATCCACAATTTCTAATAGTTCTGTTACATGTTTAATGTACGAGTGATTTATGCAATTGGAATGTTTGCCTGGTTCAAGATAGTGTCCTAAATGTGTTACACGTTTATGGATATTAGCCTCACCAACACTTAAATTAAAGTCACCCATACAAAACAATTCAGAATGGGAGGTAATCGGTCAATTCAACATTTTGTAATTCTGATATTCATTTTGCATAGTGTTGTGTGTGAATAACAGAGAATGAGGAAAGACAGACAAAGAGAGATTAGGACGACCGACGAAGGCATTCACAACATTTCTGCTGTTTGAACAAAATATACCAAGACTTCAAGTTACTTCGGTATAAAGATAGCTGAAAGTAAAGAAACACAATAACAAAGGAAGTCGGTCATCACCTTCAAAATTGCAATGAGGTCGAAGAAGATTGAAGAGAGTGAGCTGAGAAATGAAGACGTGCGTGTCTTTGCATATTAGCTCACAAAAAATGAGCAAATGAGCAACATTTGACCGCTGGAATCGTAAATTTATCTGGTTCGTGTTTTGGATTTGAAGATTTAATAGGCCTATCTAGGATTAATTTTAATAATAGCAGTACTGAGGATTAAATGAATATAATTTACTTTAAATAGTGTAAAATTAGTAGACTACATAAGTTTTAAACATATTTAATACGTTTCAATTTGCGGTTTAAAAAATTAATATGATTTTTATATTAGTAGGCCCTACTAGACGTTGCTACCCGGCTTCGCACGGATTATCTCTACCTTTATATATCGTTGCCGCTTGATTTGCATAGTTAACTTTGGCTGCTATTGGCTGGTAGGCCTACTCACCAACTCACCAGGTATGCCCGTGTATTTGAATTTACTCTATCCTATATAACTTATCGTTCCCGCTGGATTTGAAAATGTAAAATGTAAACCTTCGCTTTTTTTCTATAGCGACCGAATTATTATAGCCTTGACCATGCTCATTTTTCAATGAATTGATCGGATGCGTCCCAACCATACACCTTCGATAAAGAAAATGCTCTTGTGATTTAGAATGTCGGACTAGGCTCTTAAAGAAGTCCAGGCTCAAAGAAAAACCCGCGACTATATCTTTGATGTTGTTGCTAATGCAGACAAAAACTAAGGACTAATAAACGTAGGCTACAATTTCGTAATGACAACCATCGTCAAATACATATTCCTTGCAAAAATAAAATTTATATTTTTGATAGATTTAGACTGTGCAACATCAGTGCTATAGAGTGGATCAATGGATCATACGTGTCCTA
>JACEVL010001319.1:205000-220000 GCA_020284085.1 Aporrectodea caliginosa | reverse complement strand
GTCGGTCACCAAACGTGGCGATAAACACCAACCCACCTGACGATATACATCTTACAGCCGAAGTCAAGTCACGCTCACTAATTCACCTGATTTCTTTTCCCAGCCATACCCTATTCAAATAAAATAAACGATCTGATTCAACAGTGCGAATATTGAACATAATATCATGACATCAACCTTAACCAAGTGTTTCGTCATGTCATTGTCTTTGTCTGCTCGTGTTCGTTAGTCCGAATTAATTTGGCTGCAATGATGATAATTATTAAATATGGTGCCATTAAAACGAGAAAATATAAACAAGGTGAATGTGCCTTGGGTGCTAATGAAAGAACAATTAAGCAGTGAGATTGTAAATTGGCTTCGCATATTCTTGTGTCTCATTAAATAATGCCTAGAAACATGTTAGTAGTATAATAGGCCTATATTATTTTCTATGCAACTTGCTTGCTTGTTCACTTAAGTGTTCGTTCTTATTTTTCGTTTTGTTGTTGTCCAGTGACCGCTTTATAGATTGGACTGGATAAGTCAGTATGCTACGCCTCGTGAAGCACGATTGGTCAATACAACAGCGCGTCTCTTGTTTCAAACTAAAGACTGAGTCAATGTACGAGTGTTTACAATCTGCGAAAAGAAATCAGATGAATAAGTGAGCGTGACTTGACTTCGGTCGTAAGATGTTTATCGTCCGGTGGGTTGGTGTTTATCGCCACGTTTGGTGACCGACATGTGCTGATAGCTAGTCTGCTACCCTCAGATACTGGCTGAAAATGAGAAACACAGAAACTAGGTAAATTTATAGGCTACTTCTAGCGCTAATTGGCCTACCTACCGTAAACTTCGTTCGACCGTCCATGTTTGTGCTTGCTCTTCTTCACAATGACAACCAAGCCGACGGTGTTCATTGTCAGGTACGTATTGTCAAGTCAACATTTGTTATTGGTCGCTATTTTGCAGGAATTGGTGAAGGTCAACGAGCAGCAGTTATCTCATTGAGAAAGCGAGTTGAACATTTTCTCTTAATAATAACAATAACAGTGACAATTTATATGGCGCCGTAACACAGCCATGCCGTTACAAGGGCGCCTCACAGTCAACACAGTCTCTTCTAAGACAGCGATGAGAACGTAGCTTGAACATGGTACAGTTTATCTTGTCTATGGACTAGTGCACATATAAATAAACTGGTAATCTGAGGTTTTGTTTGCTTTGAGTTTTCATAGTTGTGTGGCCATATATAAAACCAATAGTAGAGGACATTTTCCAACGCTCTCAATATTTGCACACAGATTCGCTTAATAGAGGCAGTGTCCAGGCATATCCCAGAACTCTGCAGATTTGCTCACGCTTCTTATTGCAGCCGTCTGGGTTCAACATCAATCAATCGATCAGAAGATATGTGAAGAAAAGCGATATTTTGGCTCTCTAAGGTTCTGAACAGGTTCTGAATAAGTCGAAGTTAGATCTAAGTACTGGATATCCTAATGATTTGACAAAGGAAACTGTGTGGCCTGTAACAGTTGTGTCTACCAGATTGCGCCATAATCCAAACATTGAATTTGAATCGCAACCAAAGCGGAATTGTCTGTCATAATACCTAACTATCTATCGATGATTGACCGACCGACAGACCCAATGAGATATATTATAAGCGCTAGAGACCGTATGACGTATGTTTCCTTCAGGTCGCAGTGAAGTCACAATCGCTAAGCGACCTTGACCCAGAAGCTAGGCATTCTAAATATAGATATCGATGTTTACTTTTGTGTAGCCGATCACAGCCAAGTTATACTGTGAAATGAAGCTTGCATGACGTCAGCCAGCGCTCATTAACATAATTGGTGACGTGTCCACGCAATACACGTCGATGATGACGTCGATTTCTCGATTATGACGTTAGTCAACGCTCATTTTGCCTAGCTTAAGGGCGAAGGCCGTTTTGAATCGGCAGCCTCAAACACAGATGGTAGATGTTCGCTCTAGTGATATATTTATATATATTATACATCTCCATAGACAGACCAACCCGCTCATTCACTCATTCACTTACCCACTCACTCTCTGGCTGACCGGATGACTGACTGACTGACTGACTGAATGATTACGGTACATGACTGAATAGCTAGCTGACTGACACGTCGACAGAGCAGTGGCGGATTTAGCTATAGGCCCGGGGGGGCGGTTCGCCCCCCCGCGCCCCGCTTGGTTGTATGATGGCGCCCCTCAAGACCAAACCCGTCGTGGTGGACAAAAGGGGCGACAAAATTAAATTTTTAAAGACATTTTATCATCCTCGCCTTTACTTTTAACGACGGCCTATATAATCGTATGAAACACGACAAATGTCAGTCGATGCACTGTTTACAGCAAGCTACAGCATATCGAGTTTCCATTCTGAGATTAACTGACCCCTTCAGCCGGAGGAGGCGCTACAGGGTCAGTTCTCTCCCACTATCTGTGAAAGCCCACAAACCGAATATTATATATTTATGCTATATATATGTATATATATATATACATAAATGATCATCGCTGTCCTCAGTAGTCATGTTTCTTCTCTCTCTATACCCGACAGCTCTATTCCCTTCCTCTTTCTCTCTGTCTGTCGTTCAGTTTGATATATTATGCGTGTCACATGAAACAACCTCTGCATTTGAAATTCGAAGAAACCCATCTTTCTTATACGGTCTGGTTTCCTGTTTGGTTGCAGCCTTCCGTGGCGCTAGGTATAGGGCTATAGGCGCCCTGTTGACCTCTCTAAGTCCAGGGCGGGCTTATAGGCCCTATAGTATAGGGCAAGTTTATCAATGGCGCTGGCCGCTGAGTCATGAAGTCGCGGAATATCTGTAAGTTGTTTATTCCATATTACCTTGATAAAAAAATGAAGTGACATAAACTACGTAGAACTCAGTTTTGAGAAGTTGTGAACGAACCGAGCAGCATTTTTGCAGCGTTTTATGTAAAAATTTCTTAAATTATCACTACTAACATATAGGCTATAAGCCTATAATTATTTTGTAAAAGTTAAAGTAGTTTAGACTGTAGAGATCTATAGTCGCAACCATTCAGCTGAACTAACTCGATGAAAATAGATGAAATTTAGACCAGGGTGCAGCTTATCTGCCATTTCATTAGTAAGGGTGCCGTGATCTGAAAGAGGTTGCGAACCAATGCTCTAATTAATCTTAGTATTTTAATACATGTATTAAATATACATGTAAATCACTCTTTCTGTTACGTCGGCTACTGCAGAAAGAACTTGTAGCAGATTGAAAATAATCAAAATTACTTGCGCTCCACAAAGACGCTTAAATGAACGCGCCTGTCTAGAAAGGCACTATAGGCCTGATATCAATCGAAAGAGAATTGACTGGAGATATAGTGACTCTAAAGCAACTATCAATCGCTTTGCACTGATGAAGCCTCGTAGAAAACAATTCATAAAGCTTATAAATGCTTGATGAATCTGCGACATTATGTCCCTGAACATTTTTGCCACTTTGAAACAGTTTTAGCTAGAATAGTAGGCCTATATACTAATGGTCTACTACATTACTAAACATAATGGCATTATTTCAAACATAGGTTACCATCGTTTAAAGTAAATTACAATATTTACGCTAGAACATGGCGCCCCTCAGAAAAAGCCCTTGCCCCCCCGCGCAAGCAAACCTGGATCCGCCACTGCGACAGAGACTAATTCTGACAACTGACTGACAACTTTTATTTCCAGAAGCACAATGCATATAACAATTAACAACAATTATAACTTGACTATTACATATCAGTGCATTGGCTAGGGAACAGGGAAGACCCAAAAGGGGCACAAGCCCCGCTTAATTAGGGTCACCCCTTTTAACAATAATCATTTATGGCTGGTTAGTTCCAGTCAACTGATAATTTTAATGCTCTATGTATCGCATGTCTTTGCTTCTTCGTGAAGCATAACGCTCAGCTGATTACTTCACATAATGTGTGACTTTCCATTAATAAACGACATTCAACCAAACATATACTTTGTAATTTATTTTCTGTCCATCGTTCAGCCTTTCGTATCGACTTAACATTACTTAACATTATTCGACGGTGAAACCTCTCCCTCAGAGTCCCTCATACATGGCATCCATGGTTACGCCGTGTTCTGTTTCCAATAGGCTACTAGAAGACTCCGTGCGAGGGGATTTTACCCTAGGCCTACTGCGCACAAGACTGAAATTTGGAAATCTTGCTTCCTCGGTCTTAAGACCCTTAGAATGGAACGGTCTTCCAGCTTCATTTCACCAGTGCACATCTGTTGCTCAATCTAAATCAAAATTCAAAACTCATCTATTGAAATTGCACTGTGACTAAAAATGTAGCAAAACGAGCTCTCGTGTCTTGTGTCTCAAGTCTTGTCTTGTTAAAGCGCGTTATAAACGTTCTTTTGTAATGCATTGTATTGTCTTTATCTGCATTTGTGTATCTTATGCGGGAGTGGGGAAGTTATGCCAGTGGCGCAGTCAATAAAACTTTAAAACTTAATTCACTGCCCTTATATTTTTACCAGTAGCTTAATTATTAGCTGCTTTTGTTGGTTTATACAATTAGGTCTACAAAAAGTAACTGCACAAAATCTGATTTTCAACTGCACAAGTTTCATTCTCAACTGCACACTTTGTGTCCAGCTGCACGTTAGAATAAGCCCTGCTAGAAATATTATTATTTATCTAGTAGGCACTAGATAAATAATCGCATATATAAATATCTTCGTTTATTGATTATTCGGGATGTCACACCGCATCCAGGTACAATTAAATTAGAAATTAAACTCCGCGTGTTGGCAGCCGTAGGTGGCGCCTCCTAACTTAACTCCTAACCTAAACGCATGTCCCCCATCCGTCATGGGCTTCCGTAGATTCTTGTGAAGATCACTTGATATTGACTCTATGCACACGTGTTGACAAGCGGATTCATCTGAACTGATATGAAACGACACACTCATCGCTTTAGTAATAAATCAATCCAGGGCCCCCGTGACCCCGTGACCCCGTACATCACATGGAACGTCTAATTACTTTACTACGGCATTTATCAATAGGATGCAATTATACATAGTCTGCAAGCTTCAAGTCTCATCTGCCGAACACAATTTATAATACCAACCAACACCTTACTGGGATATAACCGGCTTAGTTTAGACAACTAACCTGGTTATAATTATATCCTGAATCATCATAATGCTGGCCATCTAAGCAAAAATATTAGTTATGAGTCCAGTATTTGCCGATAATAAATGAAAAAGTAGCAACTATTCCGATTTTGCGATCGACATGTATTGTACAGTGCTATCTTGCCACAAGAGAGAAGATTGACCGTGACACCGCTCGAGTAGGCCTACTGAGCCTTGAGGGACTCAGAATGGCATCGATGGTGTCCAAGTCTCTGTGTTTGTCCGTCTATGTCTTTGTCTGTGACGTCGAGGATCAGAAGGTCACTTGGAATATTTCTAAATTTAGCAGAATGCACAAAACAGAGAATTGTATAGGCCCGGTCATTGATTATTCAGCTACAAGTTGTTCAAGTAGCTGTGTCTCTTTCACCAAACAGCTGAATTTGGTGCCTGCGTTTTCCAGGAAGTGATCGGTATAAGTCCTGTGATGCGCTAACGTCGTGTCCAGGTCCTTAGAATTAGTCCATTGCCGGTATCACGAAATAGAGTATCCGTCCTAAGACTATCCGGGGGGATGAATGCATTTATCCCCCGGATGGAATAAACCGGTTTAGAGTATCCGGTGGGATAAACCATTCTATCTCATCGGCATACGCATCACGATAGCCCAGAGCAAAATCCAGTTAAAATCACCAAAAACGAAGTAAATTAATTTCAAATCGACGTACAAACTAAAGATACGCAACTTAAAATATTTTATGTGTACCTAAATAAATCCAAACAGTACGACTGAATACACTAAGACACCGCCAAAATGCAAACTAAACCGAATAATTTCCATTTCGAGTACTCATGTATGGGGATACTCTATTTCGTGACACCGGCTCAGACTGTAGAGTCGGATAAGAACTTGCGCATGTTTCCGTATAACAGACCCTAGCTTTACGACACCAGTCTACCCCATGGAGGCTAGTTTACTGAATTCGAAAACTGAGGTATCTACGTGAAACCAACATGTAGCCTACTGAAAATTATTGTCACGATTTAAATGCCCCAGATTTTTACCAGTAAACACGCAGGGTAAAACTGTAGTTAGGCCTATGTTGTTTAATTTCATCCATTCAATTTTTATTTCATCACAAATAATTTCTTCCATCCAGCTTCTCTTGCCTCAAAGAAATATTTTAACCAATTCAACTTCGATTCCATTGAAAAAATATTTCCATCCATCGAACTTTAATTTCATTAGAAAATTTCAGATGTAGGCCTCAGGGCTTAAAGTGTGCATGGACGGTCATGGACGGCGTCCAGGCACTTATTTTCAAGGCTGGACGCCGTCCTGCCACTTATTAGGCAGCACCGCCTGGACGCCATCCATGCAGCGTCCATGCAACAGTGTAATTCCTCTACGTCACTTTCAACAGCATTTAATTTTTTTAAGATTCCAATGAAATTTCATGTTGTCATTTTGATTTCTGAATGTGTTCTACCGTGTAAGTGTAACTTGTTTCTCCACGTACCTCATTCCTGACTTTCTAGTTAACTTTTCATCAAATCGCACGTCATATACGCGCTTCCGGTTTTATCGTCTGAGTTTTCGTAGGCCCTAACAACTAGGGCCTAGTTTACAATCTACCTGACTGTCACATGACTCATATCCACTGTGAGTCTTGTCTTGACTGTTTCATAACTGAATGAACTTATCAAGTTAAATTACTTCAATACAACGCATTGATACAATACGATACGATTCACCTAGACCTATAAAACACCAACTGTCCCAGTTTTACGTAATTCACCAGCAAGACCCAGAAACTGTTGAGAGACAACATACCACTTCATGATCTTAATTATATTCGTTTATTGAGTTGGCATGTTCAGCCATAACGCTGTAGGTATACAAAGAAAAACAATGACAATAAAAACAGGTCAGAAGGAAGTTATGGCTTAATAAGAGTTGAAAATTGTCAATTGGAATTAAATGAATTGTTTCGTTATACAAAACTCAGCCAGCTCCACATGACGATGTCATTGCCCTACCAGTCACATTTTGTTCCGGAGAGCATTTTCTAGGCTTCGTCTCACAATAAGTCACCTGAGGAAAACTATGTGTGCCACAGGATTGCAAAGTCTACTGAGAATATCTGCTAACAAGGTAGCGGCATCGATCGGCTATACAACTGGACAAACTGCATAGCCAATTTACAAAAACAGAAAACAAAATCATTTTTGAAATGGATTTTGACTGCAAAAATTAACTAGACACTTCTGAAAGAGCCGAAGGCGAATGGTAAAGACGAACCTGTTTCTTTTAAAATAAAACTTTGAAATTGTTGCGGTGTTAGTCTGGGAATCTGGAAAAACCATGAAGTTTTCATAACTTTATCGTTCAGAAACTGCTGGAAAACAAGAGCCTAGCACCGTCTTCCAATTGATAACAATAATTTATTGCTACAAAATCCGTTGGCTTCTGGGGCTCCACCCCAGACCCCGCGGAGGGAGCTCACGACGCTCCCTCAGACACCCTAGTCGTTAGGCCTATACGCATGGGAACTCAGCACTCACGGCTTCGTGCCTTCGGCGCTTCCAATATGAGCACCTCAGGAAACATTTTATAGTTGCACCTCTGATTGGGGAAGAGGGGTTGAGGAGAGGGACGGGGGAAGAGGATGGGAGTAAGAAGGGGAAGTTGGGGAGAAAAAAGGGTATTGGTGGGAGGAGGGAGGGAAAGGTAAGGGGCGTCCAGGCACTTCTTTTTTACTTTAAGCACTGGTAGGCCTACTACTTCTAATTTTACTAAAAATATTTTCAGCGATCCAACAACTTCTGGTTTACTGAGAAAAACTTTCATCAATGATCCAAGATCTAGTTTCAATTGAGAATATGTTCATTTGCAACGGAAACTACGGGGTTGAAAACATAACATCGTATTAATTTAGCAACGTAAACTGCTCTTTTATCAAACGCAGTTTAAACCGGAAGACAGATCTTTTAAAATTATTTCAAACGATACGCAGTTCTTTTAAGATATTTTGTTGGAACTAGAGGCTTTACATGAGAAAAGCATGGTCTTTGTACTCGACAGGTGGCAGCACCGTTTTTAACAAGCCACTAAATTAACTGTTGCCATTCCTTACGCAAAGTATGCTTGACGACGCCTTTATACTCTGTCTGTCTGTCTGTCTGTTCAGGTGTTTGTCTGTGTCTGTGAGTCGTGATGTTAATGGCTTATTAGGGGTAGTACCAACATTTTTAGAGCCTTATCTTAGAACTACGTGCTTCGATAGCTGCCCATGATCCAAGGCTGATCGTGTCTTGGGATATCGGTGACGTGGGTCTGGCCGTGGTGTATGCCAGTGTATAACTATAAATGGATTGAAACAGATCAACTCCGCCACTACTCGATCGTTCTCTGGCAATGCCAGTCCCAAGCCTGACCATCACCATATAACTCCTGTCCTTAAATCACTCAAATGGCTGAAATTGCCTGAGCGCATCCACTTCAAAGGGATATCGCTAACAGTAACAGCTCACTACAATATTCCCAGCCAATGTAGGCCTACCTTCTCGAAATCTTCATCATCCAGACATCCCGCTTTAGCCGATCATCCTCCTATCACGCACGCACGCACGCACGCGAACACACACACACACACACACACACACACACACACACACACACACACACACACACACACACACACACACACACACACACACACACACACACACACACACTCTCTCTCTCTCTCTCTCTCTCTCTCTCTCGTCCCGTCCGCCTTCCTATCTTTCTCGACCTATGGAAATCGGCCTTCGCTACCGGTCTGCCTCTTCTCTCCAGTATCTATGGCAACCGGACTTGGATCACCATTTGACAACTCTCTCGACAACCCCTCTGACTCAACACAAGGATTAAAATATTATTAATATGCTCAACTAAGTGCAGATGGGATTAAAGAGACCCCTGCAGGTCGATTGTATGTACATTATCCGCAAATAGATGAACAGCAGTTCCAGAGAGAGGAAAAAGAGAGAGAATGTCATCCGTATACAGAATGAAGAGCACTTAGACCAGGGGACCCAGGACAGAGCCTTGAGGAACACCCAATTTGATGTGGATCCAATTAGTTCTGGAATCACCCGAGATAATCATGTGGGTTCGCTCAGACAAATATGATCGAAACCAACAAAGGGGCAGCCCTCTAACCCATAAGAAGTCTCAAGACGCTGAAGAAGAATATTGTGGTCAACCATATCAAAAGCTGCAGAAACATCATAAAGAGCCAGGAGGGTGAGTTCAGACCTGTCAACAGCAGAATAGATTTAAGAGAGGAGAGAGAGAAGAGCAGTCTCCGTAGAGTGATGAGCCCTGAAGTCTGACTGATTTTGGGAAAGAACACCAGACTGTTCAAGATAGGAGAGAAGTTAGAGGGAAACAATTAAGGCGCTCAAGAATAATAAGGATAGAATTGGTCGTTAGTTTTGGCAGAGATTAGTATCGAGATTAGGCTCTTTAGTGAAGGAAAGACAAGAGTAGGCCTACGTTTCTGGGAGGGAGGTAGAAATAATAAGATATATATAATAATAATAAGTCCCTGAGTGATCATGTGTTCCTCGGGGCAAAAAATAATAATAATCCAATTTCCTGGATGCCCTGGCGGCATCAAGAAAAATATCCAATCAGTCCACTCTTGCTGCAGTGTAATTGTTCCGCTAGCCTTAGAAACTCGAGGTCCTATCAACAACGCTGGCCTCGATTGGGCGCCTTCTCACCCATGGAGACTAAACATGCCACCTTTTCAAGCATCTCTCACTCTTCTGATCCAAAGATATAATGCAGTTAATTTTCGAAGCACTCTCTCCCTGTCAGAACTTGTCGAGTCTTATAGCCTGGGTTGGTTAGTAACAATTAGTAACAATTGGACAGTAACAATTCTCTGAAGTCGTTTTAAGTCCCAAGTGATCATTTGTATCTCGAGCAAAAAATCATAAAAATAAAGCACTATCACGTGAAGGAATGGCCTTGTCCATGTGACAGTGTGGTACATTGTTTTTCGCTTTAATTCATCGGATTTTAACGCTTTTCACGTTTATCGCATTTTCTGGCTGATTTCTTCGCCAAGAATTCTCCCGTTTGAATTGAACTCGGTTCCTTTGTTTAGCCTCTCGTGAAAACGGAAATTTTCTGGCTGTTTCATGTGTATATAAAAAATTGCTCTAACACTTGTTCGATATTATATATTACCTTCATAAAGTTCACATTCAGAGCGGCTTTACAAATTAAGTCACATTAGAGATTTATTAGGCTGATAAACACCTGCTCAAACAATATGATCCACGTGATCGGCATGGTGGGGCTTTGTGGGGCAGCAGGAGCGCAATACTACACTCCGACTACGCTATTTACCAGAGGATAACCCAACATTAGAACAGCTGTGTAGAGCAGATGGGAACCTCTTTACTGCTGCCTTGGCGGACCCGGGCCATGTCCTGAGCCCGCTCCTTCCTCCTGCAAAGAAATTCCTTAATCCCTGCGTCCCAGACCGCATGACCGAATTGTCCCACAACTAAATGAGAAAAACGCTTTTAACAAGAATGCTTTATAATGCTTAATTTCATGTAAACCAAACTGCGGTTAACGCCGGTTATGCAGTTTGATAAAAAAATATACTTACTTACTTACTTACTTGCTTACTTACTTACTTACTTACGTACTTACTTACTAACATGCCTTCAGAGCGAGCAGGCAAAGTTAGAGGCGTTTGCAGGATTGCAGCCACAGTTTAGCAATAAGGCATCGGTGAGAGACCAGCAGCAACCAGTAGAATTAAAGGGTTCATCATCCCCGGATGATTGCTTGTTGATGAGACTCTGGTCTGGATGCAGTATTATGCTCTCTTCGCACAAACGTTGTCGCATTGCATTAACTTGTGCGTCATCGTTCGCTTGGAACCTTGGACATTATTATAATTAGATAGTTAATAGTTTTGAATTTATGTTTCCTTTGAGAACGAACTGGATGTAACACAAAAAATAAAGATTACTTTATACTGAAAGACGTTCGAATTTGACTTGACATAGGTGACTAGTGTAACTATAAAAGAAATTGCCTACTACAGTGTAAGACGCAGAACGGTGCCTAATCCTGATTTAATCCAGAGATAGTCACTGTGGAAATATCGTTATTTATTTCCAGCGGCTGAGAAATAATTATAATTGATAATAGACCTAGTGTTCCTGATACTTGAGTGTTACGGCTACTACTCAGTGAGTCCATCTAAGTAGCAGATCTCTTTACGTAAGTGCGTCTTGTCTATTTATGTTGTAGCCTGACGGTTCTTAGGTTAAGCTTCGGCCACCTGGACCTCGTGGGTTCTGGTCCTGGCAACGACCTCCCTAATATCGGCATCGTATAGGGCTTGAGCATAATGACATATAGCACAAAGCACTAAAGATGAAAGAGATATTTCGTAGGAAATGAATGATCTAAGTGCAAATTCTATCCAATCTTTGAGCAGAATCCCATCGCAGAGTGAACTCTTTCAGTTATCAGTGAAGCGTTTCTGTGCATTCTCCGATTGCGAGATAGTGGACGCTTAGTCGGCCACGAGCGATAATGATGGAGTAGAGCGTCGACTTTCGACACTTTGTAGATCGTGTTGTTTCGTTGGATGAGGTTCTCTCGCAGTATCATATGGACATGCCAGAGGAGGATTCGCTCTGGACGAGCCATTATCTTCGATCGGTGGCTATGAGGATACACATACGACTCCTTCAGCGTTTTCAGCAGAGTCTTAATATTGTAACGCTGGACAAGAAACGATTGGTTGAAGGTGAGGTCGTCTGGAGCGTCGATTGGAAAGAATTGATTCTGGAAGCTGTAGGATGCGATCTGTTCAACGGATTTTGTTGCTAGGCGTCTGTGAATAGCGTTGAGCATCGATTGCCAATCGTTTGCATTCAGAGGGACGACGACTTCATCGATGTCCTGATTGATGAGATATTTCGTTCGGTACATCGTACGATACATACATTCCGTTATCGACAGAATCTGTCCATGGTAGTGAAGACCGTCGAGGATGGGAGGTGTGAACGGGTACATCTCGACTATACCTCGGTCTCTGTACCATTCCAGACAGTCTCTGATGGATAGGTCGATGTCTTCGTCGACGTAGAAGACGAACCTCTCCGCTCCAAAGATCCGACTGATTTCGATGAAGCTGACGATGTCGCTTGTGTTGTAGTAATCGCCGTGAATCGGTGAAGTACAAACTGTGAACGTAACGTTTGAAAGCAGAGCATTGGAATCATCATCATCAGCATCTAATAATGAAGACGTCGACTGTCGCAGATCAACCACGCCGACCAAGTTCGTCTGATTGGAGGAATCGGACGATACAAGTGACACTCCTCGCACGACGAGAGGCGCTTGATTCGCCGGAATATTGCAAATCACCATGGCTACCATAAACCTATATCAACAGGAAACAAACACGAACAGTTATCGATGGTTAGTCTAATACGAATATTATGAACACTTTATTACGCCACAGGGGCAGAACAATAACTAAACGATACAAAAATGAGAAAAAGAAAAGCAACATCTAGCATTAATTATAGTCCAGAAAGCATCTATTATAGACCACAATAGCTCAGCTCTGTGTACACAAGTCATCAAACTTATTATACAATGTGTAATGGCATCATGTTTCTTCATGAATACCAAGGCAAGGCAATCATCATTATGGAAATTGTCTAATAGGAATGTCCAAAACAGATTATAAAGGGCAACATTTTCAGAATAGATTAAATGGAAATACAGTTTAAAACGGCGTAATTTCGCCAGGAAAGTGAAATTCAGCGTACCCAGTCCATTAATGAAACTTTTAACACTTTCCCATTTATTAAACCCAAATATAAGACGATACACAGAATTCCAGCATACATTTAATTCATTAGATTGTCTTGCTGACAAAGTCAAGGCAGGGAGAGCATAGGTCAAAAGGGGCAAGGAGTAGGTCTCTTGTAAGTGGAGATGTAAAATTTCATCTAAATTGGAGGCATGAGATGCAATACAATTACATGCCCGGTGGAACGATCGTTTCAAAGGATCAATGTCAAACATTACATTTCTACGGCCACCCATAAAATGTACACCCAAATACTTAAGGGAATCAACCCAGGAGATTGAGTTATCACCCAAAGACATCAAGTCAATTGACTTGGAACACCCTTTACCAAATTGTATGCAGTAAGATTTATAACAGTTAAACTTAAGCAAAAGGGCACTGCTGGTGCTGTAGCAAACATTCAGCATGACTTGGAGACCATTTACTGAAGGGGAAAGTAAAATAATGTCATCAGCATATAGAAAACAACCATAGTTGTTAATATGACAACCCATGTCAGTGCGCCTCAAATTGAAAACAAATACATAGTGCAGGGGACAAAGTGCTGCCCTGTCTAACACCACTGCCAACATGAAACTGAGAGGAAAAACTACCATCGCCATCTAGCCGTAAAAAAAACTTACCATACCAATTGCAAATAATGTCAACAATGGGTACAGGTATATTGTCATTAAGTAACTCCTTAAATTATTTATAATGATTCACACTATCAAAGGCTTTTCTGAGATCCAACGCAGCAGCATACACACAACTACCTCTAGAGTTGAAATAGTATTATGCTATAGTATGTTATATCTTTCGCTGTCTCCGCCTCCAGTCTCCTCCTCTGTCCATGCTGCACCTGCAGCTCTTTGGAATGAACCGTTTGCTCATCCTCCCATATCGTCTGTTAAATCTCACAACGGGTGAGATTAGCAGACACTTGCAGCTTTACACTGACGACTGTAAACCGAGCTCTTCGACCTATCCTATCCTGATTCTAGTCCTGCACCACACACGATCATCATCAATGGTTCATCACCGATTACCACCGTAGCACCATGCTGCCTTCTCGACTTGACCATCCAGGATTCTGACCACTATTGCGGACTTGATTTGATATAGCGCCGGTGTTTAAATGGTCTCCCTAACGCGGCTTTCGTGGGACGCTGATTTACATTAATTACATTTACATTATCGATGGCCACCATTGAACAAAACAAAAAACTCAAATAACAAAGTCAGACGCAGTCATGTATGCAGTAACACGTATGATCGTCACAGACAAATTATGAAATCATGAAATTCTGACTTATGAACGGGTGTTGTTCAGTCCTGATATAACTGGATTTGCTTCCCATGGAGTGCGTGAAAATCCTATTCAACCGGGGAAAGTGTTCTGAGTTTTATTATTGAGACTATTTGCATGCATGCTTATTGCTCACTCATACGGCTTATCACTACTCGACGAATCCTTCTATTCGTTTCTTACCCGAGAGATCAGCTCAGAGATCGACATCGTTTCTTACCTGAGAGATCTGTTCTCACCTGATTTACAGCAACGACAAAACACTGTAGCTTAACGTCTCTGGGAAAATCCGAATCGAACAACAATTTACCTAAGTTTTGCCATGCTGTTTAGATCCGTAACTCTGGAGATGGGTGTTGTGATGGGTGTTTCCATGTCCTCCTCCGTCCAGAGCAAGCATTTCCACTTGCGTTGAACATTGATTGTCCTCAGGAAATAGACAAAGACGCGAACGACGACGCTGCCTTCCTTCGACCTAACATCTCTCGCTGGTCGGTCGTCTATGTAGGCGGAATAGACGAAGGCCGAACCATGTTCAACCACCTGCAGCACACAAGACCATCCAACCAATGACTATTGCGTTCCTTTACATTATTTATCAGACAACAAATATAACAGAAACACTGAATCTCCTTGATTGTGGTATACTTAACAAC